>KZ111249.1:0-409379 GCA_002120335.1 Hypoxylon sp. EC38 | reverse complement strand
GCGGTGTGGATGGATTGATTTGGATTCGCGAATAGCGGAGAGAACACCGAAGGGGTAAAAAAGAGAGAAAAGGTGTGAGGTTGGATCAACTCGGGGTAAGGGTGAGGAGGGAGATGGAGGATACAAGCCTCCAGGGGGGGTCCTTGCTGGGTGCTCTGACCAGCGACCAGTACCTAGTATTAAGATGGGTTAAAGACGAGGGGAGAAAAATAATAAAATAAAATAGAGCCCCGGCTAGGCCAGACTCGGGAGAGAAGACGAATGAATCGTCAGGGCGCGAAGATTGGAAATGTGCGGAGATTAGAGAAAAGCAGGACGCAAGCTTTTAAGGGACGGGACGGGGAGACTATCTAAGAGGCTTTTTTTTTCTCCCAGTGTAGGAGTGAAAGCAGGAGAAAGGGCAAGATGAGACGTCGGAATTGAAATAATAACTAAGACAGGAAAAAAGGTATGTAGAGGAAAAGCTGGCTGGCAAGAAAATTGGTGGTTTGGCGGCGTTAAGCAATCTGGAAGGAGTATGTACGGTATGTAAGTAACGGTAGGAGCCAGAGATAATTGAAGGCAAGTAGGCTGAGGGGGAAAAAGGGTCATGTAGGTAGGTACTGTACAATACATCCCATACAATGATGTGTGGGTGCATATATGTACTGCAATTCTAATCTTACCACCTCAGCACCGTACTCATGTACCGTACAAACTACATAATGCAGATCGCCCGCCTGAACAAACATCCATGGAAATCTGAGATGTACCTTCCTGAGCTAACCCACTCGGCATAAATGCTAGGTACCTACTACTCCTTTTTAGCTACATGAGTACATAACCATTGAAGGTACATAACCTACATACATGCATGCATGTGTATATACATGTAATAGGTTAGTCCTTCAATTGCTGAATAATCCTAGACCGCAAAATGAAGGGGTCGATTTGCTTCATCCATTAGTTCAATGTTGCAACGAGTGTTTAGAGAGAGCAATCAATTTTAACACATACAATACAGGTAGTAGATATGTAATGTGCGATGCGGTAAGCGACATGCAATCAGCAAGTGCATAAAAATAGGTAAGTGACCCTTTTCTCTCTCTCTCCCCCCCCCCTCCTACGAAATTGTTACATGTAAGCTTCTATACGCTTAATCGCACTGTCCGTCGTAATAATACCAGGACGGCTAAGCATCGTTAAGCCCGTATGAGAGACCGCTGGTCTTCAATGTTCTTCATCTGCAATTATTTGGGACCTAAATGGTTATAATAAAACTAATCAAGTATCTTATTCGCTGCTGGGAGTACTGCGCTACGTCTAGCTAAGAGCATGGGTACCTCCCTAGCTAGGCAATGGTACCTTACTTATATAACTATAGGGTGTGTTACCTTCATGTAAGTTAAACATCATGTTGCCTTGGAATATCCATGGAAAGGGTAACGGGGATGATAAAGGATAATAACTGCAATATACTGTAGTGTAAGTGACATGCCTCCCTTATAACGCAAGTCTACCTACATACATACGTGGTATGTACATATAGCGTATATGTGTACACATGCATGTAGGTTAAATAATTTTGACTTTTCCCCACTGCAACTACTTAGGATCCATCCCAATTCGATTTGATCGTTGCTAGGAAAATGCTCTTTCTACTGTAGGACTTTTTGTCACTTGATGGTATATTGTTAAACAATCGGTACAATTTTATAGTCTCGACGTTAGGAAGAGGTTTATTATTCCTTCGTTAACAATTATTGGAACACCGATCCGGGAGATCGAGTCTTGATTCTTGGATAGATCTTCCTAGTGTACACTATTATTGTTCATCCTCGCTTTTCTCACCAATTTCATCGATCCTAGTCTGCCAACCAATCCGACCACCCAATCCACCAATTCCCCTAAGCAGTTCGCTTTTTTTTTTTTTTTTTTTTTTTTTTTTTTTTCATTTGACGATGCCAGGGTGTTATTAAGCTTGAGCGGGTAGCGAAGCACAGATGGGAGAACACAGTACGTCAACACAGTGTTTTTAATCTCCTTTGCGTCAAAACGTCCTATCCTGCCGCCTCTCTGACGGAGCCGTCTAGCTTAACCGCCGTGGCCTACCGGAGCTTTTTTTTTCTTTTTGTGCTCACAACCAGTGCTACTACGTAGGAGAGCTGACCGAGCAGACACGGGCTTGTTTCGTACAAGTGATAGAGGATCCGATTAATGAACAATATGGGTTGGGTATTCTTAAGTTCATGACATCGCTGTAATCTCTCCAATTTATTACATTATTAGTTGGCGCGGCACAGCAACAGCGCATAACCAACCACCGTAGAAAACCTACTGGACAGCTCTCACGGATCAGTCATAATCCTCCCCAATGGCAGAAACATGGTAGGGCCCCGTTGAAATCGACAATCAGGAGCCAAAGCTTCATTCCTTACCCCCGAGACTAATACATTCGATACGTTTACTCCTATTATATATCTCCATCACTGAACTTGTTTTGTTCTCATTGCACTATTAAGGGTCATATTATTCATAATATATCATTAAGATGGCTCTCACAAAAAGGGAATGGCGAGAAGCAGGTCTCCGCCGCTATGGGACACGAACCATACTTATTAGGGTCTCGCTATGCGGATACAATACCAAGAATGCCCCTGGATGGTTCCCCTAGCCGCGTTAGCCTGATGGTTTTCGTTAATGAGACGCTCTCGATCCTCGTCTATGCAAGGTACTGCACTCGCAAGCGTCGGACCCGATAATGGATCCCCTCCCCGGCGTCCTAGTCCTCATTGCAACCCAGTTTCCCTAGTAGACCAAAGCAAACTCATTACAGAGTTAGGATCCGTTCGGTCATTAGTTCCGGCCCAGTTGAAGAATTAAAAATTGGATGATGCGAGAATGAAATGAAGCTTGGGCCTTCATGAATTCATAATGAGGTTAGCTGGGCAAGGTATGTTTAGCAAGACCTCACTCCCTTGCATAAATCTTATCTTTGTCCATATTATTATGTACACTACCCGTAGAGTAATCAACCCTCTACGGTACGTATGTAGTGTAAATCTGTATGTCGTGATCGACCGGGGAGATCTGTCGCTATGCAGATGGGGTTTCTAGAAGGATTACTGGAAGAACCGATGAGGAACCGGGTACCTGATGATCTAATTGCTGGTTAGGGAGATAATTCACTTAGTACTATGTCATCCATCGACCAATTTACAAACGACTCTTATATAGTACCTAAATGATTATCACCAGAAATTAGGTAGAGATGGTTTTAAATATTAAATATCAACAGTTTCAATTCCGTTAAACTCCGTGGCTGTGCTGATGATGAATCCGTAACGCTAGTAAAAAAGATACCGTGATAGGTGGAAAAGAGCGCACTGCATTTGTATAATACAATCTTCAAAGGTGACAATATCGATAATATCGAATGATGGGATATTGAAACCGAGTTTGTCCATATCTTAGTTCCTATTCGCTAGGGCATACGTAGAGAGAGGTTGAAAACGGCTTCGTGTTAAAAACATGCCATTGCGGTAACAACTTATTTAGACCAATTGGGGGGGCCACTTAGCTTCAACGACGGACTTTCGTTTTATCAATATTCGCCTCGCAGGAACTACGGTACAATTGGTCGCTTCAACTATCTCAGCATTTCCAATCAGCCCCAACCCTTTCCAAAAAGACGACTTGGACGAGAATAGGTGCAGCTGTAAATTGAGCACAGGCTGGATTAATATAAATACTCTCTACACGATTTTACTCGTGGAACCCAGGCGCACTATGACGCAGGAAACCGAATTAGACTTCAGGTCCATGCCCAAGATTGAGGTAAATCATATCTACATATAACTACATATAAATGCTATAAGTCATACCACATGTATATTTTTATTTTATGTATCTAGGTACCTATATAACTTAGGCTCAGTTGCGCTCGTTCACAACGTACGGAGCTTGGCTGAGCTATGCTGACGTCCTACTTGCGTGAATTCATAGCTCCATGCTCACCTCACCGGCAGCATCAATCGACAATGTCTACACGAGATCTGGGAAGTGAAGAAGGCAGCCGGAGAAACCGACCTCGAAGATCCCTTAGTTGTGATGCCGCCGGGGAGACATGACTACGATCTCAAAACGTAAGCTGAGGCCCCGATTGTTAAACTATCACCTTCAAGTCTATGTACGTGGGTAACAGAAGCTGAGGTTATTTCCACAGCTTCTTCCCACTATTCTCGTCCTATATCTATAATCTGGTCAACGACTTGTCCTCGCTAGAGCAGTCTACCAAATCTGTAATAAAGGATTTCGCCCACGATGGAGTAGTGTACCTCGAGCTACGGACGACGCCACGGGCGATGCCTTCTGCTGGGTTGGATAAAGCGGGTTATGTCGAGACTGTGCTACGCGCGATTGATTCTGCCCAGCAGGAAGTATCGACGTTACGCACCCGTCTCATCCTATCCATCGACCGACGCAACACCCTCCAGGAAGCACACGAGGTCGTTTCGCTAGCAAAACAGTTCCAAAGTCAAGGCGTTGTGGCGATCGATCTGTGCGGCGATCCTACAAAGGGCAACGTCTCTCTGTTTACGTCCGCCGTCCAAGAAGCCAAGGCATCTGGGCTGAATGTGACGATTCATTTCGCCGAGGCCGAGGCCAGTGCCAGCGAGGCGGAACTGAACACCATCATGAGTTGGATGCCTGATCGGCTGGGTCATGTGATACACGTCCCAGAGAAAATCAAGAGGCAAATTATAGCGCGGAGAGGTATCGGGCTGGAACTGTGCCTCAGCTGCAACGTCCAAGCAAAGATGATCATTGGCAGCTTCGACGCACATCACTTTGGGGAGTGGTGGCATGTCGATGGCCCAATTGTCGTGCCCTGTGTGAGTTGAGAAATATGAACTCAAATGCACACCTATATATAGCTTTAGACTGATTAGGAATTCTAGACTGATGATGTGGGCGTCTTTGGTAGCCCGCTGTCAAACGAGTGGCGACTCATCCAAGAGCACTTTAAACTAGGACGAGAAGAAATAATAAGGTTGGCAAGAAAGGGCATCGAAGTCATATTTGCAGGAAACGATGAGAAAGAGAGATTAGCAGAGGTTATGTGGTAAAAGCCCTCTCTCTCAAAACCCCCCAGCTCCCTTTTCGCTCTATGGTATATAGCTTGTCTAATCCACAAGTGCTATACTCTAATTCTAAATCTAGCCTTGAATCAAACGAAGTCAAAATGATTCAAATCATAACGAAGTATGATTCGCTAATTGCCTGCGAGGGTATGCTTATTTATTACTTCTGTTGCCACATACCGTCCTAGTTATGCGTTGTTGCCCATTCTTTAAACCAAGCCAGAGCCCGCGGATTCGCCACGCTGGCGTTCGTTTTAATGTTGATACCGGACAGGATCTGTTTAACCGCGACCTCGATCCTAACAAAATGTTAGCAAAAGTTTGGAATCGAATTATAAGATCAGAGAGTAGTGTATGCGTACTTCTTCCCGTTTCCAGTTTTTGGAATTCCTGCTCCGCATTCTTCTATCACCCCTGGAACATGCCTTGGACTTAATTCCCTTCGAATCACGTCCTTAATTCTCTCACGCAGTTCGGGAGTGAACTGCTTACCATCAGCCATGACGACGAACAAACAGACCGTTTCGTCACGGTCAGTTTCGCGTCTCCGGCCAACACACACCGCATCTTCGACCTCGCTTCCGAAGAACTTCGTCAGCACATTATATATTTCCGCACTGCCGAACCGCACGCCAGCTGGCTTGAGGACGCCGTCGCTACGCCCTAGCATGGTTAAACCGCCCGTGTTGACATCAATTCGCACAAAATCACCGTGGTGCCATATGCCATCGAAGCGCTCAAAATAGCTGGCACGGTACTTGGCTTCGCCATTGTGTCCCCAGAATGTCAGTGGTTGGCAAGGAAATGGCTTGGTGCAGACTAGCTCTCCGTCTTCGTCGGGTGTTGGGATACCACTAATAGAGTCTACCACACCAATCGCCATGCCAAGGCCAGCACATTGGATCTCGCCCACGTGAACAGGTAGTAGCGGACAGGGGGCACCGAATAAGGAGATGATATCAGTACCACCGGTGATTGAAGCCAAGTTAACATGACTAGGAAATGCCTCGTAAACAAAGGAGAATGTTGACGGTGGTAAGGGCGATGCTGTTGAATAAATTGCTTGCAAGTGAGAGAGGTCAAGCGAACGAGCAGGATAGATGCCGTTAGTCTCGAGCGTAGTGAGATATGCGGCCGAGGTACCAAAGTGGGTTACCTGCAAGGAGGAGAGGAGTCTTGGTAATGACAGGTAGCCGTGTGGTTTGAAGGGCGAGCCCGAGTACAGGACTAAAGTCGTGCCACAAGCAAGCGCCGATATACTCCAGTGCCACATCATCCAGGACGTTGTGGTGTAATAGAGCATTCGCGAAGTTGAGTCCATTGAACAATGAAGAAAATGCTCTTTCTTATGTTGGATGAGGGTACCTAGCGCGGTATGAACGATAGCCTTCGGTAGGCCAGTGGTACCACTGGAATATAAGACGTAGAGGGGGTGTGACGGTGGGAGTTGCTCGAATTTTAGGGGTTTATCGCCGCCACTAAATTCTGTTAACATTTTCGATATTCACCCGTTGGCTACTGTTGCGGAATACCTTTTCAAGAAGCTTTCGTATTCTTCGGCAGAAAGCCCTTTCGAGTTCAACGCCTCTATGTCTAAGCTGATATCTTGGACGTTATTTATGACAACCACAAGTTTGAGGCCCTTGGATTTGAGCTCGTCCACAATTTTAGAGGTCTTATCCGTGCTAGACCATGATTTGCCATTATATACGACCCCGTTATCTGCGAATAGGACCTTGGGTTCAATCTGAACCAACCTATCTAGCACAGCACTCACCCCAGAATCCGGACTGATTCCTGTCCACACGGCACCTATTGCGGCTGCTGATAGCATAGCTACAAGGGCTTGCGTGTGGTTGGAAACAAAACCGGCGACTACGTCTTTGGGTTTTAAGCCGGCAGCCCTCAATGCATTAGAACATTGCCGAACAGCTTCACGTAACTGGGCCCATGTTGTCGATAGGAGCTGCCCCTCGACTTCAGTAGCTGTTATAACAGCGGTCGAGGACTCCGAAATATCTGCTTTCTCAGGAAATAAGATGTTTTCGGCGAAGTTTAAGAGCGCTCCCGAGAAGAAATCTGGCCTAGGGAACATGGATGCATTCTCGGGCAAAACCTATTGAATAACATGTTAACCAAACATGCGCGGATTTGAGATGACCGAAGAAGAAGGAGGGTTTAACAATTTCGTTTCTGAGAACACAGAGCGAGCGAATAGCAAGCAATGGGGCACATTGCGTATAAGAGACTCATATTGAATAGCTTAAGAGACTTACGTGCTTATAGGGCCGGGACGCTTTGATGCCACAATATTGCCACACCTCTTCCCAAAACTCTGATATGTTGTCGATGGACCATTTATATAAGGCCGGATAATCCCTGATCTCAGTTCCGTATTTAGAATTCACGTTTTGTAGAAACTTGTACATCTGGGTCGAGTCCGGGTTCGGATGCCGCCACAACTCGGCTGGCTTAGACCTTGAGGTGACAGTCATTGCGGATGTATAGAATCTATTACCTTGTCACGAGCGGAAATGTTACAGAAAACAAAAAGTGCATTATCTGAGTAGAGTAAAGTAAAGGTACGTTAGGTATGTAACTCAGTGGAAAGGTTTGTTGAGTTCACGAGGGTTAGTTGAGCAAGAGCCTGCTCCTATCCCGACGGAGGCCGAAGAGGCTAACTAATACAATTCGGTCATCCGAATAGAAGTCAGAGCTACATACTAGGTACACCTACGGTAAGCTAAGGTCAAGCCACAGAAGGAGGTCTATCTAAGAAGTCGTTAATAAACAAATGGAAGGCAACTTTTTATACCCACTGTGGCTGAGGCGTCTTTTCTTTCTTTCCCTCCCCCCCCCTTTTTTTTTTTTTTCTCTCCCTAGATGTAAATAATATGTATCTACCATATTTGATGTTCGCGATATTATCTTAGACATACATGTGCATGACAGCTAACATTAACGTCACCAACCCGTTTATTGGGGATGTCTTATCTTGAATAAGCTTCAATTTAATGTAAGGCTAGGAAATATATGTACAGTATGATGTATGTACCTCATATACATACATATATGTAGTGAGGTACGTATGGTAGAGTTTCAACCCGGAAGTATCTTTGCATTGATGTTAACGAGATATTCATTAATATGTAGATACTTTTTCATTATGCGTATAATAATACATAGTGAACAGCCTTCCTTGCGTATTACAAGATACCGTACCCATACATATATTGTAAACCGGCACTGCATCCTACGGGTAGATAGACCTACCGTATACGCGGATAGGCGGATAAGGCTACTTTATGAAAAGGCGATGGATCCTTCAATACCGGCCGTCATTACATATTACTCGGTAACATGCAGTGGTCATAAAACCAATTTGAAGCCCCGCCAAGGGGGAAGTGGCGTGGTCCAAAATGAGGGAGCACCTGGGGGTAATTTCACGACTTAATATTATTATTCTATTGGTTTGTAATGCGCGTGTTTTTACAGTCTTTAGAATTTTCAATTTTCGACGTTTCCAACTTTGGTATTAAATTAATTGTGAATCCTCCTTGAATCTCGAAGGAGGTCTATGAACATCTTCTGAGGTAAGCCAAGATTCAAATGATGACCATGTGAGCTTCGATATCTCCATGAATTCCCGCGATGGGAAAATCGGTAATCGGATATCGCAAGTTCGCAAGTTCGCAGGTCGCAAAGACGCAGCTTGCCGAAACAGGTGTTAATAGGACGAGAAATAGGCCTAGCCTGCTCCGTAATAATACATAGTAATGTATGAGCAGACTATAGTGTGGGGCACGGATCGTCCGGAAAGAAGAAAAAAAGAGTGGCAGCATGGGTGACGAGGAAGGGGGGGCTGGTGGTTGAAGATACCTGAGGATTTATCGGCGTATCGGGCAGTAAGTATTGACCGTATACCGTATTCACTTGCAATACGGGCGGGATAAGGTTCCGTTACCCAGTTCTGCATTTATGTATCTACATATATACCGTCCGTCTGGCCTGTCAGCCTGTGAAACTCTGATTCCAAACGGTACATGAAGCTTTTAACGGTCATGTGCTTTAGAAAGCCCAGATACAGTATTCAGAGTACCCACAGTACATGCTAATTTAGATCCACCTTTCGAAACTCTTGCCATTGAATTGCTCTTGCGCTTCCTAAATTTGATTCTCTTTTCCACCCGTCTCCTTTTCACATTGTGCACCTCTCGTCCTTGTCAGCTCCAGAAAAGGTGCTCGTGGTGTTGAGGGCAGTTGTCGTCGTTATCGTTGTATCAAACGGGGAATTCTTTCCTTTACCACACTCCTTGGTCTTTGATATCAGCTCTCGGCCAATTGACCTCCCCCATTTGAGCTTTGCAGTTTTAAGGTACATCAAGCTCTAAAGCTCCCGACCGGTTCATCCGCACAAGACAACAACTTGGAAGGCGATTGCAAAAGACCGGAACTTGAGAAACAACAGGGTGAGTTCGTCCATTTATTCAAACATGTTGCACATTGTCAAATCTAGACGCATTATTCCCCTATTGTTCACACGAACGCACCCATCGAGCTTCCATTGTCTTGTCGCAGCGCCACAAACTGGGATCGGAAGCAACAACGACCTTGCGCCCGCCTCCAAAGCTTCCAGTGCTGGGAGTAGGTGCAGACAGCTGTATCTAGTTTTACTAGACTCGATTATTTTGCTATCACCGTCACCATTGCTTTTTCTCACAACCGAGATTCTAATCCATTTCCCTCTATGCGAGACGTCTAATTCCTTTTCTTCAATTGAACGAACCTAATTGCTCTTGGGACTTTATTAACCTGTTTCTAGATTCGCAAATAGCAGACCTAAGTACCTAGGCTCTTTTGTGTATTTTGGTTCACCTACAAGCGGATTCCGTCACCTATAGAAATGCCACGACGTATATCAATTCCCTTCACCAATTCCAGCAGCATGCCGTACTCGGAAAGGTCTGGCGAGAGGAGACCATCGCAATCTAGAGGGAACCGCCTCAGTCAATTTTTCTCTTCATCCCCTAAGGCCAACCAGCAGCCATCGGCTCAACAAGCCCTGATGGCCATGCAGAACAGTTCTACTCCCTCGATAACCGCCCCGGGCCTGTCGCTGCCCACTATCTCACTCTCCACGGCTACTGCTGGTGAACCTAATACCGAAGAACAGCCAACTACCCTATTCCAGCCTCCCGATTCCACCGAAATATCACGTCAGAAGCGCTTTGATGCCCAGTTCGGCCCATTGATTCATCCAAGCCATCGCTACGTGAGCAAGCACCATGGAGAACCCCTCGAGGCTCCTGTCATCGACGAGCCGCCCTACTACTACGTCCTCACTACATATATTAGTTATCTACTTCTTCTTGCTCTCGGCCATATAAGAGACTTCTTCGGCAAGAGATTCAGCAAAAAGCCACTGTACAAGACTATCCGCGCAGCCAATGGCTACGCGCCGCTAAACGACGACTTCGATAGTTTTTACACCAGGCGCCTGAAGATGCGTATAGACGATTGCTTTGCGAGAACCAGCACTGGAGTGCCTGGTCGATTCATCACCCTTATGAATCGTGTGTCTGACGATTTCAATGAGACCTACAGGTACACTAACGGCGTTACTGAGACCCTCAATATGAGCTCCTATAACTACCTTGGATTTGCACAGTCTGAAGGTCCTTGCGCCAATGCAGTAGAGGAATGCGTCAAGAGATACGGTCTGAGCTTCTGCAGTCCTCGTGCCGATTCAGGCACCTCGGATCTTGCTATTGAAGTTGAGAAGGAGATTGCGTCTTTTGTCGGAAAGCCGGCTGCCATGGTCTTCTCAATGGGTTTTGTTACAAATGCTAGCTCTTTCCCTGCTTTGGTCTCCAAGGGTTGCCTGATCCTATCTGACGAACTGAACCACGCCTCAATCCGACTCGGCGCCCGTCTTTCCGGCGCTGTCATTCGTTCATTTAAGCACAACGACATGATTGATTTGGAAAAACGACTACGCGAAGCCATTGCCCAGGGCCAACCCAGAACCCATCGTCCTTGGAAGAAGATTCTCGTCGCTGTTGAGGGATTATATTCCATGGAAGGTACCATGTGCGACTTGCCTGGCATTCTGAATCTCAAGGACACATACAAATTTGCTCTCTATGTCGACGAAGCCCATAGCATCGGAGCTCTTGGCCCCAAAGGTCGTGGTGTTTGCGACTACTTCGGTATCGATCCCAGTAGGGTGGATATTCTGATGGGTACTCTGACTAAGTCCTTTGGTGCCAATGGAGGTTACATAGCAGCCGAGAAGCATATTATCGACAAGCTTCGAAGCTCGAACTCTGCTACCAAACTGGGTGAATCACCTACTCCTGCTGTCCTGATGCAAATATTGGCCTCACTGAAAATCATTGCTGGCGAACTTGTCCCTGGCCAAGGCGAAGAACGTCTACAGCGCATTGCTTTCAATTCCCGGTACCTCCGTCTTGGTCTCAAGCGTCTCGGGTTGATTGTCTACGGCCATGATGACTCTCCTATCATCCCTGTCGCTCTGTACAACCCGGCTAAGATCTCTGCCTTCAGCCATGAAATGCTGAAGCGGAATATATCTGTTGTTGTTGTAGGGTACCCTGCCACCCCGCTAATCAGTTCCCGTGCTCGATTCTGTGTCTCAGCCGCTCACAACAAAGATGACATGGACCGCCTCTTAGCCGCCTGTGACGAGGTCGGAGACATCTTGCAACTCAAGTTCTCTACTGGTATTGCAGGAGGCCTTAAGTCTCCACCAGAAGGCCTGACTCCAGGGAAGGGCGGGGCGGGGCGTAAAGGCGCCGTCGAACCACCTCGATGGTCTCTTGAGGAAGTTATTGCTCGTGGTGCAGAAGATGCCAAGGTCCGGTTACGGTAGACTAACCTAGCACCCCGCGACCAGCGGATGTAAATAACTTGCATCAAGGCGTTTTTGTCACGGCATGGGAATACGTTATCTGTCAAACTAGGGCGCCTCGGAGTTGTACTGGTAATAGACGGCCGTGGGCCGGTAATTGGCTGAGGATATTCGGGTTGGGGGTTGGTGGGGGGGAGGTTATGCCCGCACTCGCTTTACAGATAAACCTTGGTTCACTTCTTCACGCCGGCTGGTATGTTAAAAGGACGAGCGAGGCGCAAAATCCCCTATTGTCAAAAGATACCCTGACGCTGTACTGATTGTATTGCCGCCCTTGCCAGTTGGCCTTGGGTCGGCAACGACCTTTGGCTTGTCCCATGTGGACTGGCCCCTAATCATGTTCCATAGGAAATAAATTCATTCGCTACCATACGTCTTGTGGTTTCCGAACTGTGTGTGATTGTGATGCTTCATATTATGTTAAGGTGAATGGAGATAATATGAATGTATTCGATTTTAAGGGCCAATATCACTATAGGTTCCTTCATGATGATTTCTCCCAATGCCTAGCACCTTACATTAGGTAGCCAACTCCATGCGAAGTTCCCTTTTATCAAGCACAGTTCCGGATGTGCTAGCCAGAGTGCCCGTGTCAATATTGATTATGATATACTGGGATTTAGTATTAATCTATCGTAAACGTGTAGCACTATCACCCCTCAGCTACATTTGTCCCACTTGTGTCATAACGAGAACATATCATGGATATGGAAGGATGAACAAAGGCTCAGGTCATCTCTCACTTTGGGCTTCAGAATGAATAGAATAGCACTCAGACGTACCGACATGGTACGGCTAATAAATAAGAGACAACTGTAGCCCATATTACATCATGAATCAAATCGACATTCCCAGTCCAAGGGTAAGTTTCCCCAATCCCCTGATAGAGTCAATCTAAGGATTGTTAGCTCGCCTTTGTATAACCTACCCGCAAATAGAGTGACAAGTCGCTGCTTCGCTGATAGGTAGCAGACATATTGCAAGCGTGATACTCTCTCCGACTTGTCGCCCGCATTGGGGGCGAAACCTATCTTGAATATGACGCCTAGGTATAATATTACTGCCAACTGCCCCTGTACTATGTAGTATAGGACTAGGTCCCGAGAAGTACCGACATGCCGGAAGCTTGCACCCTAGATTGCTAAGCTTTATGATTTATCAATCAGGGTGAATAGGACATGATGATCAGGTATAAAGGATCATAGATGATAGATCACGAAAAGGTACGCGCCGCTGAGTTGGTAGAAGCGAATGTAACCCTGAGCTTACCTGGACATTGCAATTTCCAATGATTTCCAACTAAACGACCTCAATTATGACCGCAGTCAGCACTCTGGCTTATAACGAGCTATATCAAGCGGATATATCCGTGAAGTTGAGATGAAGACAAGGATGCTTGTTTAAAAGTTGCTCTATAAATATGGACGTTGCTGCCTATGTAGGTACATATTCTCCTAGCTTTGATCCGTCAGCGAGAGGGAATTATCGTATTTTGTACTCATGATGTGTAGGTATGTAAGAAATAACAGACCATTAATAATATATGTATAAATAATGAGAAGGAAGAAAAGAAAACCGTCAATTGGCGGTTGGAAGAAACATTTGAAAGGAACGGAGAGGGTCCCCATTCAAACTTGTACATACATCCGTACATGTATGTACATACGGTAGTAGGTACATGTACTGTATGTAATAAGTCTCTCTGTCTGTCTGTTCAAGAAACTCCACTTGGAAGTGGAACACTGGAGAGAGCAAGGGCGCCAAGCAGCGGCTACATGTACGCAGCTAGGCCCGCTCAGGTACGTGAGCCGAGTATCAGAAACAGCCGGTAGCTTATGTACAGAAGCGATGGGGGCTGTGTACCCCCTTTTTATGCTGTGCAGTTTCAATTTGGACTAATGTAGCACAGGTACCACCAGCCAATGAACTAAAAGAAATAGGATAAGGTAGGTGCAGAGCATGTAGGGGTATACACTACATACATACATAGTGTATGTATGCATGTACATAGTAGTATGTACGGTAGTATGCATAGTACGCTAATACATGTATGCATCACTTAGGGACCACTAGGGAACTGCTAAGGGGAGCCACTCAAGCTGCCACTTAGGGACCACCCAAGAAGCCACGGGCAGCCCAGCCTGCACCAGGAACAGACCTGATGAATGCGAGCGGGTCCTGGCAAAGCGCTGGGCTTTTTTTGCAACCTCAAATCAGTTCCTTAGCAACGCTCCAGCGTTCAACAACAGTGACTCTAGTCTCCAACTTGTTTCCTCGAACCACACTACCTTTTTCTTGTATTGAGTATCCGTCCGTTGTCTAACACATTCTCCCGTCATCTATGTAATAAAAACAACATCATATCCTATTGCGTCCGACAGCTATTTTGACATTTATTGTGTATTTATTACGTTGACCTTTCCGGGGGGTAATCCTGGAAAAGCGTGTGTGTCTTTGGGAGAGCTCCTTGTCGGTTAGGCCGCAGGTGTTCACATCATTCTTGGGCGTCTGTCTTTGATCAACCCTGCCGAAAAGAGAGAGGGAGAGAAGAAGAAGAAGAATAAAAGAGGGGGTGGAAGAGAGAAAGAAGCAAAAAAAAAAAGAGAGAGAGTTCTGAAACGCAGGAAACGATATAACCTAAATAACGCCACAGTCTCAAATTGATTCTTACCTTACATTGCCTTGATCGAGCCGACGATGAACTTCGACTCGGGCACTGCATACGCGGAATCCGACGCTGACGACGAGTACGAGAGGAGTGTCCATACCAGTTCGCCCGTCCTCGCTACCGATTCTGAGATCTCCCCAACCGACTCCGAGGGGCGCTCCTCAACCGAGCACACACCCACCACCTACGGCCATCGCAGCAGTGCTGACAGATTGCCCGAAACCATAATATCTGAATGGGATGCTGAGGAATGTGCCGATTTTATTGCTAGTATAGGGTTGCAGCAATACTCGGATCGGTTCATTGGTGTGTTTCGCAGTTGATCGTCATCGTCGTGATCATCATTCTAACACCCCAAACTTAGAGAACGAGATCGTCGGCGAGGCCTTAGTGGCTCTTCTGCATGATGACCTCAAGGCTATGGGTGTGACCAGTGTCGGCCATCGCTTGACAATACTTAAGAGCGTCTACGATGTAAAGAAGGCACAAGATGTTCCCATAGAGAGTGACCACTATGTGCCATTGTGTATGTTTTTTCCAAACTTTTCTCTCTCTCTCTCTCTCTCTCTCTCACATAGTTCCAACTCCTTCTCCAATGCGCTCTTCGTATTACCGTCTATTAACCCACAAATTTTGCATGCAGCCGCCGACGCCGAGGCCCAATATGCTACCGCGACTCTAAAAGATATCAAACATTTGGTCGAACAACTTCGCCTCCGAGACGAGAGGATGAGCTTCCTAGAACAAGACTTGCGACGTATGACCGAAGACTTCAGACGATTGCGGGAAGATATGCTGCCAGCTTTGCGTCTCGCTAAGGACGCGCAACAGCCTCTTCCTCATCTATCCAACAATCAAGGAGGCTACGGCTACGAAACCTCGACCATATCTCCCCCCGCTCCCACTCCATCGTCAGATCAGTCATCCAGTGGCCTCAAGCGCCAGTACTCTACTAAGAAGATTGTTCTTGGTACGAATCCCAAGAACACCTCCCCATCTCACTTGCAGACTACTCATGAGCGGCCCTCTGTAGAACAAACCCTGGATCCCGCAAATGCTGCCGAAAGAGCCGTCTTATCATCGTCACATCTAGCTGCTATGAATGGCTCCGGCCAGGCCACGTCGCCCGGCTACTCTCCGAACATACCATCGCCGACCTCACCTCCAACTCTAGGCAGCGCCACTCTTGCCTCCCGATCGTACCGCTCTGATGACCGACAAACGCCGTCGAGCCGCACGACGTTCTCGGAAAGCGAACACGGTTACAGCTCAAAACAACCAGTCGCACCAAGGAGGATGCAAACCCCTGTTCCCGAGACGCCTGGCTCCAGCTCAGCCTCAGTGGAGATATTCAAGTCGTTCCGGGTCAGTATGGATGACCCCTGCTACAAGGTTCTCCCCGCGGCCTTGAAAAAATATCAGATCAACGCTCCATGGGACCAGTACGCACTCTATATTGTGTACGGCGACCAAGAGCGCTGCTTGGGTCTGCACGAGAAACCATTGATCCTTTTTAAGCAATTGGACAAGGAAGGAAAAAAGCCCATGTTCATGTTACGAAAAACGAACACGGCGCAAGCGGACGCCGAGACACCTGGTAGCGCTGGTCTGAATACTGGGAATGCAAGGGGAGTTGGTTACGATCCACCTGGCGGAATTATATGAATCCAAGACGCCTTGATCTCGCTATATATTACTGATATACGAAAGCCATGTTTCCAACCCATTATAGGCAGCAAAAAGGAGTGGGCCATCATGAATATTTACTTTCGCTCCCACGAGCGGGTATTGAAGTGGAACATGACTGCATAGCGTGCGCGCATTGCTTTTCTCCATCGGTTACTCGTCAGACCAAGCGCTTTCATTCATCGTCATTGACAAGCGGGTGCTTATCAGGTCATTTTTCGAATAGCGCATACGAGTCAACCTCGAGAAATTGTGTGTACAAACGACACCATCGGATCCGCTACAAACGGTCTTACTTTCAGATGGACGATGGATATTTGGACCATCGTGATGAGACATTGTAGCTCTGTTCGAAGCGTATTACTACTCTATTTTGCTACATAAATGTGCTCACTCTTCCGTGGAATCTTGTTATATGTATCATAGTGATTCGCAAGAGCTCGTCAGTGGCGTCGGCGGTTGAATTCAGGGGTGACGCAGGTCTATCACCAGATGTAACTCACGGTTTGGTCTTTGCAGCCATTATTTGTTGCTATAGAAATTATATCTATCTGTCCTGATGTCAGACAGTATATCTAAACCACGATACGCCGTCGGCGAGGTCATGTTCCAACATCTTCTGTTCTAAGGTCGATTCATTAGATGCCGCCTCTCTTGCAATAGTATCGCGTCGCACATTTTCTCTTCGGCACCAAGTTGTCATAAACAGCGTCAGGATGAAAGCCATGCTGTAATGGGGGTGGGTTAGAAAGCAGGCAATCGTACGAGAGGGCGTGAGGAGATGTTTCAGTGGGCGGACTAACCTAACAAATCCGATCAAGATACTGTGACCAATAACGTAACGGGGAGCGTCCCGGTTCAAGTAAACATACGACGCCACGATGCCCCCGCAGTTACCTCCCATGACCTGCATGGCGATGCCTGTAGCACGCTTTAGGCTGCCGCCGATGTTGTTGCCGTTCCAGGCGAGACCGAGTGGGATTTGCGGGTAGATTCCTTTGTCGTTCTAGTGAGCGGATGCGTCTCTCTGGATACACGCTAGCAGGGCGGTATACATACCGATAGCGGCGAATATCGTCCCAGTATACTGGATAATCGGGTTTGCGCTGGACGCCAGGAGCGAGAGCCCCAAAATAGCCCCGAGCTGAAAACCTAGCAGGTAGACGCCGCGCTGATGACATCGATCGGCCAGCATACTAGCACTGATAGTAAAGATACAGGCGAGAACATAAGGCGGCACGGTCATCAGCTGCGCGTTGTTGGCCGAGTATCCCATGTTCTTGACAATAGTAGGAAGGAACAGCGAGAAGGAGTATACAGGACAGAATCCGGCCATGCAGATCAGCATGTGGATGTAGATCTTCCAGTCAACCAGAGCTTGATAGACATACTTGATGTCAAAGTCATCGGACAGGGGGCCAGAGTCGACCGAGAGACGTCGCTGGACTTCGTACCGCTCGGTAGCAGTCAGGAACCGGGCGCTTATTATTAACATGTGGTTAGGATTGCTTTTGATTTTGCTAGCCAAAGAAAATATGATATGAATCGTCTTCTCTTACTTACCTTGCAGGATACCCACAAACAGTCCAGTATGCTAAGATCGAGACGACAATACTAGCGAGGCCCTCGATAATGAAAATCCAGGACCAAGCAGAGAGTCCTCCCACGCCGCTCATCTCAGCAATGCCCCGGGCGAGGAGACCCCCGAAAGCACCAGCGAGGGTGGCGCTGGAAAAAATGATGGCCATGCGCAAGCCACACTCGTTTCGGCAGTACCACTGTGTAATATAGAAGTTGATACCGGGGAAGAATCCGCCTTCAAAAAGGCCAAGTAGAGCCCGCGTGACCATTAGACCCTCGTAGTTCTTCACGAAACCCTGACCAATGATACAAGTGGACCAGGCGAACATGATGAACGCAAGCCACGTGGATGGCCGTATTCGCTGGAGTGTATATTGTGTCAGCGACTATTATACTCTTGATGCCATAGATAAGAGGTCCATAGATTAGGGGTCTCGGGGGAGTCTAGAGTTGTCCAATAGAGACCAACCTTCATCATCATATTACTAGGAATCTCCGCCACGATATAAAATGGGAACAGGACAGCCAGGCAGTCATTGTACTGCAATCCGACGAGCCGAAGGTCTAATTCCAAGTTATCCAGGCGAGCATTCCCTATGTTGGCACGGTCGAGAAAGCAAAGCCTAGAAAGAGTATGTTAGCAGGAATGCGAGTCCTATGTCTTCTTCGTCCCGCTTCCTAGAACACCGCTAACTAACAGGCAGATGAGACACATTATTGGGAGGATGTGGAAGTCGATTTTTCGAAGGAGCCGTTTCGCAGCCTTCTTATCTGGTTCCTGGAGTTCTGTGGTATTCATCGATCCAGTTCCGGATGATATGCCCCCTTCGGTCCCGCTCCCTATGGGCTTTGTGATAGAGACCGAATCTTGTTTGGTTTGCTCCATTGCTTCGATCCCTCCAGCCGGGAAGCTTGGAAGAAGATTGTGTCCTGAGTTAGAAATCAGAGAAATCCCCAGATCCGAATAAGGTGAACGACTTGTATTTGAAGGACGTAGAGGCTCTTAAGCGTTTCCGTCCACCTCCACAACCTCTTCGGCACCTCAAGACCTGCTTATCACACACACCGACTCGAAGATCCAAGTATATCTTGCTTAGCGGAGCTGGCCAGACCTCAAGGTTCATGCATGATCTCGGCGGGGCTCGAATAGCACTGGTGGGTAGGTCCTTCAACGTGGACTTGCCTACAATGTGGTGTCATCTTCGTCGTACCCGACGGTGTTATTTCACATCTCGGATAGGTACACAGGGCGCGGAGCCTATTCTTCGGAAGATCTGCACGAATCGCATACTCCTTGTAACGAGATCCCCTGTCACCTTTATCCGCCTGTCCATTTCGTGAGGGTCACACAGTCAAGCGCAGCAGTTCTAGATCATCCCAAGCTCGCCTTGCTAAAGAGTATGTTTACAAGCTATTACAAATGTGCTGGGGAAAGGATTAACGCCACATGGATGCATGTAAGACAGAGTAGCACCGCAGAACTTGTTTAGACGAATAGCATCAGCAATAGACTATCAGGACCGCATAGCTACGTACTTTCATTTACTCCGCAGTTGTTACACTGGTATTCTTAGAAGAAGGCTTATCTAGACCGAACAAAGTCTACGGCGGATGTTGGACGGATGGGTGGATGAAATATCGGCCACTAGGTGGAGTAGGGAGTCCCTTGTGGGCATTCTAAGCTTGTGATGGCTACACCAGATCGTATCGGTGGCATACTATCAATGACCTTGATGGCTCTCTGGATTTCATTCGCCGCAACCTTTAAATGGAGTCGTGTCTCACAGTATGGTTTGATGTATTCCAGCAAAGTGCCCTCCTTCCATGTGATCGACCATAGTTTCGCTAACTACCTACTTAGGCACATTGTCGAATCTTGATCATGGCGGTGGAACCTGATGAAGACTATGATTCTAGCCTACGTTCTTGAAGTTCAGGATGCCTCGAGCACCAAATCTCCTTGGCTTAGGCTTCATGTCTGCAGCGGGATATCCTAGCTAGCGGATTCTGCATAGGCGGCTTCGAGGTATGTAGCTTCTTGAATTTCTCTAGAGTCTAAGGATACCAACTATTAGGATTAACTCTAGACTGGTATAGGACTGACTATATCGAAACAGCCCCTGATCATCATATTGCGGGAAACATATTTATTACTCCTTGAGCGCGAGAGTGAATCAGAAACGGAGAGAATTCAAGTTAGATCAAACCAAGATCTCTTCCCTGTACACATGAAGTACTGGGCAGGATGACGGATCTACCATCTATCTGCTAATAGGATGGATAGTAAACATAGGTGTTTTGGTGTAGGTAGTCTTGATGCCTCCGTTCCTAATCCGGCCTATACAATAATAAGGAAGGTGCATTATTAGCTACATGTAAAATAGTGAATTATTGCACAAGTCATAGCATAATTGAATAGGTATCAAGCAGCCCCCCCCACTTCGCACGTGCCAGATGCTCATTCTTTCCCGCAACAACATTCCTCCTTGTTCATCCCTCCTTGTTCATCCCGAGGATATTCCGCTTAACCAATCCCTGCCCTTTTTGGTCATCTCATCGCGATAAAGATAATCCGAAATAGCAAACCCGTAAGAACAAGAAGAAGGTCAAGAGGGCTCAGAGGTATGTACATCACTTAGAACGCGCTCCTGCTCCACCAAATATCATCTCAAGCCCTTGTAGCGCAAGACCGTCCTGACCTTTATCAGTAGTTACAGCCTGCCAATCCTGTTGAGCCCGTCGAATCTTTCGAGATGCACGTCGAGGTCGGTAACTGAATTCCAATACTATACTAATTCTCTTGCCCTTGAAAAATTAAAAGCAATACACGCCGTTCCTCCATTTTCCTATTCAACGATTTGAGTGATTACTGACGCGATCATGAAACTGCAGCGCAACATCAAGCTCGTTACCGAGCAACACAACATGTAAGTCGCGTCACAGCCAATTGGCTTCAATTTAGGCTCTACCTATTTCTCTCCTCATAGCTAACTGGCTATGCGCACCAAGTCCGAAGCCGTCTCCGATGCCCGAGTTTCCAATGAAGGAATGGAGCGTCAAGATCTACCTTCTTGACCAGGCTGGTAACGAGCATCCAGCCAACTGCTTCACCAAGGTTACTTACAACCTTCATCCTTCCTTCGAGGACAAGACGCATCAGAGTAAGCACTTTCGAATCGCCCATTGAAACACCCATGACTGACTGGACCCTAGCCTTCACCGAGCCTCCCTTCACTTGCGCCAACGAGGGCTGGGGTGAGTTCGAGATGTCAATCGACCTCTTCACGACCGAGAAGGGTGGTAAGAACACCATCTACCACGACCTGAATTTCCAGTCTCCTAGTTACGAGGTCGTCCAATCTGTCACCTTCAAGAACCCGTCGCAGGCGCTCCTTTCCATCCTCCGAGAGACCGGTCCCATTCCCAATGAGGACGACTCGAAGGCCGCGACTAAGGCTCGCAAGGCTAATGACCTTAAGAAGAAGAAGACCGTCTGCGACTTCGAAAAGATGGCCGATTCTCTTACCAAGCTGAACGAGGACGACCTCCTCCATGTCATTCAGATGATCCATGATCACAAGACCGAGGATACATACACCAAGAATGACATGGATGCGGGTGAGTTCACCGTCGACCTGTTCACGATGCCAGATCACCTGGCTAAGATGATCTGGGACTTCTTGGTAAGTGCATAGTCGCGCGCAACTACAGGGCGAATATGAGAGATGGCTAATTCTATACAGGTCGAGCTGAAGATGGTCTCTTAAGAGCCAATGCGACAAGGCCGGCATGGCCGGCATGTATACGGACTCTAAAACAGTCTTCTCTTGTTTGTGAAGTAGGTTGCATTTGCATTGGCACTGGCGTTACTAGGTTATAGGCACGGTACCTCTTCTTTAGGTTGGCCTACATGTGAATGTGACATCGGTAGGCAGGTGGCAATGGTGACATTGGCGTATGGCTGCGTTTCAACGCTTCATCCAACGCGATAGATACCCTGCAGTTTAGTCTTCCGACAATTCAGGTCTTCATAAGATGCGCATGATACTAATACTACGTATTTCGAATCTCTTACATGATAAGCGGGCTCGCCATATGCCAATTCTCCTAGTAGGTATCACCAACTTATTTATGTATGCGGAGAGACGCGGTGAGTCGCAAGCGGCGGCATAGTCACTTGGTAATACGTGGTAGCGTAGTTTTAATGCTACAATTTCTGTCTCGAAGGGAGAGAGGCCGATTGGTTGGGGCACAATAGGAAAACAAAAACAACTTCGAGCCTCGTGGGCTGTCGAGCTGAAAATGACATCACTTGGAGTGACAAGTGAGGCTGGGGAGATGATCATCTGACGAGGGGCGCTATGGATAAGTCCTATTTAGTGGGGCTTGCGGAGAAGGAGAATGGGGGAAGCGAGGAGAACAAAAATCCTCCTCATGCTCGGTGAACTTAGAAAGAAACTAAGGTGAAGGTGAAGGGGATAATGGAGACGGGGCAGACGGGGTCATGCTAAAGGGTAACGTGACCGAGTCATTCTGCTTCAAGCGCAGCCACACATCGGGTTCCTATTGGCAATATAGGATTACCGCTTTTGGTAACGACTGCATGAAGATACCTACGGTATGTAAGCATTAAGTACATACATGTAGTTGGTTGGGTACAGTCTCATTCATTTATATTATACATTATACATGTACTTTGTTGATTGATATTGAGGTATGCATCGACATACCGTACATGGAACACTTGAAGCACTCAACGAGTGGGTACATATAGTACATCTTCACCGACTAATTGGTAATTGGCATCCAATCTCACCTGCAATTTTTGAGTGCGTTTTCAGCGGACGCCAGAGGTATATTACCTGCCTAAAATGTACCTACGGCGCAATGAAGTAAAGTACCTAGTGGGAGCTAATGGGAAATATCTCCTTCCTCTTGTCTTCCGGTGTCGATTCGAAAGGGACGGGCGTGACTTCCATTGGCATAAAGTTCCCAATCGGTGAAACATACACGTACATACATGTAGGAAAGAAGTTACATACATGTATCTTACGTATACTACCTATATACATCTTAACTTATGTACCTACTTACCTATAGGGACCAGAAGAAAAAGAAGGAAAGCTGTCTTGTACAAATCACATATCTCTCTGAATTCGCATTTCACATACATATCACATCCTACATTCAAATCCTACATTATCCCACTCTGTACTATCTGCTCATTGGTAAACCACCAATTCCGATATCTGATTGCTTTAACATCCCAGCCAACGGTACTTATCAACCGCTCCAATCGAATTGCCTATAATTCCCCAAATCCATTGTTCTGTTTCCCCGATTACAAACTAAAATAAGCCACCCACAGACTGCGGCTTATCAAAGTCAAGGTCCGAGACACGCAGGCAAGAGAGAGAGAGAGAGAGACAGACAAAAAGGGATTCGGATTTTACAATACACAATCGAATTGACCCTACGCGAATTATTTCTTCCTTATTTGTGGCCCCCCCCCCTCCGTCTCCGTCATCACCCTGCACCTTAGCCTCCCGATTCTACCCTACTACTTAGCTACATACCTAGGCACCGGCCAGCCTGCCTAACCCGCGACATTCCCCAAGGAAGCTGCCATCACCTAGGCATAGCCCTGTCCGTATCTCCCCCTGTGTTCGTACTGTATATCTACATCTCCGCATACTGTGCCGTCATCGACCTTCGTTCCAGCTGCCTCGGCCTCCAAACCCCGCAAATCCGAGAAAACCCACTTCCCTCGCCTACCGACCTGTCTAAAAGTAGGGATCGGGTTATTATAGACTCCTAATTGATAGATTCGATTCGTTCCCACTTCGTCGGATCGCCTATCGCTTCTTGCGCTCCCTCATCATCATACAACACCTCAAAATCCCGTCGTAAGCCGAGCAGCAGTCGGCGCGCGCCGGGTGTCCTGCTTTCGGTTTATGCGTGTGGCGGAAGTCATCGCTCGAGTTGGAGCTGGAGCCGGAGCCGAAACCGACCGGAGGGATAGCACCACTACATCATACAATGTCTCAATATGATAATGCCGCTGCACCCGCAGGCAACATTTCATCTACCATCCAGCAGCCTCGCCAGTCCCTCCCCGCAAACACGACGCACTCCCACTCCCATTCCCATTCGCAGTCTCAACAACAACCCCAATCCCAACCTCCCCAGCACAAGCGCGTATACCAGGCTTGTATCCCATGTCGAAGGAGAAAGGTACGGTGCGATTTAGGGAGCGTAGACGACCCACATGACCCCCCGTGCGTGCGTTGTCGCCGTGAGAGCAAGGAGTGTTTCTTTAGCGCCACGCGACGTAAGCGTAAGACCGATGACGATGACGATCAAGAGGATGACTATACCGTTCGTAACGCTCGAAAGCGACCCCACTCCGAAGATATACCTCCATTCGTCGATAGGAAATCTTATAGCAGCGTACCGCTTACTCCGGGTGGCTCGACCGGCAGAACACAGCCGTTAAGACGCCCTAACGCGGACCGTGAAGACGTGGGTAAGGATGGCAGAGGGCCAAGCTACGGGGATGCTGGCGAAGATTCAAACGCGCAGCTGGAGAATCTCGAAGCACAGAGCGTCATGAGGAAAGAAGTTTATGGGCCCCACGACGCCCTCGACCTACTGTATAAGGCTGCTACCGACAGGTCCGTTGGCCCCTCTCGTCTGTCTAGCATGATCTCAAATGAGCGAGCTGCTGATTATGCGCCCAGTCCGCATGAGTTGAATAGGCGCCACGAAAGTGTTACCTCCGCTGTTCATCCCTCACCAGTCTCTGTTCCTGGTCGCAAAACACCGCGAGATCATAATTCCAACCTCAACGGTCGTCCTACTGGTCGCACCACATCCAAATCAGCGGATCTAATAGACCCACTCCTACAATCGTCAGCTAAGAATGACGAGGCGGCTGAGATGGAACGTCGGTTAAATGTAGAAGGCGAACCCGGATACACCGAGGCACTTGAAGCTTGGTCAAGGTTCAGATTCGTCAGGGCTGGGTGGTTTACGAAGGAGGAAGCTATAAAGTACATAGTATAGTAGGTCAACCTCGGCTGTCTACTATTTCGCTATCGCTAACTCATTTCAAGCTATTACGAATACCTGTCTCCTATGACACCTATTTCGCCGCCGACCTTTCGTAGTCCAGCTTCCCATATCACTCTGCTAACCGAGGAGCCCATACTTACTGTCACGTTGTTGACCATCGCCTCGAGGTACTATCGAATACGAACCACCGGCGGGCATTGTAGGTCGCACGCGATTCACGAAGAGCTATGGAGATATCTTCGGAGAATGATCGAAAGGTGCCTTTGGGGACAAGAGGCATTTGGCGGCGGCTTTTGTGGATCCGGCGCCGACGAGTCCCAGACTTCTAGTACTGCGCCTTGGCGAGGTCTAAGAAAGGGAAGTCTTCGTACGTTGGGCACGATCGAGTCACTGATGATCTTGACTGAGTGGCACCCCCGTGCACTTCACTTCCCCCCGGATGAGGCGATTGACGAATTGATGCTTCCGTCTCGTACGCCGCATCTTGATGTTAACGATGATGAAGGGGCTCAACGTCTTGGGGGCAATGTCGGAGGCCGAAGAATCGAAAGCTGGCTTGAACCTGCCTGGAGAAGTGACCGCATGTGCTGGATGTTGCTGAGCAACGCATTAGGGCTCGCCTATGAATTAGGTGTTTTTGACGATATCGACGAGCTACTTGCGACTAACGCCATCACGCGACCCGAGTACGAGGATGAAGCATATCGCCTTCGTGCGACACGGATCAAGCGTCTACTGTTGGTGTATTTGACGCAGCTAGCCGGCCGCCTCGGATGGACTAATATGGTTCCCGAGAGTATCAGGAAAACCGACCCTGCCTTGACTGGTAGACGTCCGATTTCGAATGAAGGTAACACGCCGGGAACTAGTCAATCGGTTTTATCCAATACCTTTAGCTACGTGCCAAACGTCGAGTTAGATGATCAGATCATACATTGCTGGGTGGGAGTAAGCGATGCCATGCAATTAGGCAATGAGAGACTATTCCGATCACGAAAGCATACCACCGAAATTATCCAGAGTGGAAATTACACAAGGGCTCTCAAAGAGTTCCAGCCGATCCTCAGGAACTGGTGGAGAGAGTTCCAGCGCTTCGACATGCCGGAGAATATCCGTCATATTCTGACCATCGAATATGAATATGTGCGAATATACGTTCACTCCTTGGCTTTACAGGCAGTTGTTGAACGATGCACAGCCAACGCTGGAGCGTCTACTAGTGCTGCGCACGGGGGCAGTACAGCCGTCGGGAACCCGCAATTATCGCCTCAAACACAGAATTATCTAGGCAACCTGCCTCTCGGCCATCTCGGTGGCTTCGGCCATGAGGATCAGGAGTATGTTAAGGAGGTTGTTGATGGGTGTAGGAACCTTCTGCGGACAGTCGTCGAAGGCTTGTTGAAAGAAGGCTACCTCAAACATGCGCCTGTTAGGACTTACTTCCGTATCATCAGTGGAGCTATGTTCTTGCTCAAGACATTTGCGCTAGGTGCACCCAAATCTGATGTGGAAGTGAGCATTAATCTTCTAGACCGCACAGTGGACGCGCTACGGAACTGTGTCGTCGATGACATACACCTAGGCACAAGATTTGGGGATTTACTCGAGTCTCTAACGACACGTCTTCGAGACCGCTTCAAGTACGCACCAGCGACAGGTTCGGGCGAGGGTAAGAGTCCTCGTCCAAATGGAGAGAGCAAAGCGGCCGTGACGAACGGACATATACAGACTAACGGCGTTGAGAATGGGTACCTGAGCCATACTAAATTTAAAGACGAACTTGTTGTCCCTAGTAAGTTTTCTATGACAATACTTTTAGCTCCATTCGAGTGAGACTAACAAGCCTCTTAGAACGTTCATCTACCCCTTCTGGCAATGTCTCGGCGACACCTTTCGACCTGACAACAGGCAACTTCCCTTACCCGGCTGGATCAGCTTCCGTGTTTGGACCTGCCACACCAGCTCTAAGTGGAAATGTTGTAGACACTTCGCACCTCGGGGATAATATCTTCGAATCAGGCGCTGACTGGACTGCTGACGACCAAATGTGGTACCTCCCACCCGGTCCAGGCTTGTTTCAGACCGTAGGAGAGAACTCCAATGTGACAATGACGGACCAGGGAGTCAACGTGGGAGGCGTTGACTTGCTTGAGTTTATGGCCATGGACCACCCTTCATTCAATACCCAAATGGACGGGCCGGGGTACTAGATGTGAACCGACATGTTGGATGATGATTGTGGGTTCTGATTGTTGAAAAGGGATGACGGACATTTCACGTCAGTATTGACGCCCCAGTTGAAGATTGCCAAGTACGGCGCCATATGTGCTCAAGGTGCTGTAGTTCGAATATTTCTTTTATCTGTCTCGCTCGTCTCTTAATTTTTTTTATCGCCAGGGACCAGCGCTATACCCTTCAGACTTGAGGTAAGACTTACATGTACTCGAACATGGGTCACAGTCTCACGACACCTTTGTTTTCTTACCATTTTCCTCATTTCAGAAGATTACACGGGGAAGGCTGTGATGGACTAGAAGCGGAAGATACCCTCGGAGGCTCGAGCCGCATTGATCTCACATGCCGCCTTGCTCTCAGATTGCTTTGTTTCATTTTTTTTATAACGCTTCCCTTTTGCTTGCTGCTAAACGCGTGGAGGGAGTTTGAAATATGAATATTGAGATCAAGGTTGAGGTTGCTTTACTGCCGGAAATATGGGATAAAAGGTATTGTGGACAGGGGAAAAAAGCTCGTCGGACAAAGGAGTCTCGCGGCTCGCCTGGCGTGGATGCGACGAATCACGAGATTACGTTTCTGCGAGTTGTCGCAGTGATGCCTACAATTTAGTCGAATATTAAATAGCAAATCTTAGGTTATTCACTGCATTGCCTGTCATCTGGGCTTGCAAGATAAAATACCTACCTTGTATCGAGGTGACTGTCGTACTTATATACCTCATATTGACTTCTTGGTATAATTATGGTATCTCAAGATGACATATTCAGGGGGCCAGTTGACGCATTGTTGGCTCTATGAGGTACGGATGAAGATTCTATCGGATCACGAATAAAAGGCCTGTCAAAACGCACTCGATACTTCTATCGATTGCTGTAAGGTACGATTTGTAGGTTGCACCTATTCATAATGTCGGCGCCTACAGATGAAGTATATTTACCTCACGAGCGTTGTTGTGCGTTTACAAAAAAGTTTAAGCGCCTATTAATTAAAACCTCCCTAGAAATACGGGCGCTTTGTACTACATGAAGCGATGTTAAAATAAACTATGCAGACAGCCGCCGGTCAGCCGCAACCTCGTAAAGAAAAGGATATGTAGGGCAATAGGACCTTATAGGTCTCCTTTTTTTTCTCGGTCAGTGCATAGGTTGAAATCTGGAGGCATACAGCTCGATTTAAGATCTATTGCTACCTGCCATACCAGCAAGCTTCCTATAATGGTACTGAAACACGAGCGTGGATGGGGGGGGGGGGGGGGGGGGAAAGGGTAGAATGCTGCCTACTGCAGGGGTTTCGACGGGAATAAAACAGGGTTTCTGGTGTTACGCAGCGTCGGAGCTGAAGCTTCAATACTGCCCCCTAAGCAAGTCGGAGTAAGAGATTACCAGTTATGGAGGGCCATTCGCGGTGAACGCCACGAATGCGACCTTGGGTCGTCTCGTTTACCTCAGACATAGTGTGTCCATATTAAGCCCATATTAACGTTGTGATGCTACAATGCTACATGATGACCTAAGAATGCGCCGACACAGATCCTTCGATACCATGGACACTTAGATTTCCCCGTCTCTCCGCGGCCTCGACAAATCCTCTGCTCTTCTCGCCGTCGTCCTTTCGACGAGCCTTCTTCTTCTCTTCCGTCGGTTACTACTAAGTAGTATTTCCATGCCACGATGGCAACCTCTACTGCTCTGGGGGTGAGCTCGTTAGGAACCTCGGTGGTTGTGAACCCAGCTGCAACGACAACACCGTCGGTTTCTGTCTTTACTCTCACTGTAAAACCTCTCACGACACCGTTCAAACCGCCGGCATCATGCGGCGAGATGCACCTCACTCGGCTCTCTTCGCCAGGCAATCAAATATGGTTGAACGAGCCTCAGCCGGTGCCTGGTTCGAAGTTCAGTGATTGTTATCCATCAGATTTCATAGCCGGATACACAAGTGGTTAGTACAATATCTGGATAAGATGGGCTTGAGTTTAGCTTGCAAGATATGCTAACGTATTAGTAGTATGTAATGGAATGGTTTCCTATTCTTCGATACTCCTAAGATCCTATGTTCGTAGATCTAAGATATAAAATGGGCCTTTTTTGGTTATAGTGACAATATAGGAAGACTTAAGTGCACTGGGAAGAGTTGCTAACAGGTAATAGGTATACAATGCTTCCAGTTCTATCGTTCCTATGTTCTCTCCGCTAGTGTGCCCCGAGGGTTGGGTGGCACTAACGACGTGGACGAATGGATATATGGCCTGTTGCGCTTCGTGAGTGGAATTCTACCCATAAGCTACATATATATAGGATGATATAAAGCGTCCGAGAGTCAATTACCATACGACCGAATCTAACCGTGGCTGCAGTGGCTTTCAACTTCACCTCCCTGACACGATGGTAGACTCCAACCGACCTGCATACGGAGGCACTTGTTACAGTAATTTCCAGGCCGGCCAGACTGTCAAGGTGACGGCGTACGATACCGCGAGCGTTACGGCCACGGCGACCTGGATCGCATCAGCTACTGGTGAGTATAAAAACATGTCGTTCTGGCATTTGAGACGTTGATTTCTAGAAACGAAAGATAAAAATGCTGACACGACATGTTTTTATACCGCAGACCAAGCCTACGCACATCCTATAGACGGATTCCAAGTGGTGGCAGATGACAATGTGAGTTCGCGGAATCAGCAACTGCCTATAAAGGTATGGATATATTACTAAGAGTACACACCTAGTCGCCGTCTTCACCGTCCACAAGGCTTTCAGGGGGTACCGTAGCAGGCATTGCGGTTGGCAGCATCGTGGGTTTGATTGCTATTCTACTCGCTATAATATTTCTGGTCCAGCAATATCGTCGGAAGAAGACGGCCCAAGCTTCTTCTGATGTCCCTGGTCGATTCCCGCCTCGGCAAGGAAACCATCCAGCACACTGGGATAAGGAGCTCCCAATTTCACCTAGCACTGGCTATTTGCAATCTCAGTATGACTCCACAGGCGGGACGTTTGGTAATAGGAGCCATTCTTACAGGACTCCTCAAAGATATGAACTTGGCGTCCCAGAGCCTCACGAATTAGACTCGGGATGGAAGGGGCGGGAGCTTGAGGAGCAGTATATACCCAAGCATGAAGGTGGTTAAATTCGATGTAGATAGTGGCAGACCGTGGAGTTATACAGAATAACCTGCAGAAAGACCGAAGTAACTAACGAGGAACATGGCTTGGGAAAAGCATGGCGTTATAATGGAGCATTGTACCATTATATTTCAGTTTATGACTTATTACATAAGGTAGTATAGCTCTCGAGATCAACAATGGCTCAAGAACATCGAAGTCTCCATGATGCTTACCTCACGAGCCATGTCTTTCTAAACCTCCATACCTTGTATCTAAGCATGGGTAGGTAGTTTAGAGACGAAAGCTTCTAATAATATATGGGGAAAAAGAGAATGATACTGCCTGGTTCAGCTTTTCTTGAGCTAGATGGATAGCCTAATAAGAAGACCCGCAACACTAAGACATGGTATAGCCCTAAAGAGCCGAGAGAACACAAACATGCGGCTTATAGATACGATTCAACCATTATATCTTTCATCCAGTCCAGGTCATCCAAGCGGGGGTAACTCAGTTGGGAGAGTGTCAGACTGAAGTTCCAACTTCCATCACGAAAATCTGAAAGTCGTGCGTTCAATCCGCACCCACCGCAAATATAGGTACTCTTCATTAGGCCTTCATTTATTTTTCCCCTTCATTTTTAGATCTCTTCTAGCTTGTACTTCCTTAGTCACTCCTGCTTCTTCTCTCTTCTGGCCCGGTGCAATTGTCGCTTCTCTTTTTCCTCCCTACTTTATGGTACAGCTGCAGGTTTAAATAGAACACGGAATAGGGCGGGTAGATGATTCTCACTATCGGGTTAGTATAGAGCAAGGAGCAAAAATGGAATGCTTGACCGCTTCTGTAATAAAACGAAGGTCTCGGGTTACAGAAGGCAACGTTTAGCAGCGTCTGGCCGAATATCCGTGTCACTTAGCGCACGAATAAACGGCAACTTGCTTCCCCGAAGACCTCTATTATCTAGCCCCTGTCCATACTACAAGAGTAAAGACGGCGTACATTGATTTGACTACGTAAAGTAGAGCTTTCTTGCATACACCCTGCTTCGTCTTATGTCTAGTGCTGGTAGATTTGATTATGTCTATCTGTTAAGTGAGGCTAATCTGCTCATGTTGATCCATATTCTACGCTGCAATGTGATTGATGGCGCTCAGATTTACTGACCCTTTTCGAGCTGCATCTTTTGGGGACGGGTTTTATATTTAGAAATAGTGGCATTGCAACAATGAATGGTAGTGATCTGATGACGACAACTTTCAAGCCACCCTTTCGTCACTGGAGCTAAAGGCCAGTTCGATCTTCCTCAGGTCTTACCGTGAATGTTCCGAGAAGTACATAGACGACCATAAATACTAAGATAAGATCTTCCCGTTCAACACACACAAATCGAGAACCTGCATATGAGGAGACATTGAGCTAGATAACCGATCTTTTCATGCGTGTACGACTCATCCACGCCGGATGTCGGTTACCTACATGCCTATCTCGTGGGCCCCCTGGACTGGAGACCCTGTACGATGTTTCTGGATGTGACGCATTAATGACGTGATGGGACCATTTGTGAGCAAAGGGTGAAGTGAGTTAATAGTATAAATATCTTGAGACCTGAGTGCTTAATCCCCCATAGGCGGATTTCATATTTAAAACACAACTGATATCGCGCCGAGACGATTTTATTACTATTTTCACTCGAATCTATCTTATGAAATTGTATGATAGGCTCTTTTACTTTGCGTCGTTCTGGATCAGCCAACAATGCAGCTTCTGATCATTTTTGCTCCGGTTCTCGTATCCGCAGTTTCCCAACCCCTAATCCACGGAGATACTATCAATTATCGGGATACGAGTATGGCTAATAAGCCCTGGGGGTTGGCACAATTCGATCTCGACCCTTTCAACCTAACAGATATGTGTGTCGAATGCGAAAAAGAGAATGTCGACTCTCTATTGTTTGACTGTTCAATCAAGTGTGAGTTAATTGAGATTATCTCAGAACCTATTCAAAATTGATTTATAGGCATGGCTCATAATTCATTTTAGTTAACTGGGACGATCCTAATGCTCAGCAATCTTGCAGTTGTGAGAATCACTGGCAATGGGACGGCATCACCCAGGCTAAGGGTCCAACGAACAACTACAGCACGGACTACCTCATCTGCAAAGATGACAAGGCCGAACTCTTCCAATTCAAATTTGTGGACGTCTTTGATTTACATAATTTCAGCCTCTCGCTTACACACATGTACGAAGATATCAAGTATGACGAAGAGACCCTTGGGTAGGGTAGGTATTAGGATGAACTAACTAACACCTTCTAACTCAGGAACTTTCCAACTCCCACGATAGCAAACATGTTTTCTCAGCCGAACATCACCCTTAGTTTAATGAACAAGTCAGATACCTCGATGACTTACTCGTCCGCATGCGGTTGCCCAATAAGGGCAAACATCACCGGCATGACAATCTAGGAACCTATTTTCATGTATTTTCCCCTAATATGGGCCATTGAGGGGTTGTTTTCTTTGCATATTTGGAGATATAATGGAGTGTCTATGTTTTAGTTCTTGTTATTACTACGGAAGTAAGAAGTCAAAGTTGCAAGCAATTGTGGCATGAAAGTGATGACTTTGGGGTCGGACGCAAAAAGGGGTAGCGGAGTAAGAAACAGGGAATTCTACAATTAACTAACCCACTATAAGGACAAGTCACCAATATGGAAGGCTTTTAATAGGGTATCTTGATTGGAGATCTAGCACTTGCTGCTGTCGGAAATGTGTGATTTCTTAACCACCCCATCGAAATCGTATGCCAGGTATAAATCAATCTATACACACTAGCGTAATCATATCGTTATAGGAGTAGAGAAGCGAACGGTCAAACATCGGACCAAACCACCGATTGGTTGAAAACAGCCAAATCAAAGCTCGGTTAGCTCAGTTGGTCAGAGCGTCGTACTAATATCTCCTTCATGGGAAATGTTGAGTAAATGCGAAGGTCATGAGTTCAAGCCTCATACTGAGCACTTCCTTTTTTCACTCTTGGTGTTATCAAAATGTCGCTTCTTTTTATTTGTTTTTGATGTTGTGGATGGAATTCTTTGAAAGACGAGGAATCTAGTAACGCACTTAGGACCTTTTTTGATTAGATAACAATGCTTAATTAATAACTCTGGGTATTTATTCATATGGGATTAAAATTTACACACCTGTGTGCCCTCTACTACTAATTAAACAATATCCCGAAGTGCTTCATGCATATGAATGTACAGGCTTTTCCTCTTCTTATTTAAATATTGATACTGACTGCCCTTGCTCCGTGAGAAGCTCTCCTCAACTTATATTCCCTTATACACACATGTTGCTTGCCCTTCTTCGTAACCTATGTTCTGTCTTTCTTCCTCTCTTTCCATTTGTTCTCCAGAATCATCAATCTCTCTCCATTTACAGCAGCACAGCTCTCGCCAAGCTCTCACTCTCCCTCTCTTGCACCAACGCCTCACGATCGGCCTTGCAACTACCACAGTACTCCTCATGCCAAAGCTGTAGGTTCCTGCGCTTGGCTTCTTCTCTCTCCTCCTCGTCCTTGCCTTTATCCTTATCGCCGCCGTTCTGGAGTACTTTCTGGCCTCCCAGTATTTCTCTCTTGATATTACTATCGCCCGAGGTATTCCACGCTGCCAGCACAGCCTCGACCTGTTCGCACCTGTGGTTTTCATCTAAGAGCCAATTCTCCCACTCGGCGTGCATCATCTCGCGCTCGACACTGTTGACCGTTCGCATGGCGACTAGCAAGTCATGTCTATAAGACCCCAGCTTCTGTCTCGTCTGTCTTAATCTCCTTGCCGTTGCGCGGCTCGAGCTCCAGCTCAGCGCTGAACCTGCGTACTCGTACGGCGCGTCGACGTCGCTAGTGTTAGCGATGGACTGGAACGTTGCGTAGCAATAACTATCCTGAGGCCAGGAGGGCAAGGCGACAGAGCTTCGGGCAGCTTCGTCTAGGTCTGCTATGTAAATGGCCTTGCTCATGACCACGTTCGGACTTACGCCGATTCGGTTCATGAAGCTTGCTGCGCGCCGTTCGCTCCACCACGTGGATGTGCTTTGAGACGAGAACACGATGTTCGTAAGCACGCTGAAGCCGAGCAGCACAAGGAGGATCCACTGCGCTGTGATAACATCCCACAGTTTCTTTACAGCCGCGAATGCCCACATCATTAATGACGACGCAACACTATCAGCGAAGGATCTTATAGTCTCGAGTAGCATCTGGCCTAGTGTGCGCGGTTTGATTTGCGCCTTCTTTGACATGTCGGCCTCTCCCGGTGTGAAGACGAGGACTTGCGTCTGCTGCCCGACATTTCCATAAACTTGGATAGCCCTCTTAGTACGGCTGTGATGGCCAAGTTTGCGGACTTGGTCTGTTGCGACCTCGGCTAGCTCTTCGGCGTCCTGGCCCGCATCGTCAAGGGCTTGTCGCTCGACCATATTCTTTGCAAGAGCCGGTGGCTTTGTCCATACTACCTTCGTAAAGATAGCCAGTTTGCATTTCGATTTGGCGACGTGAGTAATGACGATCTTGGTAACTAACTTAAAACCATGCGCATGAGGCAGATGCCATGGAGTCTTGACATGGGTGACAACATATGTGACATGGTCGCTAAATAATTCGATCGTTTGTTCATCAACAACCTCTTCCGCCCTCGGCCTACCTAATCTCGTGGTGTAATTAACGCTGAAACGAAACTGCCTCTGCATGTTGCCGGCCTCATTCAACTGCCAAGGGCCCTGAGCAATATGCTGAGCCCTTCGCTCGAAGTAGAGCTTAGGGAAAATGAAACTCTTGTCTCCGAACAAAACATGGAAGCACGCTTTGGCGCTGATCTCGAAATTCCGCTCAGCAACCTTTCTCTGCATGTCTTCAGGCTCGTAGATCACTGGATGGGTCGGAAGTTGAAATTTGGGTAGAGGCTTCCGCATGCCTCTGCTTCGCGATTTGTAGGCGTAATCATGGTTTCGAGGACTGACTGCTCTGCCCGCCGCAGTACCATCGTCCATAGGGGTATGCTCTGAGATTTCTTCCCAGCTATCCATACTGGGACTCTTCCTGTCATATTCCTCTTTCTCCAGATTGATGAGCGCTCGGATGAGTTCAGACAGCTCCATAGGCTCTTCAGCCTGCAGATCATCAACTAGAAGGTTTAGTCGTGCATGCAAAAGGTCAAGATCTTCGAGGAAGGTCTTAATTGTAATTCGGGTATATCCAATGTCACCCGCCCCCTGATTTAAGTGCAGAAAAATGAAATCGCAGTCCCTCCCGGGCGCGGCCGTCACTTCGGAGATGGCATCGAGACTAATTGCATACGCCACGACAAGGCCCATCTGATGGCCATAAAAGTACATATTATCCGGAGTGACGTAGATTCTACCGTTGCCAGCCATCTGGGGGATATCACGGTCGGGCTCTGAAGTACTAGTCCATGAAGCCCGGAAGACCAGGACTAGCTTCTCATCCAACGGCACGCTAGGGAAGAGCAGGCGGAACTGTGCTGAATTCGTCTTGAGTTCCACGGGGTAATCCGGCGGGAACGTCTCTGGTGGTGGCTTCTCTGGACCGGGCTGAACAATCTTTGGGTGGTTGATCCTAGCATCCATGCTAATAGCCTTTTTATGAGTGGAGGATGGGCTTCTGATCTCCTCGCCGTCACCAACTGTCATCTTGATGGAGGGCGAATTAGGCCCAAATGGATCGTCAAGATCCAAGTTGTTTCGATTAATCTTGGAGGAGTACTCCTGGCCCCAAGGATTGCTTCCCCAATAGTTGGCCATGATCGCTGTCGGCAAAAGTTGCGAAGCATTCGCGTTGAATACTCTGTCACCACTGTAGACAACAGCCGTCTTACTAAGATTGGTCGTTGCTGGTGGTTTTGCCAACGTCGGAGGCGCAAGACTACCTGGTTGTGATTCCGGTCCTGGTAACGCTGGTACCTGCTGCTGCTGCTGCTGCTGCTGCTTGGAAGTTGTTGTAGGATAACCTGGTAATAAACCGTGACTGGCGGATATGAGACTAGCAATACCACCAGTTGGTGCAGTCGTTGGCGTTGAACCCCCATCCGTAGCTGAAGTGAAAGTGGCTTTTCGATGGAGATCAAGCTTCTGCATAATCCTCGCTGCGTGCTCTCGACTAGTCTCACCTTCTTCACGAGCTAGAGACGTTACTGACCGCTTGGGAGGAGCCGTTGTGATATCAAAACTTGGTCTGGGTATTAGTCCACCTTCAGGTCCAGGAACTGGTAGAGTTGGCGTTCGTTCGGTACTTGCACCGTCCTCGACCTGTGTATCCAGTGCTTTGGCTGAGAATTCCGGTAACGAGGGTGGAGTAATGGAGAAGGCTGGATCGACACCACCTGGCAAAGACGAACTATCCCTAGTAACGCTGGCTTCAAACGCCCTTTTCTTTGCGACTTCAAAGACTTCAAGCCATTCCATCAGTTGAGCCTGCGTCTCGGCTTGGAGTAGTAACGTCTGGTTCTTAGTCTTGACCTCGAAGCAGAATCGACGTTCTTCCCCAACGGCGGGCTTTGCATTGCAGAGAAGCACACCAATCTCATCACCTTGTAAAACTCCTTGAGGTCCGTTGACCAGCCAGCCAAAAATCCCATCCCGACAGTAGTACCACCTTCGAATCCAATTAGTTCTAGATGGCTTGCCGGTTATTGTACGCAAGAATAGCCAGCCCTGCTTCTCCATGATTACCGCAGACTGGCCTGATGTGGCAACATTCATGGGTCCCCTGGATCCTAAGAATGGAACAGTCGATGCGCTGTAGTCGTCAATCTCCCGCGACGGCTTAAACGCTGCCAATGTGCTCTCCCCAATGTCGCGACGTGCTATCTGCAACTCACGTTTGAACGTGGGCTCGGATAACTCCATCTCTTTTGACCACCCTCTTACTCGATCCATCTCGTGGCCATATTTTCCAAAGCTTCCCGCGGCGTCCCGAGATCTTTTCATCTCACGCCAGAGATCGCAAGACACACGCACGAGTAACTTGTCAAGATTGAGTCGGAACTGGGGCGCAAAGAAACAGAAGTCCATAGAGGCTTTCAGATAGGCCTTGCGAGTCTCGTACACGGCAAACGCGTCTTCTCGTAAGGACGAGGGCTCTTTCGTCTTGGACTGGCTTACGTACCGGGCCAGTGTGGTATCGAAAACCTTCTGTGTCTGCTCTAATGTTCTTCTAGCCTCCTTGAAGTTTCGTAGATCGCCTTGGAGGAAGTTTCGGATCGGCTCGACGGACATGGTATCCATTTTCTTAGCGGCGTTCAAGACCTGCATCCACCATTCCCTCGAACCCTCACTGAACCTCTTAAGTGCCAGTGCGGCGTAGTCATTATCAACGGCATTGATATTCGGTGGTGGGATGATCTTGTTGAGGTAGTTTTGGATGGTTTCCTCTAGACCAAGGAGGTCATGGGACATCTTGGCGGTCGTCCTGACATAGCCCTCTAGCCACCGCTCGATAGCATCGACTTGCTCGGCAAAGTACAGTGCAGAAGCCCGAAAAGAGGGCGAGTCAAGGCCTGCCTCGCGGAGTATGACCGGGATTGAAGGACTTGGATGCTTGGTCGAAGTAGTCGGTGGCGGCGCGGGTGCCGCGGAGGTAGCGGTGGCCATTCTCTGATGACAAGAGGTTCCGTACGAAATTCCAAGACTCGGTAGTATTAGTTCATTAGGGTATAGATGCCTCGTTTCAAGACGGGTATTATCATTAATTGTTTAGAAACTCGGGAGGATGTGTTCGTCAGATGGTTTATTCATTAGAAATTGTAAGCTGAAGCTCTAGGCTTGCTTGGACGACAACGACGACGACGCGCCCTATGTGGCTCGACCGATGCTTTCCGTTCAATTGGCATGCGATGAGGTTGTATTTCTCGCGTTGTCATTAGTTCCTCTCGTTCCCGAGACTTCCAGACATATTATGTCGAGCCTCAAAGGGGAAGAGTTGTGGAAGAGTTGTGAAAGAGGTAGTAGTCAGCATAATAACTTAGGGGTCGTTTTGGATCATAAAGCGCCACCACTGACATCAAGGAATTAGAGGATGCAACAGCGCTGTAACTCAGACCAGTCCTCTTGGCGATACGCTAATTGAACCTACTTAGTGCTTAGGTACCTAACCAGCCGCTAACTATATGTCTAACTAGAGTCTTATCGATAACCCAGACGTCATCCCACGGGCGGGAAAGTAACCCGCTCAGGCCGCTCGCACGCCACCTTCATCCGTTGTAGTCGGTTGTGCCGTTTTATCGTTTCTTAGTGGCCTTCCTATTTGTTTATTGAATCTTATGAAAATCTAAATTACCTAGTAGATTGCATGGATATCCATTATTAAGATTGTACAACATTCTCCTTTCATTATTATTATTATACACCTTCACCTTCACCTTCACCCTTCACTCTTAGCTCTAGCTGCTGTAATCATGACTCTATCGAGACTCAAGACACCACCCATCGTCGAGTCCTGTTGTACATGTGCGACTCTCCTTAGTGAAGTCCCTCGATTTAGCAACTCAGAGAAGCCTTTACCTCGAGATCGGGAGTTAGAGTGTTGTAGGAGAGTGATATGTGGCAACTGTTGTAACGTGTGTTGATTCGTCCCGTGTTTATCTGATATCATCTACGATTATAAATCTATAGGTCAACTGACCCATCGCGTACAGAACAATCCTCGCTTCAACACCTACTGTCCCTATTGCCAGATCTCATTCACAGATACGACGCTTCCTCCAGGTTTGCGGGATCCCCCTTCTTACGAATATTCAGTTAGAGCTGGCTCCTCTAAGGGCGCCTCGGCAGCGCCGCCGCCGTACACGCCTTCTGCAACTCATAAGCCCCGAAACCAGTTAGACGAAAAGTCCGTCTCGCTCGACTCTTCCGAAGAGCCAGCCGAAGACACCCTACACTTCCTAGACCATGCGCATGATACCATTGCCTCTCTATCTCTGCGCTACGGCGTTCCCGCTCCTGCCCTTCGACGCGCAAATAATATTTCAAGTGACCACCTGATCCTCGGGCGGCGGACTGTGATAATACCGGCGGAATTTTATAAAGGGGGTGTGAGTCTGTCTCCGCGTCCGATCGAAGGCGAGGAAGAAGAAGCACGGAAATCCAAGATTCGACGGTGGATGGTAGCATGCAAGGTCCATGAGTATGACGTTGCAGTTTTATATCTAGAGCAGGCCGGGTATGATCTTGAAATGGCATCCGAGGCCTTCTTTGCAGATGAGGAGTGGGAGCGGACGCACCCGGTGGAAGCAGCTCGAAGAGGTAAAGGAGTTGCGAAGTGTACAAGCAGTAGGGGTACTTATTGGAGTGGGCACAGAAGATAAGAAAAGGATGTAAATGTAGCTTGGGCCACTGGAGTCTGGCGTTTCTGTATTGCATAGGCATAACATGCACATAATTCGTGACGGGGACGGGCGTTTTGAATGCTTTGGGACGGATAGGCATTCATATTAACCATCTGAGGGCAGTGTCAAAATTTTAACACCCGAGGGAATCTTTTCGTACATAGAACATGACTCCGTATAACTCCACGCGCCAGACCAACCTTCCTTAAAATGCTGACCGAGTTCGTACGTCCTATTATAACATTAGCTGTAAAATTCTAGCTTGGCGTAGTTTTGATTGCTTCACTTACAGATATCTTCCTCTCGATTTCTCGGACCGAGCGGTCCAACTCTCCAGCAATCAATTGCTTCTTCTCGCTTGGGAGCAGTGTGAATCTTTCACAGAGGTCGCCATCGATTACGCCCTTTACAGGAGCATAATAGCCCCTATATATTAGATGATCCCTTCCGGCTAGGGGTGGATCCTCGGTTCGCATATGCGATTCGAGGTTTTGGAAGAAATCGGCGTCTTCTCGACTGATGAATGGGATAAAAACACCTATGGTGCCTTGTATTCCACTCCAGAGAAGTACGTCTTGTCCACCTATTATAAGGTTTGTTTTGCTTATGCTGGTGGGGACATCTTGAGTGTAAAAATGTGCCATGAGATTGAGGCGGTGGCTAGCCCCATGCAAGTATTCTCTGGCATGCTGTAGATGCGCCCCGGTCCCGTCCTCGTCCGCTTCTTCGCTTGCCTTTTGGGGGCATCGCACGATCCAAATGTTCCCAAATTTGTCTCCACCGGCAACCGATTCGTAGTCCACCATTGTTGTACAATTTACCCATCGAGCTACTGTGTCATCGGCAAATGGTATTAGTTTATTGCTCTCATATTTATAGACGACATAGGTGACTCCTTGCTGCACATCGCCGACTACAATGCGGCTGCCTTGGGTTTGCAATGTGACAATGAGTTGGGGTGCAACCTCAGCTTGCGCCTTTCGAAGAAGCTGGCGGAGACCAAGATCATAGACACGAAGAATCTTCCCAATTCCCGCCAGTAAACGGCCTTGGAATTGAACTAGCGCCATTGGAGGTTCTTCTACTTTGGTCTTATGAATAAACTCGATCTCTCTCCCGCCGTCGCGGAATCTATAGACGTGGACGAATCCAGCGGTAAATTTGCGAGGACTGACGGTCATGTCCTGTCCGGTACCCACTACGAGGAATGTCTCGTTATCTTGGCTCGCAAAGGATACTGTAGCCATACTAACAGCAGCCTCGTTCTCGGTCAGTTCTAATGTTTGCAGTACTCGTTTCTCCACTAGTGGATCCACGACACTAATACAAGACGCCCATCTATTACGGCCTCGAGGATATCCGAATTCCTCAGGTGGTAACACGGCGGCATCGCCATTAACGACACCGGGGTCAGCCAGGAGCTGGGCACGCAACTCAGGTGATAGCGTGTTATTATCAGACTCAATAGTATAGAAATAAGGTTGGTCGGGGTGTTTGGCGAGGCGTCTAGGGGTATAGGTGAGCGGTATCGACTGCTGCAGTAGAGTGTCCCCCAATCTGTCTATAGAGAAAATCCTGTTGCTATTAGTGATTTGTCTTTTCCACGACTATTCATGTTTAAATTGGAAAGTATTGGAAGTTTCAGTAGGAACAATTGGTATATGCGTATTAAAGACCTCATAAGCAAGGCTTCGGATCCCAGTTTTTCATCATTCTTCGGTTTGAGCAGAATCGGGAAATCCACTTACTTGAGATTTTGGCCCTGGATTCCCACCATACCTTCTTCACACTGCTCGCTACTGAAATTCCAACCCCATTCTAGGTCGCTGTAGTCTAGCGGAGTCATCGTAAAACCCTTTGTGATGGGGTCAGAATAACCAAGCCAAGTCCTTGAGCTAAGGGCTAAGACACAGGTACGACCCTGGACTGAAGTCTGGAAAAGTCGTACAGCCTTAGGCCCAAGGAATTTCTGACGTGTATCAGTGAGTTCTCCAGTGATCTCATCCAGGACGGTTCTTAGATAGACCCCTGAATGCAGACCAATGTGGAGATATAACGTTGAACCGCCGAAGGATGAGTCTTCCATAGACATTATTGATAGGGCGGATGGAGCAGCAGTTAGAGCTTGCACTGACTTACTCTCAAGAGTGGATTCGAAATCCAGACTGAGTATTCGGACGGTGCAGTCATCGCATCCAACTGCAAGGAATGAACTTCGTAGTCGACCTTCAGGAACCTCGCCTAAGCTCAGACAGGTGACAGTTCCAAACATCTCTTTCTTTTCTTCATATTCAGCCAGCGAGCCATCTCCACCCATCTCAAAATAAACAATTTCACCTGAGCTCAAGGCAACTGCAACCTGACGCTCATTAGTGGAAGCGGCAACGATTGAGCGGTGCTGCGGCGCTTCCCATTCATTCACTCGTCCTCTAACAATGTGTCGGATGCCTTTGGGGTGGACCTGGATAAGACCATCCTCGCCGAGCTGCTGAACGGCAAGCGTTGGAACCGACAAGAGGAAACCAGTATCAGTTACCTCTTCCACAGTTTCACCAATGCTTAGCACTAAGCTGGCGTTACTAAAAGAAAGAACAATATAAGCATCATATTGGTCAGTCTTATTGAGCTTGGTAGTCCAGACAGCAGAAGGGACACCTGGAAGCTCTGACGCCACGATTTCGTTGACCTCCAGGCCATGTTTCAGGGTTCTGAAAGTACTTCTCGCGCCATTCCCGCAGATTGAGTATATTTGGGGTGCATCGTCACCTGTTAGATTCGCCACCTTGCAATCGATCAGAGGATTCATCGAATCAATGCTTTCAACTAGACTCAGATTTTCAGCTGGTCTTGGGTAGAAATAAGCAGGTTGATATGATGCTTGCGGATCTGTTGGGAAGTCGTCGCTGGTGAACTCCAACTCATCATCATCGTCACCTAATTTCTCAAACTGATAGAAATGGTGATTGCCGAACTCGCTGGCAACAAACAAGAAGCCGCTCTTCAGGATACAGAGACTCGTAGAGACCGGAACGGTGTCAAAATATTTGATTTTGAGCCTGCGCACTTCTCCGGTTGCATTCCCATCATCATCTTCGGCCATATCGATAGTAACCTTGAAAAGGTCACCATCTTCTGTTTGAAGGAGGAAAAAGAATGCGCCCACATTCCCCTTGAGTTTGTGCATGACACCAGAAACGATAGAACGTTTTCGTTGCGGATCTTCTGTTGCACCTTTTCTTCTTGGTATCGGCACCCGAAATGCCTCTTGATTGGAGTGCCTATATGTAATATTCTCCTCTCCACATACGAGAACACCACTGGGCCCGTCATTGCCACCAGGAACTTGAAATAGCATCGACGCAGTGGGGTCGACCGGCTCGTGCCACTTTCTGACGACATGGTTTAACCCGAGGTCTAGTTCGTAGTAGACGAGCTGCGTTTCCACTTCGGCAAGAGCTTGACCTGACGGGTCTTGATCTGCCTCAGAATAGTCAACCTCCAGAGCCGCAAAAACTGGATTGGCATAGCCGACATCCAAAGCAACCATTGAGAGCACGATTGTCCCCGGCTTATGCGCTTCTAATGGTGAAGATATAGTGAGTTCTGCCTGAGCATTTCGGTTCAGAACGTAAACCAACTTGTTCTTTTCAATCGATGCGATTAGGCAAGCACGACCTTTAGGGTCGCAAGCGAGGTATTGTCCTGGGACCACCCGGCGTACTCCGGATTTTCCGAAGGTTTCAAGCTTCTGTTGCTTAAAGCGATTCTGCTGTGGGATGTACTCGACTATTGCAATGCGTCCAGAGTCCGTAGCCAGTATGATGTAGTCTAAGAAAAAAAGAATGATTAGCAAAATTCAGCTGACAACCGTTCCTTGAGTGTCTAGGCACCGCACCGTTTGCCGAAGCGGCAGCCCGAATGATTCTACCGACCGAGCTTCAAAATCACTAAGTGAAGCTTCACAAGTATGGAGTGTGTAGAAACTTACCCTTATTACTTCCCGCCAGGCGGAAAGCGGCGATGGCTCTGATGATCCCGAAGACATCATGAGAAAGAAGGGTGATAACTTTTCCTTGCGATGGGTCTGGGCGAAGCAATGTGAGTCGCGAACCTGATGCCGTGATGATCTGCTGTTCCTTGGTACCAGAAAATTGGCCAAGGATGGCTTGGATTATAGTAGTAGGAGGTTGGATTGTGAGAGAATAGAGAAACATATTAGAAGTAGTCGCCATCTTCGCAGGAGATGCGCAGGAAACCTGCGCGACTCTTCGAGTTTCTCTATCTCCTTATTATATAACGAGGCTGGTTGTGAAGGCGGCGTCGTTGCGTGTTGAAGCTGCTCCAAAAGTTTTGTAGAGCTTGCACCGAGCATTTGGTTCGACATTGCATTGGATGCTGAAAGCTTAAGCGGGTCCGGTTATGGATTAATGTTTATCCACTAAATACCCTTTTTTTTAAGCAAAATCCATCCAATCAAACCATTTGGGCAGTGGTACATGTGTGGATATACTTTATAAAAGTACATACATTAACGCGTTAAAGTAATAGTTAAATACGGTTTTAAAAATCGTTATTAAATTTTAATATTTTTTTAATTAAATATTATTACTTAAATATATTTTAATTTATTATATTTTAAATATATAATAATATTAAAAAATTAATATTTAATTAAATTTTAAAATTAAATTAAATTTTAAAATTATATTAAAATATAAAAATATATAAATAAAAAATATAAATAAAATATTTTTTTTATATAATATATAATATATATATATAATATAATATTTTTATAAATAAAATATATAAGTAAAATATTTTTTTATATAATATATAATATATATATATAATATAAACTTTTTATTTAAATTATTTAAAAATTAATATTTTAAAAAAATTTAATAATAATAATATTTATTATAATTTAAATTAAAAACTTTAAAATATAAAATTATAATTATAAATTTATTAATTTATTAATTATATTATTATAAAATTATTAAAGTTATTATTATTATTTTAATATATAAAAGTTATATAAAAAATATAAATATAATTATAAATATAATTAAATAATTTAAATAAATATTTAAAATATTTAAATTATTAATTATTAATTATTTAAAAGTTTATAATTAATTAATTAGTTAAAATTATTTTAAAATTATAATTATTATAAAATTATATTAAATTAAAAAATTATTTTAAAAAAATATTATTTTAAAAAGTAAAATTATTTTTTATATATAATAATTTTAAAAATTATATTTACTTTTAATAATAATTTTAATATAATATTAAATTTTTAAAATTATTTTATATAAATATATAATTTTTAATATAATTTTAAAATATTATATAAATATATTAATATATATATTTTTTATATAATTTTAAACTTTATTTATATATAAATTAATATAATATATTATTAATATAAATTTAATAAAATAAAAATTAATAAATAAAAATTTATTTATTTAATATATATTTTATAATTATAAAGTTTTAAATATTATAATTTATTATAATTATAATAACTTTTAATATATATAAATATTAAACTTTTAATAATTTTAAAAAAAGTTTTTAAAGTTAATTATATTATTTTTTAACTTTTAATTATTATATTATTTCGTATAAATATTTAAAATTTAATTATTAAATTTAAATTTTTTTAAATTTTTTTTATTTATTTTTAATTTTATAAAAATTAATATATTTAATTTTATTTAATTTTAATAACTATTTATAAAGTTATAATTATTTTTAATATTTTATTTTAAATTTTAATATTTAAAATTTTACTCGCACGTTTTACCTTTTTAAGTTTAAAATAAATTATATTATTTATAAAATATTTTTCGTTAATATATATAATTTTTTTAACTTTTTTAACCTTTTTAACGTTTTTATACGTATTAAAATTTAAAAAAAAAGCTATTAAATTAAATAATAATAAAATAATATATAAGGTTAAAAAAGTATATAATATTATAGTTATATTATTATTATTAAAGTTATTTAATAGTTGTTAAGGTTGCGATCGCTAGCCTGCTAATCTTTGATTGGCTAAAATTTGGTTGTCCCACCTTCCTAAAAGGGTTTTGTCGGATTTGCACTAACTGAGCACCGTAGATTAGACATATCTTATGATTTTCAAAAAGTCCAAAGAATTCCAATGCGAAGCTTTGAAGCTACCCAGTCGCAAATTTATAACCACCATTGTATAGGCTATCGTGTCCGAAGCCTTGAAGATGGAGCCCTCAATGCGCCTGGCGGCTTCCAATACTTGCCGGACATGTTTAAGGCTTTCCGCGACCAATGCATCTCGATCACCCATGACGAGATCATTCTCTAAAACCGCCTCTTCCCGATCATTACGACACTCTAGCTCTCCTAGTCCGGCTACACATTCGAGACGTCCCATTCGACCTACCCAACACAAAGGTACTCTTTCAAGGTCTCTGTCTTTATTTGGACAGTCGAAGACAGTCGAGGATGAATCCGTTCCACTATCAGCAGCATCATATGAGAGCCAATCGAGACCACCGGTTCTTCGCCCCGACGACCTGTTCCATTCCTTTACCAATTCGCCCATACCTGAGATACGGCGTCGTGCTGCATTTATAAGGCAGCATGCATATTGCCCACATCCGGATCACCGACCTACACGGACGCCAACCGATGCCGATGCTTCCTCTAGCGCCGCAAGCATCGGATCACAGGCAGCGGCTCATGTCGATTTCGAATGTCCGGACTGCGGGATCCCTGTCTACTGTAGTGAAAAGCACTGGGCGGAGGATTATGAAGCTCATCTGCAGATATGCGATACGCTGCGACAGATCAATGAGGACGACCATGATCTTCGATCCGGAAGGTTCTTCCCCGAATTCGAATATGCAGGTCCGCAGATGGAAGAGGCTGCTGTCAACATGACCAATTGGGATACTTTTCTTTATACGAGGCAGTTTGAGGCTATCAATGATGACCGGAGCATGCGCCAAGTCACGAGGCTACTAACCTACCCGGTGACCATAGGTAGCATCCTCCACGAGCTTAGCCCCTATAATATCAGAAAAGGTGGTAGGCTCACACCTGAAGGGTTGAAGAGCTTGAGCGCTCTACGATATACTTTACACCCGCCGAAGACTGGAGGCGGAGAAGGAATCAAGGGCTTGCGGCCCGAAGCACCTCCGGTGAGACTATTCATATTAGGTGCCCGCGCGGAATCATCTCTACCTCGTAATGTCTGGGTGCAGTTAGCTCACCTTTTTCCACGAGGGAAATTCCACCTTATCTTCATTGGCCCCGAAAGCATGACCAATCGGGATGACGAATTCCCATTGCCGCCGCGGACACCTTCCAACCCCTTCGGAGCCATTGTAGAAGATCGTGTATGGCCGACGATGAAGATTAGCACTATTGTGGATTACTATCATACTCTCCACAAAACTGGCCAGTTCTATCCGTACGACCCCTATTTCGACTGTTTCGTCATGTTCCACCCAGGATTGGGACACCCAGCTAGCTCTCACGAGTGGTCAGAAACGGTACCTCTACTTCTTGAGACTAAGGCACCGATTATCGTAACGGGCTATACACAGGATGACATGGACAGAGATATCGAGTGGGTGAAGAAGACTTGCCGCGGCGAATTTGATATGCTTATGGAGCCTGGAGAGAATATTTTCAGGAGTTTGCGATGGGATCTGAATGATCTTGACCCGCAAGATATTAGTTGTGGTAATTGGGGAGTCTGGGCTTTCCGAGGCAAGAGGTACGTGCTTTCGCCTTATATGACACCGAAACATATTTCTGACGAACTAGCAGGTATGAGGCAACAATAAAAAATACAGAATGAGAGGTGGTTATGTACGAAGTATGATTGTATATGACCATGTCAATGTAGGACTATAGTACCAACCGTGTATAAAATTGCATCACTCGGTCTAGATGAAATACCCCTATCCCAAACTCAATCCAAAAAACGTGATTTTCGAAAAGATATTGCCGTAATTAGAAATTATCGAGTTTAAAAAAGTGCACCCTTAAGGGTCTTGTTATTATTATCATTCCTTATCCTTCTTCCCAAATTTGGATAGTCTCGATAAACCGTCATAAATCTCATACAGCATTCCAGAAAAGAAGGCGAAGGATGGGGGGCATGGCCATCCTTGCATTTGATGGCCGAAAGCACGTTGAAGGCACGTTGAAGGCCTGTGCTCTTTTTAAAGTCAAGGTTTAGGCGGACCTCGGGGCGCTCCGCTGCAGTCTAACCTGTAATCTAGCCTATAAACGTCATTGCAGGTGGCACAAGCTGCACACAGTTGTCGTAAACTGCAGCTGCAGGTGCAGTGTCCTTACAAGGGAAGTTGCTGCAAATAATTGTTCCTGCAGCAGCGAACAGCGACGACTAGCGCTATAACCAGCCAACTTTCTTACAACTACGCGACAATTCCTCGACAATTCCTCTTCAACTGTATACTACCAAAATCGAGATAAATACCATGGTGTTAACCTGATGAGTATCATATTCTTCGACGACCGGGAATGACGGCAGTACCATCGGGCCCCGTCCCGCCTAAAGGTGGTCCAGGTCCGGCTAGTTTAAAGGCGCCAGCAACATCAAGCACCAATCCCGAGTCCGTCACATCCACTGGCAGCAAGACTTCTAGTTCACCTGGTGTGACTCCACCACCTCCGGCGCCTCGTCGATCCACGCGTCCCATATCGTCCGACTTCCTATCCGACAAGGCTACCGCTACCTTTATACGCAAGGTACTTTGCGCTCAGCATCTAGCTGATAAGGGGAGGAACACACCCGCGCCCATCCAAGATTTGCTGCCACCGCTTACCAGTCGTAATGATGTCGACCTTCAGTTATATGCTTTGATATCTATCATCATCAAGGAATTCGTTCAGAACTGGTACTCTAGGATTACGCCAGATGAGACCTTCGTGGCCGAGATTGTCCAAATCATTGCCCACTGTACCCGCGCATTAGAGCAGAGGTTACGGAAGGTAGATCTTGAGAGTTTGCTGTTCGACGAGATTCCAGAATTGCTGGATGCTCATGTCCGAGGTTGGCCATTATGTCCATTCTAACCCATCTGGTTGGGGAACTTTATCATCACGTTACTAACGACAATGCGCAGCGTATCGGATTGCAAAAAACTCAATAGCTCGTCCGCCAGTTGAGGCTAATCCACGTGAGATCTACCATTCGCTCTGGCCGTTGCCTGCTCTGTCTCCAGTTCCTACCTCTGGGCACAGCAGTATCCAAGTTCAGGCAAACAGCGAAAGCGCATATCGTCAGCTTCTAGTCCAGGGTATCCTCGCTCTCCTGCTTCCGACCGAAGACTTAGAGAATGAGTGCTTAACAGCGCTGGTTGGACAGCTATTCTCGGAGCTTGTCATTGGCAATCTCATCGTCAACAAACTTTCGGAGCCATGGCTTATATGGGAAGGTCTAATCATGCTAACGAAACTAGTACGCAAGAGAAGTACAACAGAGGCTTCCGGGCATGGGAACATTGAAGCGAGCATCAATCTGAAAACTGACTCCGACAGGGACCCGCCCCCTAAAAGCGAACAAGGCTTGTACGTCCAACAAGCTTTCTGGTCTGTGATCCAATGGGGTTTCATCATAGTAAACACAATACGATTCATTATCAGCACTGTAATGCTCTCCCGAGTACTCCCTGCGAGGTCCACCTTTACGTCCATCCACCAGGTAACTCCAACCTCTCATGGTGGTCAAAAGGAATCCTACCATCCTCCGGCAACCTCAGAGATTCGTTCACAGCCAGTCAAGGTTCCCATCGCCGATTTCAAAATTTGGTCTTGTGTTGGGAACCTACTCGAAATAGACGCTCGCATGCCGTGGATGAGCGGAGCTTTATCCATGGCGCAATGGGGAGCTCTCAAAGGCCCTGGGAATCTGGCAGGGTTTGACGGGATGATCGATAGGTAGGCGAATCAATCTCCTTTTCTTCTCCATCCCGGGAGCACTTATCTCGTCACCTCGCATATGTCTCAGGTCACTGGATCTGAATTTTGTCCATTCATATTTCAGAAACGTCTCGTCTCGCAAGTGTGCATGACGAGCATTATTCTACCATCACAAGATTAATTTCCATGGAGGCTCGCATATCGATTTGGCAAATCGACCAAACGAGGCACGGATACTAGCCCCAGACCCCTTTCAGTAAAGCCGACCTTCTAGGTGCTGTACCACATCCCAATCCTTTGATGTCGCGACCGGATAAACAGGCAGCCACCCAAAGTCCGATGTTCTCCAGGGAGTCAGCAAGGACATATCTTATTCCAGGGGTTATGTTGGTTTATGACCAATGACTGGGTAAACCTAGATATCCTTCATCCGATTGCACGATAAACGGCGCGGGGCTGAGTCTGGTAGACCTGGCTGGCCATCCGCGAGCCTTATTTACGCGCCCAACTTTGGATCCTGCAGGGATTCCTGCCCTCGACCAAGGATTCGATCAGCCAGTTAGTACGACGCCACGAACTCTTTTCCCTTTCGCTTCGTACCGCTGGACCCCACCGCTACCGTTCCCGCACGCACGGACATCTGTCCGACGCGCGTTGTGAAGCTAGGGACTTTTACACAACGGATCCTGTCAACAGCCTAGCTGTCTTTGGAGTCTCTGCTATTCTACTTCGATGCTGGTCCTTTTTCGTATTGCTCATGGGCCATCCACCTCTATACACAGTACCTACACTCTAAGTCGTACTTACTATCCTTCCGCGCGTCGTACTATGTTCAGCTCTTGATGCTACTCAGATACGGCTTATCCAAAAGTGGTACCAGCTTGCGTAGCTTGGGCCGGGGTGTTTTGAAACCTTTCCGAGAGCAATAAATATGGCTGTCGAATACCCTGGCCTCGGGTTGCGCAGGTATCATACAAAGTACACCTTCTTGGCCGTCCCATCCAAACTTTATCGATCTAAGCTCGTTGGGTCCTGGCCTCGCATATTTGTGCCAAAACGTCAATCATCATCGTACTTCCTCCCCGATCGGATAGGTCCAGGGGTGGCTCGCAGGGCTTCATGCAGCTTCTAGCTCCCCTGTAGGAGCTCTCATCCACCAAAGCTCCTTGGTTCTCTCAAAGCCTCACATTGCTTGCTCATTCGACACAATCATGCGTGGTCTACTCCGCATCATCAATCATTATTAAGTGTGGTTACACTTCATCATCCAGTACCTTAGCCATGAAGCTACGGTTGCAGCAGAGATTTCGCAGAAGGGTTCGGATTTATCTGCCCTAGGAAATCTGACTGTCTTTGAATTTGCGTCTTAGTAGTCCATTGCAACATCGCCTATCCTATTCCCCTCGAATCATCCCGCTTACGGTAACACCTGTACCACTAGCCCCCCACGTCCCCCTACAATATATCCTCTTAGAAGCTTCTATTAATGTTCTCCGGTACATGGTTTGCACTGTACTGATCTCGCACAGACTACTTTCTTACCATATCCACGCCTATATTCTCGATCCTGCTCGTCTTCCCCCGCTCCTTCGAGCCGTGCGCGGCGCTGTCTTCCCCAATAACGCCCCAGGCGCGCCCAGCTTGATCCCTCCCTCATCTGACGAGCAGCTGGCCGCTCTGCGTCGTAGATGCGCTAGCGCGCTTTTGGCGCTTGTTCCGAAGAGGGTGGGCAGGCTTTATTATGGTAGCAGTGCCTGGCCGTGGTCTACCAGATGGACTAGCACTCGAACAGGTGCGAACTCGCGGTCCGGACCGTTTAAGGCCAGCAGTAATAACACGGCACATAATGCCAATGATACTGGAGAGGAAGTTGTACGCGTGCGGCTTACCGATGGGGGCAAATCTGTTAGAGATAGTCATGCAACGTTGACCCCAGAAAGTTCAAAGCGGCAATTTGGAGACACCGGTGTGCGGCCGACCGAATCCGGTGGCGACAATCGGGCTGACATGTGTGACGGGGGCGATGACGAAGATGAGAGCAGAATCCTATCTGAGATTGAAACCGGCGTGCTTGAGGTCTTCTCAGATCCTTATTGCAACAAACACCTGGTGTACGGGATTCTAGAGCTCATCCTCGTGCGCCTCATGCCCGAGCTAGCCGAAAAGGGGGTCATCGAATTGTGGGAAGAGAGACTAAGTTAGATAATATTAGAGGGCCGTTTGTTTGGTTTCTCGTAAATGAAATAAGTAATGTAATGATTGATACCCAACCAACTGTACCTGCTGTTAGAACAGACCCAAGAAATTTAAAAAAGATGGTTTCAAACACTCTCATGCACCGCCCTGTCCAGATCGAATGCACCCTTCTTTCATGCAATGCAACAGTACCTCTCCAACATAAGCGGCGACAGAGAATTCACGGGGCCGAGGGACGAAATATTCCGGAAAGCTAGTTACAGAGCCGCCTGGGCTGCGTTTCGACGTTTCCTAGGTCGGAATTTACCTACCTAAAGCATGCTTGCTATACTTCCATGTTGGTGTTTGGCTTGTGATAGAGCTCGGTACTTGGTAGAAAATACTAGATGCCCAGGTTTTAGGTACCGTAGTTATTCCAAAAATAACGTCGGTCATGGTTTTGGGACAATCGAATGGTTAAGTCAAGCCCACCCCCTTTCTTCACGGGGTGTAACCTAACTCTCCCCGAAGGCAGTCGATGCGAGAAACCATGTCCGCGCGACTGGTTTTGCCCCATCGTTCGTAAGCCTCATTATGTCTTATGTCTCAGCGATGAGACTGTAAAGATATGGTACAGTAGTAAGTCTAAACTTTTCGAATTGGAGCATGTTCTCACCCCCGTTATTGATACCTACCTACCTACTTAGAGAGCAAAGATGGAGTATGGAGAAGGCGGGAAAAAAGCTTGGTAAGAGAGACAAGAGTAGCGGAATTCAATTAGTGTCAGATACCTGAGAACAGTCCGGATGAACGCCTGATAGTGCTGCTATGTAGGTAGAAAAGAGCAATGAACCAAAACAGAAACCCCTTTCCACTGAGACACCAACACCGGTCACCAGACACCTTCGCGCCCCCTGCCCCCTTTCCCCTTTACCTTCCACGAGCGAGACGGTTCCGTCTCCTCCAAGTATTGAGTTCAACGAACGTGTATTTTCTCCTCGCACTCACTCCTTTTTCGTCTCCCAACTCCACCAGATTAACGAAGGGCTCGAGATGAGAGTATCCTTTCTCTCCTCGTGGTATTGCGTCGAATAAGCACATACACACACACACACATACATATGTTTATATACGGGGGAATCTTTAGAAATAAGAAACAGTTTAAAAAAGCAGTTAACTTTCGAAATTCGAAGGGTAGGTTTCCTTGTTGGTAGTTTCGCGTGAGCGGGACAAAGTCTTGTTGCCAGATAGATGATGACGATGATAATGATGATAATGATGGTATAGTATAGTATAGTATAGCATAGCATAGTATATTCAATATGGTTTCGAACGAGGTTGTAGCGCCGAATAAGTTCCCTTTCCTTTCTCCCTTTCTCGTCGATTTGCTCGATTGCTCGATTTCGGGTATATTGCAACTAGGCCAAACGCGCGGTGTAGCGACGGGGGGTATATGTATGTATATGATGCTTCGTGAGAATATATTATATAGAATTAGGCTGGGTGTTAGTTGTTAGTATTTGTTATTTTTGGTTTTTTTCTCTTTTCTCTTTCCTCGATCGAGTTCCTGTTCCTTTTCTCTTTCGGCGCTCCCTTACGAATGGGTATGGGTATAGTGGTGCTGTCCTCATTCACTCGTTCTTGTTATGAGGCGTCTGCGGATGTATGCTTAGATCTGTGCGGTTGTCCCAGAACTAAGGATGCTGTAGTTCAAGATGTTGACATGAAATATGAGATACAGTGAATTCAAGGGCCGTCGAGTACTCCGGTTGTTATAGCTTCTAAATCGTAGCTTCGTGCAGAAGAGCTTATTGGACATAAAAGTCAGAGTGCTTTCGCAATTAGCCGGCTTAGAAAATCAAATGACCTATTTCGCGTGTTGCTGCACCCGATGGTATGAGGGCAATTGTTAGAGAATCTATAACGAGAAATCCAGTTGTCATGGAGTTCAGACTTCAGTCAGCGCAGAAGCTCATTCATATAGGCGCTTCCCTTGGAACAGATGTCTTTAAATATCATCACACGCTCATCGACTCATTCTTTATAAGTGGAGATGGAGCCGTCGTCATTTCGGTGTCGCCTTCCGGTATCCTTGAGAGCCCGCCGAATCCCTGAGTCGTCGAGTTAGCCTGAGAGACCCCGTTCTGTTGGGGCTGTAGCCTTAGTTTCTCAGTAAGACCCAAGACTATTAAGAATTCGTTGTGGTCGACCAGGCCCGTGGATTTGATGTGCTGCATGAAACCGAGGAGCGTCTCTGCAGCCCGTCTAGCATCCTCTTGCGTCGGAGAACTCGGCGAAGATCCCATCGTCCCGGAAGGTGCTGCAGTTGCTGAGCAGCTCGACCTGCCGGCCAAACTGCTATTGCTACTAACGTGGTGAAGTGCTGTTGGCGGAGAGATAGCCGAGTCCAACCCCCCGAAGGATGGCGCTGGCATTTCGTGGGTAGGCGACTCAAGAGCCGAAGAAGGTGCCGTTCCAGACTGGCTGTATTTGGGCGTCAGTGGTTCACTAGTCTGCGACTGGTTGATATAGTCGAGATGCCCAAGGTCTGGAACCGTTTGACTTCGAGGGCGTTGGAAATTGGGATTGCCCGGTATTTGGTTCCGATCGCCAAACATGCCAGAATTTGGATCCGGCGAGAAGTTGAATTGCGAAGTCGGGCTGAAAGCACCAGCGGAGAATGTCGAGCTTGGAGGGTCCGTGACGGCACTGGAGAGAGACGTTGAACTCTGCGAATGCGGGTGTCGGTATCCGTTGGCATCAAAGTCCATGAAGTTGGTAGACATGGCATCTTTCCCTTCGGATTTCTCGTTCGCCGAAGAAATTTGGGGTGACTCGGTCTGGTTATTTGGTGACGCCGGCGATATGCCCCCTGGCGTCTGTGTGGTAGATAATAACGGCGACCCAGTATCAAGTCGGGCATTGTCGGGAATCGCCGTCTCCGATGCTCTGCGAATCAGCTTCCCGGGGCCGATATTATGCTTCTGCTTAAACTTCTCGATCCAAGAAGCGGTGATAGTTTTGAGAGGGCTATCTGAACCGGTACAAAATACCCTTGCCTTCTCCTCCATCTGGGAGTCACTGACCACAACCCCCTTCTTCTGTTGACCCCTAACCCAGTTCGCGAGAGCTCGCTCAATGTCTGGCGGTGATTTACCCTTGGTCTTTTTTATGGGAGAGCTGCCCTGGCTGTCTAGGTTGAGGTAAAGTTCCTTCCTACGCAATACCTTCGACACAGTACTGTCAAGGTAACGTTAGCAATCGAGATCGGCTTCTACACATGTCGACTTTACCTTCGCTCAACACCAAACTTCTGACCAATCTCAGTTTGCTTAGCATGAGGGTTGTCCTCATGAAACAGACACATATTTCGACGATCTTCATCCGTCAAGGTCTTCCTTGGCTGCGACGTGTTGATAGTTGGCAGCTTTGGCGGCTGTCTCATAGGAGCCGACGCCGGGGGGATTGGTACAGGAGGCGCTGAGTAGTTATGGGAGGGATTCGTCCGGAGGCTAGGCCATGGAACCTGGGAGGGCTGCTGGGTTGGTATTATCAACGGGTGTGGCAGATGACTCGCAAAGTTGTTATGTGGCTGGCTATGGATTGGATGAGGAACAGGCGGCGGAGCCATGCCGATAGACTCTGACGGTAGTCCATGAGTTACCGGTGTGCCGTAGTACTCTCCGCCATAGGTTGTTGTCATTGCCATATGTGTATAGGCGTTCATATCAACCCATTGTTCGTTCGAGTACGAGTTGTCATGAGCCATGTGGTTATCCTGGTCTATACCAGTTGAACCGATTATTGAATTGTGCATGGCTACCGTGCTAAGTGAGCCGCCTATACTAGATAGTTGGTAGGATCCGTAGGATATAGCCCGCATTGACCGGTAGTCACCATATAGACCGGATATCTGCTGTTTTCGGTTATGTAGAGCTTGCAACAAGCCGCAGGAAGAGTCTATTAGGGTGGTAGGATTGGCGCTGGCGACTGTGGAGATCTGCCGGGACAGGTTTTTGCAACTCGACTTTTACGGGCGGAAGACGGCATGCATATTCAGATACAGTCAACCAATTGGTCCCCTAGGGGTGGTAGGTGTGAGATAGCCAGTTGCGTATGTAGTCCACTTTCTTCGTGCGCTGTTGGTAACTGCAGCATAAGTTGGCGGTCTGGTGAAGGATTGTCCAGTAAGTCTCCCGAAATGAGAATAGGTGGTGAGGAGGCGCGAATCTCGACTCAGATAGTTTGTCGTATGCCGTTGTTGTATCCCAATGCGCAACAATAGATAGTCGACTTTGAAGGGACCAACCAACAGACACCTTTGGGATGGCCTACCGTTGCTATCAGGTTGAACCAGAGTCTATACAACTTTCGATAACGAGGCCTCTTCCCTTAAGTTGTTCTAATTTCCCTATTCTTTTTTTCCCCTTAGTCTTCTTTCTTTGCCTCTTTTCTTTGGTGCATCGAGGAGTAGGAGAAAATGGCCTGTGCCGTTGGTGTAAATGGAAACGGCCGAAGGGTTGACAAGTACGTAGTAGGGTGGTGACGGCGTAGCAAACAGAATCAACTAGGACTAGTAAAAGGCGGCTTTCACCAGCTTGACCATCGATCGAAGGTCTAGCTCCCTAGTTGAGAACGCCGCAATGCAGTCTCATAGCTGGGCTTTCAAGATAGGAATATCAGACGCACGGCAAAGGTAGGGCTAGATGCTAGACACAGAACATGTGGAGGAGACCATACATAGATACATATGTAAGTCTGTATGCAGTAACAGGGATGTGAGAGTGTCCTTCCAGTCCGAGGCCCTGAATGTACAAGAGAGATACTTAGAAGGGGGTGTGGTAGGTAACCCTCGAGGGATAAGATGTGGTATGACAGGTCTGACAGGACGAGGGTCCCTACTCAAAGGTACAGATGAATTAATGTAGTTAGGCCCGTGGATGTGCGTCTAGAGGGCTGGCTAAGCCGGGGTTGAATCTTCAAGGTGTGTGGAGAGACCACGATGCTAATGCTACCGTGCTTTTTTAACTTGTCAGAGAAACCACAAACTGGAGAGCTATATCCTGGGAGAAAGCCATGCTCATCAGACGGGATTGACAAGGGCTGCCGCAAAAAGCAAAAAAAGCGCTACCCCCGGGGCACTCGGCAAGCCGTACACGTAGAACGTAGCAATGTTATGAGACAAGCCGAATGAAATGCGAGAGAGCGAAGGGGAAAAAAAGACGAGACCTTCTTCACGAGCACTATGATAACAATCTGAACACACGAAACGAAGCGGCTTTCGTTCGAACTGCATTTCCCCAGTCTTCCCGTTCGGGTGGCCTGTCCGCCATGCTTCTAAGTAGTTTTGGTGTTTCTTGTTTCTCTCTTGACGGGGTTCTTTTGGAACGTGAACGAGGAGCAAAGTCAACGGCAACGAGGGACCAGCCGATCTGGCTGGTCAGGTCAACCGAATCTGACTAAAGTGCGGGTAACTGGATGCTCCCGAGGTGGAACTAGGGCATGGGATCATCAAAATAAGAGAAGCGAAGAATTAATAGTATGAATACAAAGAGAAACGATAGCAAATCCTGCCCTATTTCTCATTAGGTATTATGAGTCCTGAATAAAAAACCCCACTTGGAGTTGGGCCAAGGAAGCGCCCTTAATTCTCTTTCCTGTCGTCAGCTTGCTCGTTTACTTTGGTTATTATGGGTTATTATGTATTTCAATAGTATCACACCCTATTAAAAGGAACAGGAAGTAATAAGATGGAGACGACCCATAGCGAATAGATCCCTTTCCCTGGCCACGGACCAACTTATTTAGGCTCACGATAGTTGAGATGAAAAAGTCTAGCTAACCGGGTTGGCAAATAATTAGGGACCAGAACCAGAAAAGGTGAGCCGTCGCTACACTTACATAGGTAACTCGGCGGGAAGGATTGCTAGGTTCAAGTCGACCGATGGAGTATATGGAGTCTTGGGAGTCAGCAGTCCCTGTGCCGTAACTTCGAATATTAAGAGACGCTCAATGAGGTATTTCATAGCTTGGCTTCGTCTTCTTCTCCACTGAGCCTTTTTTAGTCTTAGCGGACTTGGTTGACGGGCTGACTAGCAGGGACTTTCAGCAGGGTACCATGGCCCCCCTCCCCCATGTCAAAACGGACCGTATCGCCTTTTCATAGGGCAAACATGGACCACTCTCTGCCACCGTATCCGTCCGCAACAGGATCGTCATAATGGACTTCTGCGATTTTATTTGACGGTCGCTAGCGAGCCAGATCTCTTGAAGCCTCGAAAGCTTCATATGAGCCCCTCACCTCCGAAAAAAAGCCAGCTAAGAAAAACATAGATAGTATCCAGTCATCACCCGAGCCGAGGTCAAACAGGAGTTATGGAATATTATTTGCTTAGAAAGAATGATATCCATTCCTCCTTAGAACTACTAAAAGCCTAAAGCCTACTTGGTGCTTCCTTCGTCTACAATATACGACAACGGTACCGGGACTGGTGGGCATCGTAGGGACCCGACAAGGTAGCTCTCGTCTGGATTTGCCAATTCGGCCATAATCGGACCATATGATGACAAAGGAGGGGTATTGAGATTTGTTGTGCTCGCCGAGCCGAGCGAAATGGTCATCTTGCGACTCCCAAAATCATAGTGCGTAATGCCCATTATCTCCGTTTGTGAGACAACTTTGACCAGGTCAAATTGAGATGAGCAGCATACCGTACGGGGGCCCCTGTCTTCCCCCCCAAAGGCCGACTGCACCTGGGGGGGGGGGGGGAGGGGGACCCCCAAAGTCTGTGAGTTTCTCGACCCTCCTGACGAAGTTCCCTGACCTTTATTCCCTTCCCCCAGTTCCGCAACCTACATTTTCATGGGTTGTCAACCATTCAATGCCGGAAACCGGAAGCCTCAACTTTTCTTTTCACAGGAAGATCATGGCAGGCCATGAAAGATCGATGTCATGCAAACCAGGGTCGAGATCTTTACGCCTCAATGGCCTCATTCGTGTTTTAACATTCAAATGCTACTCTTTGGGGCTATTACTCATAGGTCAAATATAAAGCGCTACAACATGCTCGGACCGCGCATGAGATAACGCATTGTTTATAGCAGTCTCCTTGGAGTATCTACGGCCTCATTGCAAATTGCCAGCAATGCGACTGAGCATCAGCTTTCGTCAAAACTGCTCCTGTAGCACTTACCGGGTGAGGGTTGTTCTATCAAGCCGTCGTGGCAAGCAAGCTTGTGTAGCATCCAGGCCCAAACAGTCGGAAGAATATCTGGGAACCAACACGTCCAAACAACTCGTTCATCCGGTGAGGTTCATTCAGTCAATGTTGGCGAGGTATGGCTTACGACTCATTTCCACTTACATCGTCGCGTGAGTATGTTCTTCAGCGGCAAGGCTTAAGTAGCTGTTGCTCTCAACCCACCAACAGACTAGATGAAGAGCGTAGATAGGTCTAAAAGTTCCAGTACCTTGGATCTCTTAGCAGAACAACCAACATCATGTTGCGAAGTGTAGCCTGGAATTACCATTGGACATAATCTCCGGGTCAGACGCGAGGCCCTCACCGAGGTCCGTTGGGCGATTGGGCATGAATTGGTCAGGAGGTCCAAGCGAGTACAGTACTCTTTTCCGTGCGCCGGGCTATCTTCCAGTTGGTCAGCTCTATCTATATCCTGGACTATCCATGCCTAACTCTCGAGGAGGCTTGAATCCTAGAAGCAAGGGCTCATTCGAGTTTAGCGTCTGGATGAAAAGCACCAGTTGTTACCACAAGGCCGAGATTTGTGTTACAGTACAAGCTGCGAGGCGTCTGTGCAGCTTTTCCTTTCGGGCTTTCATGCAAGGCTCAACAAACCCCCCTCGTGGGTCATGGGTCATTGCAGTCAAAAGTCGGCTACTCCTCCCATATATGATTTCATAGATAATCCTAAAGTCGTGAGATCATCCGTAGCCTGCTGACCCCCCCCGGCGGTATGTTGCCGCAATGCGGCTGTGGAGTTAGATACCCTGCGCGCTACTCAGCGATCGAAGTAACCTCGTGCTCGTGGCGCGATAACTCTCTGTCGTAAAAGCAGCCATTGGTTAATTAGATACCATCTAATCTTCCTAGGCCACATAAGTGTTCAGGAACAAGCCTCGGCGTTAGTGACGGCGATGCGGTTATGTACCATGTTCAATCCGAAGTGATAAGGCATAAATTATTGCAACATTCGGGCTTCGTCTCCGTCATAGATGTTGATTCTGCCAATTGGCAATAACTGTAGATTCAGGTGTCAGATTCGAATAGAGAAAATATTCGAGACGCAGATAACGCCTTATTCCGCACATCCCTAACGTAAATATTACGGACGCCCTTATTGGAGACAAACTCGAGATTAGACTGTCCTAGACTTTCGCCTTGCAGTCAGACAATTTGAGGAATGGCCATTCGGTGGTCAAGGCTACCACAGCTCAAAAATGAGGCTGCTGGGCAATGGACAGCCCGGCATTTGACAGGAAGCTACAGTAACAACCTCGAATGTGAATGTGTGTGTACGGTAACATTCCAATCGCGTTGAATTGCCTACAAATCGAAACGTGGTGACAATAATGAAAAAGAATGGCGTTATTTGTCATCAATTCAGCTACTATTCGGGAAGCGTGTGGTGGCAAGGTTGTCTTGCATGGTCTCGCATGGCCAGGCCATGAGGTAGATGAATAATGAACCAAAATCGATAATAATGTAGAAATGACATCTTGTTGGTCGAGAATTGGGTAGGGAGTGTTGCCAATACATAATACAAGCCCCATAATGACCCCCAAAGTCCAGACGATCGAGAACTTTTCTCCACGAAGGGGCCGTCAGATGTACCGTGGGCGGCTAGAGGAGTGCTGTGAAAGGTTGGAGGCAGGTACCAATTTGCCGTCCGACCACTTTAGGGAGTGGATAATTTCTATACTGAGTCGTTGACTGGTTGGAAATATTCCGATCGTTAAAGTGCAACGATAGGAGGACAGGGCCAAGAACAGCAACCGGCAATAAATTTCTAGACTCAATCATTGTGGCGTAAAGAAACCAAAAAACATTCGTATCCAGCGTGCATATTAACAGCTGCAGACTGTATAGGTAGCTAAGGCACCGCTCATGCATCCCCACGCATCGTCGGAGACATGGTCGCATTAACTGAGGCCCGTTCGGCTATGCAGGTGCAGGTGGTAACGATTTGCAGCTTTTGGGTATCTGGAGTATGCGGAGTGCGCTCAGGCGCTTTTTGTTTTTGTTTTTTATTTCTTTTATTTCGAAATGCGGCTTACTATGTAGGAGATATGCATCGTGGGATTCCCCGGATTATAACAGCAATCTCGAAATTGGAACCCAGCTAATTACCATCTTTTTTTCTAGGCCCGGACCTGCGTGTTTACAGATCCTCGCATGCGAAATCGAACACTACTGTACCATTTTTTGCATGATCGGGCTTCCAGAAAAAGCAAACAATACTTTCCGTTACTGGTGCGCCGCATCGGCTACGGTCTGTCCCTCGATCCGCAAATCTGCAGACAACCGTATGCCCCTATGCCTGAAAGCTGAAGCTGTCCAACAGCGTTGTAAGATGAAGATGCTTCCGGGTATCATTGTCCATCCCATCGTACCATATAGAAATAGCGAGCTCGGGAGCGCGCACGCAAGGGAGCCAAATGGATTCTGATTCACCACCCTTTATGACTGTGGGTCGAAGGCGCATAGAGGGTCCTGGCCCCTTTTCCGGGCTAGCCACTCATCTCTTGACAATCGTGACTAATATGAATAGGATTAGCTTCCAAAAATGACTTGAAAATGACGAAGGATTTGGACGAGTAAGAATACCTATATCTTCATCCGCCAACTCGTGGGAGAGACCCACGCGCTGGGGTTGGTGCTTTACAGACTTTCCGTAGACTATCGCAGTTTTGAACTGCTCGACAATGCTCCGGTGGATTGCGTTGCACTTAATATCCATTGGTCAGCTGGTTTGCACTGGTCAGATTTACCGAAGCGAGGTGCTTACAAAGTCCTCCACGGTGCACCTAGTGGAACGGAGCACAACAGGCGCTGAATAGTCCGGCATCTTCCCTTTTGGCTTCGTGTAAACACGGACCAATTTTAGCTTGTCCCACCTGCATGAAAAAGGAGATTAGCCATGTGTGCAACACGTCTTTTCATAGGTGACTCGAAGCTTACATTGCCTCCATCAACTCATCAATATTCCACCCATGTTCAGAACTGATAGGGACTGCGTTGGGAATTCGGTACAACAGGTCCAGCTCCTCGATGCTGATTGCGTCGATCTTGTTGAGGACGTAAATGACTGGTATGTAGCTACGACTCTTGGCTTCGAGAACGTCGATCAGATCATCAACGGTAGCATCACAGCGAATCGCAATATCTGCTGAGTTGATACGGTACTCGGACATGACCGCTCTGATTTCGTCATGGTCGATGTGGGTTAGCGGTACGGTACTCGTAATGTTAAGCCCACCCTTGTCCTTCTTCTTGAAGGTGATATTGGGTGGTTCTTTGTTGATGCGAATACCAAATCCTTCCAGTTCGGTTTCGATAACTCGCTTGTCTGTCAGGGGTTTGTTCACATCTAGAACGATGAAGATCAGGTGGCAAGTCTTAGCGACAGCAATCACCTGACGACCACGACCTCTTCCATCCTTGGCTCCTTCGATGATACCTGGAAGATCAATCATTTGAAGAGGAGCTCCTATACGATACCATGTTAGATAGCTAATCCATAATAGAGCTCATCTCGGGAGACGCTGAGGGGGTGGCGGCGGCAAGAAAAGTTGTGTATCTCATACCATTGTACATAACTTGTCCAGGCACAGATGTCAAAGTTGTGAATTCGTATGCTGCTGCCTCTGAATGTTGACCAGTCAACCTACTCATGAGCGTACTCTTGCCCACAGATGGGAAGCCGATGAATCCAATACTGGCAACACCGGTTCTGGCAACGTCAAAACCAGCACCTCCGCCACCTCCACCACTTGATGAAGGAGTAAGGAGCTCTCGCTTCAGTTTCGCCAACTTCGCCTTGAGTTGACCCAAGTGAAATGAAGTCGCTTTATTCTTTTGAGTTCGGGCCATCTATCAAGTAAAAATTTTAGTACATCTATACAGATTTCAAGAATCCAAGCCAACTTACTTCGGCCTCGATCTCTTTAATCTACGAGTAGAGTAGTTAGCACCTCGATCATCTACAAAACGTACGGTAACACATCTTACCTTCTCCACCGTCGTCGACATCGTGATATACCCGACACAACAACCTAGTAGAAGTCTAAGTTGTGTATCCTAGTGAGTTGATGAATACTTCTCTCGCTCTTTTGCAATGAAGTTAATTCTTAAGAATTGAATTCAACGCTTCGTAACTTTAGTGGGGGCGAATCTGAATAATCTAGAAGGCGTTTTTGCCGCAGTGATGTCAAACCCCGGCAATTTGCCACAGTTTTCCCGAATACCCCCACCCACGCATACCCTCATTATAAGCTAATCTATATTCTATTAAGGGCAAAGAGCTTTTGTACTCTTAGATGCGTATTAATTAAAGGGATAAAGACTGATGTATGAAAGACAAGACTTTGTTTTGCTTTTATACATTAAAGAGATAGATTAGTACTAATACCTTGAAGGTACGACATAGACTGTACCTAGTGTAGTAGATGTTACAAATCTAATTGATTGCAAATCTCTTGATACACTGCAAATGCTCTCGTCTATAAGAATATAGGCCTTACACACTTCCTAGCTACTTTCCTATCCTCCCTCTCTATTACCTCCGTAGATGAGAAAGGTAAGTATATTCGAGTTTGAAACCCATTACTCCTCTTAAAATCCCACACCAAGACTCAATGTGCGAATGAGAATTTCCAAGATTGAAAACAGAAGACCTCAACCCAGCAATAATCTTTCATGAATCTATCTACTTTTACGGACATCTTGGAATATGATACTCCCGAGTGTAAGTACAAGGTAGTCATCATCAACGGAAGTTTTAGTCAGAACTTGCAAATTAGAATGAATGTAATATCTTTGACGTGTAAGAGAATTATTGGAGATAGTGTCTGATTATGAATAGACACTAGGCCGTTATACAGCCACAAAATAATATGCAAAATAATATGGCTTATGCCAAGTTTGGGGCAATTCCAATGACGTTACAAGTTTCATATATGGTTTGAAGTATCTTGGTGCCACAGAAAGATGACAAGTCAAAGAGCTAACAAGGATATTCCCTTAACCCACTTGAAACTTCAAGAGTAATGACAACAGTGTATTAAGAACCTGATGTAGCCTCAATAGGCAAGCAGCCACACGGAGGTTAAGAACAGGTAGCAACTAAAGGATACGGTCTAGACGAGACTTCCTAATGCTAGTGAGAGAGTACATTCATGCAAAGTAAGGGAGGAGAAAGCCTCCCGCACCATCTTTTAGAACGAGTTCAGCCCATCATGCAAGGGGTATATACATATTTTAGCGGAAGACTCTCGGAAATAACTCACAACCGTTCTTGACGTGGAATAAACAATACGCTTATGAAGCATGAAACAACTATTGTATAACTTCGCGAATTCTATTATATTCGATATCTTGGTCAGATATAAGCGCAGTTGAATCCACACCAGAAACTTATTCTCACTCGCTCGAATTACTAGGTCGACGGAACTAAGAATAAAACACTGCTATTAATGCGGTTGTCGATTCAGGGATTTATATTCTAATGCACAGGACCTAGTGTTAGGGGAAATATGGAAGTGATTTAAAACTACGTGAACTGTCACAATGCTCTATATAAGGACTGACCGCCCAGACGTCTAGGAAGGTAGGCGTAATAGTTAATAGTGACCTCCCACAAGCCTCCATCTCCTATCACTTGCCTTATGCTACGATAGAAGTCAGGGTCTGCTTATACCCACTGGCATGCCCTCAAATGACCTCGAAACACACTTGGAGAGCCTCCTCCGTGCACCGATTTCTGCTAACGAGGGCGACATAATCATTCACTGTCGTGAGGAACCAGAGTATTCAGTTTCCTTGCGATTGTCACTCTCATCAAGACTTAACGTGATTTTTAATCCTAACGATCTCATCATGATAAAGTTCAAACAGAAAAAAAACCCGAAAGTTTCCCTAGAAGATATATATTATTCAATCTTTTCAAGCAACTACAAACTTTTAGAACGGAGGATTTATTCTCGCGTCTGATAAATACGTTATTCCGCTGTCGATCAACAAGGAAAGCAGGTGTACAATCCTCAGGCCACATTTTGCCTTTCGCGGAGGCCTTGATGGAATTGATCTGTCTCATGGAAGACTTTATGATTCAATTATCTGACCAAATTACCACACAGTAACGGTAGAAGAACTACTAGTAAACCGTATTATAGGTACCACCATTCTTAATTCGATACTGACCGCAGCTATTTAGCTTTGAACTGTCCCCCATCGGGCCAGCTTGAGCGTTAGAATCTCACCAGTAACTGTGGCAGTATGGATCAAAGAATTGCCTACCTACCTAGGTACCTATGTAATACTTAGACCATTGAGTCGCTGGCGGCTTTTGTCCAAAGCCGCCGTCAATCCGATATTTAAGACGTTGGCGTTTGTCGGTAGGATTATGACGTTATCGAAATTTCTCTTTCTTTAGTTCTTAAGTACTCTGGGGGAAGGATTAGAGGAGTTAAATGGTGTTCATCCAGGTATAGAAACGTACGATCACGACATATACTACCTACCTATTATCTGGCCGAGATAGATCATTTGAAGTCGTAGGGAGGCCTAATACATACTTAGCAACCTTATTCAACCGAAACTGTCACGATGCGGACTTAGCAAATAGTATCATCGACATTATGGCTTGGAAAACCCTAAGCTTATCTGCTAGAGACTATAGCATTATACAGATATTATTCCTTTGTTTACACTACCTTGGGCTATCTTCTGACAGGCCCAACTATATGACGGTTACTGCTTATAATTCAATATAGTACGGACATCTTAACTAAGCGTAAAGGAAAAGATAAGATGTGATGGGATCTCGCATTCGGCTTCATTATTTTTTATTCATCCCATCACCGGTTGATTCATGGGAAGCTACACTCATATCTTTCGAGCCTAAATGACTCGAGTAATAAATTTCAAAGAAGTTAACATCGAATATTCGTTTACTTGCATATACCACACTAACAGAAATAATGCAGTTAAAGCGGGATAGCGAATGTTGAGAGAAAATGGATCTGTGGATTAGATCTCACATGTTTTCTCCTTCACACAATGGCGACGTTGAGGGAAGCTGGTCTGCTTGGGTTTAGGATGGAAGCCTCGAAATTTCTCGCTTATGCCGCTGAGCTAAGTCCAGCAACATACTGCCAACTTTTCTACGCCCTTGCAGCCGCAACTGTCCTCCTTATCGCGGCCACTCCCGAGTCAATACAAGACTCGCTCACTCAGTACGGTGCTCGAAGCTCGGTGGCGGGTACATCAGATGACAAAAGGGGGAAGCAAGCTAGCAATGGGCCTCTCACCAGCGTCGTTAGCTGGGTGACATCTGTTGGCAAAGTTCCCCATTCATGGTTCAGTCACTTCTATGTTGTCTCTTTATCCTGCTCAGCGTTCTGGGCTGCTCAATTTCTTCGCCATGGAATAATTCTTGAGTATATTGTTAGGAAGCAAGCATCGATTCAGGAGACGTCAATGACAATCAATCAGGTTATCCTTGCGTGGTTTTTGATGAGCCTCCAGGGTGCCAGGCGTCTCTACGAGTATGTAGCTGTCATGCGACCTTCATCTTCCAAGATGTGGTTCATCCACTGGCTGCTGGGGATTGCGTTTTACTTCTGCACAAATATTTCGATTTGGATTGAAGGATCTAGTAAGTACTGCGACACCATTCCAATTCATAGCCACTAAGTACCATTCAGATTCGATCCAGTCTTCCAGTACGTTCTTCAATGCTGAAACACTGCCACTTAACGTGGTCTTCGGGGTTTTCATGTTTCTGGCTTCGTGGTCCACGCAGTACAGATGCCATAGCTACCTGTCTCAGTTGAAGAAATACTCACTTCCAGACGAGGGCTTGTTCCGCTATTTGGTGTGCCCTCATTATACATGCGAATGCGCGTTATATCTTTCCTTAGCACTCGTGGCAGCCCCAAAGGGCCAACTGTACAATAGGACGTTGATTTGTGCCGTATTGTTCGTCGCGGTCAATCTTGGTGTGACGGCTAATGGCACCAAGAAGTGGTATAACGAAAAGTTCGGCCACGGACGAGTGCAAGGGAAATGGAGAATGATACCCGGCGTATTTTGAACTCGAATCCACTTAGACATATCACTTTTTCTGGAATAATCCGAGCTTGCCTCCCAATTTGGACACTCTCATCACGTCTCGATATGTTAAACTGGTGCGAGTCTTTCGTACGTTGCAGCCATCAGCGTAGTCATCGGGCGATCGGAGAAGATCCCAGTTGGCAATTGTGCTTTTTGATAGTTCAACATCCTCCGTAATATCCGCGATGCCGTGGAGAAAATCCGCGTACAGAGACGACGTGGTAATGAGTAAGCTCCGAGGCTCTTGCAAAACTCTCCAGGCTGGATTAGGATCTAGTGTTCCATCATCCTTGGATTTGTAGATGTTGAGGCAGAGACTAGCACCCAGGCTCACAGTACACACAACTGGATGGTAGGCGGCTCCGTCCTAAGTTCAGGATGAGCGGTTCATCTAGCGACCCCCCATCCAGGCTACTTGCTTACCTTGTGAGGCATTATGCCAATGCCGGGAGGGTATTCTGAAGATTCATTAATATCTCATCCCAGAACATGAAACCATACATTTCAGAAAAGTCACTTAGACAGACAATACCAAACATTGAAATGTAGGTGTAATGGCGCTTGAAAAAGATGAGGCCATATCGTAGCTCGGCGCATGTAAAGTTTTACACATACCATTTATTAGAACGTGATTGGGCTTCTGATGAGGGCTGTCGAAGAAGATATGGGACGTCTCGGAGTCTGGCGAAAGCCGAATTGATTTTAGTCGTGATACGATTGGTTCGTCCAACCAAGGTGGTAATGGAGCTTCTATTAATTTATTGTTCACAAGATCAGACGGCCAGGTTTGTAGTCGCCGATGGGTAAGCTGCTTCCAACGCGGCTTCGGTGCGGCTGCTATCTGTTTCACAGTCAGACGGCCACTACAGGCATCATTTCGATGGTGACCAAGATCGCACTTTGTCTAGAATGGCTTCCTCTTCCTCTTGTGTAATGAAATTCGAGATATAGTATGCAGTAGGCGGTAAACTAGTAATTCGGACTTGATCAAGAAAGTCGGGAAGTGGAAGGCTACTTGGGGACGGAGTTGTCGGCTTGTTAGCCATAGCTAGGTAGTGACCGCGCGGAGAGCCTTGGACGCCCGATTTCTAGAGCTAGATACTTGTAATACTATCGATAACTGGGGAATTGAAGGTTGGTCCAGGGATGTCTTGGAACACCGTAGCTCTACTACGAAAGATTGGTCAGAAGACAAATAATACGCCTTGCCATCGAAGACGAAATCCGAAAGTACGAGGTGGTACGAATGTGTACAGATAGCACATAAGGCTGGGGCTGCGTGCCAATACACTAATCTCGAATTCGTTTGAGATAGATATGGAGCTGGAAAACGATCAGCGCGGGATGGCTTATCGGGGAGAAGTGTGGGTTGAGCAGTCAGTTTTGAAAGGCGAAGAGTGGTCAGACTGTCAGGCTGCCAGAAATATCTCGGGAGTGAGGAGAAGTGCGGTCTATTATGTAGTGACAATCAATAACAGGACCCATGTAGAAGCCAAGGTTAATAAGCCCATGTTAAGAGAGAGAATTTTCAGACAGTCGAAGGAGGAAAAGCTTGGGAAAAAAAGAACTGGGGAAAGGAGGGGCGGGCACAGATAGGTAAAGCTGGCAAGCAGCAGGGTAGGTACATGTAGGTAAGGCAGTAAAAGTTGGCAAGAGAGGGCATTGAGAGTGTAAATGAAGGCAAAGAAGCAGGGGGCGCCGCTGTCGGGGGGAGGCAAGACCTAAACACTGGTAGGACTGCCCACTGCTGCAAATTTGCGGAAATACCGGCCACCCGACCCATCCGTATTCAAATCAACAACCAATCAGATCAAGTATGGGCTTGTTAGTCTGATCTGTGAAATTGATCTTCAATGGCTACACAAGGAAAACAGTCCTAGTGCCACCACACTAACATGCCGCACTAGGCTATTTTAGTCCATAGCCTACCTCAAGTACTCCTGTACCAGTTCGGTTTTCCTTTTGTCTAGGCAGTCTGGCCTCCCCAATCTCTAGTACGTTGTTTCCTTCGTTATGCGCTTTGCCTGCTTCTTGTGTCCTGCCTTGCCTATCTGCCTATCTATTACTACATACATACTACCTACTTACTGACTCCCACCTTATTCTTATTATCGCTAGCTAGTGTTTTCCCTAAAACTGCTTTGGTTTGCTGCAATCCTTCTGTGTCATTCAATTTTTGCAAATAATTTCCCCTACACGAAAAAAAAAAATAAGGGTATTCAGTCTATGACGGTCATTATCTGCGACAACTTCTGTTCACCAGCGATATACTAGCAAACAGTTTTTTACTTTTGTTCAATCCTGTTTATTAGTGTCTAGCTTCAATCCAAACCCATCCGAAGTCGCCTTTCCCGACCGTTCACTGACTAGTTGTTTGGCCCGCGACCGACCGGTTTACTCGTACTCGTACCCCATTGTAGAGTAGCCTATATCCGCCAAGTTCCATACGGCGTCCTAACACGAATCTTTTCTTTAAAAGTCACCCACGAGTGGCCATGATGGTGTACTGTATTATCTTTCGGTATATGAATTGAATGCTATGGATGCGCAGAATGCTGTCGAGTCCGCAAACACGAAACAGGCCGCTTCTCCAAAGCGGGGAGGAGTTGCCGAGTCTGACAATCCCAAGCCGACGGTGACAGCGAGCAGTACCACGACAACGAATAATATTAGGCCATCTCTGAACGCTAAATCCTCTTCTATATCTAAAGATTCGCGACCCGCGACGACACTAGGCAGTGCGGGTGGCACGCAGGACGACGATGTTGGGCCTGATCAGAACTCGGACGCCGAGACAATCGTCTTGCCTGGAAAGGATGGTATGTCTCCATCAAAGCCACGTAAGGTGATCAAGCACGAAGACAAGAGCGACGGCGAGATCGATGATGTGTCGCCACACCCGAGAAAGAATCTAAAAGATGATAGAGATGGCGAGCGTAATGGTGTTCCTTCCGATGCTGCTATTTCTTCTCTAGAAAGGAAGAAGCGACCCTTTGGGAAAGATAGGCAACCGCGGAATAAGGATGCGTCCAGTGGACTCAGTTCTGCTCCAGCGTCTCCACCTCCCCATCGGCATGATAACCACGAGCAAACCCATAGGCGTCGTAAATCTGGAGACGCCCATTCGGAATCGGGCTCTGAATCTTCCAAATCAAGGTCCTCCAAAGATCCCACCAAGACCAAGTCGAAATCCGTAGATAGGCTACTCCCTACTAAACGTAAGGCACCCAAAGCAGAATCTGATGACGAAGGAGAGTCGCGCAAAATTCGTCGACCGCGCATCTCTGACACGGGCTTTGACCACAACAACAACAACAATAATAATAACAACAACACTGCTGCGAGGGAAAGGGACCAGAAATCCTCATCCACACGTCCACCGCATGATAAACATTCCACTTCCCGAAATCGATCTCTGTCTCCTCATGGTCGTCCTCATCGGCGTAGCCTTTCAACACAACTTCCATCTCAATCCTCGAATGGGTTCTCAATCAAGAAGAGACGACCCGCCCCTCTTCAAACCACCGACTACCATTCCGATGATTCCTCTGCCAGTGGAAGTCCGCATCCTCGGAGTTCGAAGTTGAGGAGCATTGCTACTCCTGTTACTGGCGAATCAACAATATCGCCTGCCAGGATGCCGCCTCACAAGAAACACGTCGACAATCATGGGCAAACTTTGCTCGCAAAGGCTTGCGCAAAAGGCGAATATGAAATTGCGAAGAGGCGGCTAACTGAACGACCTGAAGATCTCAACTTTGCTGATTATGCTGGGAATACACCTCTACAAATTGCGTCATTAAATGGCCACGAACAGATTGTCCAACTCCTAATCGATGCGGGATGTAATTTGGATTGTCGGAATAGTGATAAAGAGACACCACTGCTGGATGCTGTCGAAAATGGTCACCTCGGTGTTGTAAAGCTATTGTTGAAAGCTGGTGTTAATCCCCGCAAGGCAGATGCTGAAGGCCATGAGCCGTTGGAGAAGGTACCTGATGATTTGGAAAATGCGGAAGAAATCCGAGCTGCACTGAGAGAAGCGAAGGAAAGGGTAGGCGAACTACGGCGAACCTCGGAAGATCACCAGCCACATGATCTTCCTGATACTGTGTCGTCTCATGGACCTGAGAGTCCTCGTCGTTCGCCTGCGGCATCGGGTGGCAGCACGTTGGCAGCTCAACGTCGTGGTGGTGCTGTGCGGTCAACGAAGACGAGCAACCACCTGTTGTATATGAGTCTTGACGAAAAGACTCTCAGACAAGCTGCTGCGCGAGGTGATAGTGAGACTGTGACCCGTGTATTGCAAGTCAAGGAGCACTGCGATGATCCTGAGGCTTTGGTCAATGCAGCACGTGGTGGCCACGCTTTTGTTGTTGAGCTTCTTCTAGCCCTAGGAGGTGCAAACCCAGATCCACGCCCCGTTCCAGGTCTTCCGGCCGAGTATGGGACACCAATGTTAGCTGCCATCGGTGGGGAGAATATAGAGGTGATCAAACTCTTACTAAATGCATCAAACTTTGATCCAACCCATCGCTATAAAGGCGAGACTTACTACGAGATAGCTAGACGTCGAGAGGGACCCATGTGGAAGGAGGAGGAGCATCTTCTGAAGAACGCTTTCGATGGGTTTAAGAAAGCCCCGAAGTCATCTTCCAAGACAAAGTCTCCAGGTAGACGAGATCGTGAGCGTGAGCTAGACCAAGAGTCACGTCGCACTAATCGCAACGAGTCCAATACAGACGCTCCCCGATCACATAAGCGCCGACCATCTAGTCCCTCTCGAGATACCGAGTCCAGGAAAAAGGTTGGCTCTACTAAAGTTTCTGGTAGTCCCAAGGAAAAGAGGCGTTCACTTTCTCTTGGTAATCACGACGAACAAATTTCACCAAAGCGTGGCCCAGGCCGACCTAAGAAGGAAGAGCGGGTCTCAAGCATGGCTACCTCCGACAGAGAGATTTCTCCCACCGTTTCTAAATCCCAACCAACAAAGTCTAAATTGGTGGACTCGGACCTAGCTGCAGGCTCATCTGACACTGAGACCGTGAAGCCACGGAGGAAGCTTATCTCAGGCAAGGATCTGAAGGGACACCGGGAAAAGCAACGGCGTGCGAGCATGGCATCAAATAACTCCACTACCGATCGGGGTGATGCGAGAAACGATAATGCACCAGAGAAGCGACCCGACCGACTTTCTGAGAAGTATCACGATCGGACGAAGGCTATTAAGCGCGACGAGTCTAACGATAGACTATCTATGGGCGAAGGTTCAGCCAAGAGACATCGGTCTAGTGTCACCCCGCCTCGTCATGGACTAGCGGACAAAGACGACAGCGAAGCTCCAGTTAAAAGAAGAAAGTTAGATCCAGACGGCAAGGAAAGACGTCAATTGCACAATTCTTCACCTGAGAGCCGACAACAGAAGCGAGACCCATCGCGCGACTCTGTCAAGCGACAGCGGCCCTTGGAGACTGATCGCAAGGATTCTTCCAAAGCTAAGAAAGCTAGCCGTGAGCGCAAGGAGTCAGAGAAGGCGAGTCCTCTGGAGAAAGCTAGCATCACCGTTGCCTCGGACGACATGGATATAGAGATGCGCGACGCCCCTCAAGCATATTCCACGGAAGTTAGCGAAGCACAGATTGAGCGTGAGCGCAAGGAAGAAAAGAGACGTCAGGCCGAAGCTGAGGCAATTGTTGCTGAGGAGGCAAAGAAGAAGGAAATCGAACAGCAGCAACAGGAAGCAGAGAAGAAGAGACAGCAGGAAGCAGAAGCCAAACGACAAGAAGAAGCTGAGAAGAAACGCCTCCAAGAAGAAGAACGGATTCGCTTAGAGAGGGAAGAGAAGAAGCGCAGAGAAGAGGAAGAGAAGGCCCGACAAGAAGAGGAACGCAAGCAGAGGGAAGAGCAGGAAAGGAAAGCACGAGAGGACGAGGAAAGGAGGCGAAAGGAGGAAGAAGAACGTAAGCGACAAGAAGAGGAAGCAAGACTTCGTCGTGAACGGGAAGCTGCTGAGGAAGCTCGACGTCTGCGGGAGGAGGAAGAGCGAAAGGAACGGGAGCGTAAACGTGCGGAGCGAGCTGCTCATGAAGCTAAGATGCAGCGAGCTCGCCAGGAAGAGATGGAAAGAATCCGTCTGTCCAAATTGCCACCTTTGTTACGCTGGCTTGATACCTGTCCCGACCCGAAGCGAAAGGACATAGCCAAGCTTTTCACCAGAGCAATAGGGGTCAGATACGACACGATCAACCCTGCAGCTACCGGGAAGCCGGGCGGACGTGAGCAATGGATGCTTAACACCCAAGTTGCCCTGCTTTTGGGTGAGAAGGATACTTCACTGTCAAGATGTGAGTTACCTTACAAGCTGCCCCTATAGCTATAACCACGACTGACCTACTCTTAGACACTGCTTGGGAACGCATTCCAGTGTCGCACATAGCAAAAAGAGTCATCTGGCGCCTTGAACAAGATAGATACGCACTAACAGAAAGCCGACTCTATCACTTAGGAGAGCAATTACCCGATTTTTACGGCGGCCATCCCCGCAAAGTCGGCTACAAGAGACTTGAATATCTCCGCGGCCAGGCAGCGGAGCGTTTCTTTGAGACGGAGATGTTCTTTGTCAAAGTAAGTTTTTCGAGTCTCTTCGTAAAGCTAGGGCTATTTCAGCGAAGCTAACTTGATCAAAAGGAATCTGATTTTCTTTACATTGTCCCCACTATACCTCACCTTCGCGATGTCAAATTAGCAATTTGTTATTGCGAACTTCCGGAGCATGAATCTGCTCTTGCAACCTGGAGTGCTCCAAACAAATGGAAACAAGACCCGGACGCCGATAGTCGGCACGGGTTTGCGCCAAGATACAAGTTCTACGTTAATGGGGAACTGGTGGACGAAGAGAAGGCTACACCTTTCAAGTCCAGCAAAACTCCATTTCCCGAGAACCGAGTCCCAAGAAGAGGCGGGCTCATTGCAGTTTCCCCAGACGAGCCTGATTACGCGCACCTCTGTATCGCCCAGGGCCTAACTCACCTTCTTACCGACCAACAGAAGCAGACCGCACTTAATGGTGCACATTTAACGCCTCGGAGCATGGTGTCGAACGAGGCTTTCGACTACACTACCGAAAATACGTCTCCTTCTACCAAATCGCCGAATGCGGTACAAATCAATGGCATCAAGAGTGCCCAAGAATCGCCAGACAGACTTCCTATTAACGGGATCAACGGGGATGACTTAGGGGGCCGTTAAACGACTAGCTGAACTTTACCACCCTAGAACCGCGACACATATACTATTTCATAGCGTTTCCTTGTCCCTGTACGATATTCAAGATATCGATTTCTTCAAACGCGTTGAATTTCTCCATACCCGAACGATTCTTATTCCCGTGATTACGGGCTCTTTTATTTGTTGTCACGGAATTGACGAGGACGGCTTGAAAAACAGGCAAATACTCACGTATACCATCACCCGGCTTCATGGATGGAGTTGTTGGCTTTTGAATTAGCTGGCAGAGTGTGCGAGGTGCGAGGATATCCCACCTTTGGATCCCGACTCTGGGGATTTATCCTTCGATTCGATGCCGGTGGACAGATTCGTATTTGCAATGACAGCACTCGAAGTAGGGGGGAGGATCGACGGCAGGAATGCGAATTACGACTAGATACTCCCCCATGCAGTATATACATTACGATTAAAGCTCTTGACGTTGATGTCACGGCAGACTTGAGGCCAAAGTGAAAACCGCTGTCATGAAACCTGTAACATTGCTTGTGGCAAATTGGGAATGGAGTGACAATTTTGTAATGAAACCTGAGGCATAGTTGCTTGCGGTGAGAGATACCCATGTTCCTAATGAAATACAATTTTGCTATGAAGATCGTCCACGTATATATCGCGAGTACCCAGTCCTGCTACACGTACTAATCAAAATAGCAGACTTCAAAGGCTTTGTAGAGTTTTAAGGAGGTAATCCGTCACATCTAAAGTGACTTACATAGGCCTTCGCACGACAGCAGCTTTTCAGCAGTTTCTTTCATGATGAACACGTATAGGTTAGTGGATCTAACGATATGATGATACCATCGTACTCCAATACGATGGGACGTTAGATAGGAATCCGACCTCACCAATAGCATGAAGTAGATCGGTCTAGCCCCAGCTAGACAGATGTATGTAGTATTTCGAAGCGAGTTAATCTTTAGTTAGATAAACAACGAATCAGATCGTTCAGGAACAGCCCTAGAGGTGGAGGCGTTACATTGCAACTAACTCTGCCGTGTTCAGCCTCGATCCAAATGATCCCATTTTCTCGGGAGAAAAAAAGAAAACCGTTGTTTCTTGATTTAGAAGACATGGGGGGTTGGTGCGTAGGGGAAACCAACATACACGTGTACAGCATATGCTTTTTTCCAACTTCTATGTAGATCATCTAAAACCGGTTCGTATTGCTTGACTTTTGACGGGAACGCCAAGGAAAAGAAAGAAACGAAACAGCAGGATTCAAGTTACTCAAGCATATCCCGTTTACTCGATTACGAAGTGGCTTGCAGTTTTGGCTGTTGTTCAACAAAATTCTCGCCTCTGATTGGACCGCCCAACATTAATTCCGTCGTAGCAAGGACTAATAGGAAGTGAGATTCACGATGGGGAACCCTGGCGTCGTGCGGATGGCGCAGCCTCCTTAGCTTGTGCGCCCCAACCATGGAACCGGATTCCTCTAAAATGACCAGAGCGAAATTCGCCGTGAGACTTTGTACAAGCGGCCTTCCACCCCCGTGTATCGACACATCGAGTTTCAGTGCTGCTTGGCCTACCAGGGAGGCTTACCGCCTAAATACTATTAGTCCTTCGAATCTGGAGGCGCCGCCTCCATTATGCGTGATATGACAATACTATTGGACGGGGCTTCTGTGAGGCTGAGGGAAAAGTAAATTACATAATGTACCCAGAAGTCTGTAACGGGTCCTCTGCGCGTTTGTGTGCGAGTTATGTCCATTTCCTCTTTTCTCCTCCTCGTGCAGGCGACGACGCTCGCTACCGAGGAAAAACAACTCCCAATCTGGGTAGATATCTCGACGAAATCGTGAACTACCTACCAATCAACCCTCGTTAGCTGTAGGTATCACTATCTTCATAACTTGGTAGATACCTATATGTAATATTAGGTACCCTAAGCAGCCTGACCCAGGATGAGGTTCCTGGCCCTCCCAACCTCATTGTTCCTCAGCATCACCCTACATACACACATCTCGACGGCCCTCGACAACGACTTCTCGGCATATCCCCAGGGCTCACAGCAATGTCTAAACGACGCGGCGGACCAGAGCAAATGCTCGGGGAACACGGGGCAGGAGCTGAACCAGTGCCTGTGTAGGAACCAGGGGAACTTCATCTATAATACCGCGTCATGCGTCGCGAAGAGCAGCCCCGGCGACCTAAACGCCGTATACGATACCATGCAGAACAACTGTGCCGGCACCGGTGTAACAATTGCAGTCTCAAAAGACGCCTTTCTGTCTCAGGCCGCAGCCGCTACTTCGACCACGTCCGGGTCACCAACGTCGACGCCCACATCCACATCCATATCCACACCGACAGACTCATCAACATCAACAACATCAACACCAAGCACCACCGCCTCCGCAGAAGCAGCCAGCAGCGGCATCTCCACCAGCGCCAAAATCGGTCTCGGCGTCGGCACCAGCTTCGGCGCCATCGCCCTAGGCCTCCTAGGCTGGTTCGTATGGGCATACTCGCGACGACGACGACGATCCCAATCCCACGCCCCGAACTCCCCAGACCACGACGTCGAGCTCTCGCCCTCGCCACACAACCCCAACAACAACCACAACCACAATCACCACAACAACAGCAGCTACGTGTCGACGCTCACGCCAGCGACATCATACGCGCAGTTCGGCGGGGTGGCGGAGCTAGCGCCGGCGTCGAACCAGGAGTGGAAGGAGTTGCCGGCGGGTTACTACGACAGCGACGGCGCGAAGAGCGATAAGCGGGGTTCGGGGGTGCCGCTGTTGCGGGCGGAGATGGGATTTGATGAGGCGAGGACCACGGGGTCTTCGCCTTCGCCTTCGCCTGCTACTACACAGATACATGGGCCTGGGCATGAACATGGGTATGGGTATGGGCATGGAAATGGGCTTGCTGCCGAGTTGCCGGGGGATGGTGTGTATAACAATAGCAATAACAATAACAATACCACGCCTACACATATGCGGACTCCTGTGAGTCCGTATAGTGACCCGTCATACGGGCATGGGTACGGGCAGGGAGGATGAAGTTTGTATGTCCCTGATGAAAAGGGGTTGGGGGTATTTCACGGTCATTTACAATTGAAGAGTAATACATAATGATATATGGCGAACTCAACAATCGATTCGACGCAGAGATTCAAAGAGCTTAGGGACAGCATAGCGCAGATGAGAGCAGTGTCAGGGCATTCAGCGATACGGCGTACCGTGAGGTCTCCACGCCTAATACATTCGAGAGATATCCATATGAGACATCAACCAACACCTTCATTTCCCGCATATTTTGCCTACCTGCAAAACTTCATCCAAGAACAGCTAGATACCTAGGGGTACCTAGATCCCTCTTGAAAGGGGGTCAAATTATGAAAGCTGCTGCTAACATCAAAGTCTGCGTTCCCGTTGCATTCAAGCACGGCATGATTCGTGTTACCCCAATATTCCTATCTAGGTGCCAATAATAGAGACCAATGTTCTTTCTCATGCCGTCAGCTTATGTGAGATAGGCACTCGTAAGACTCAAGTTGTACTGCATCTGAGACCTGCATGCTCAGGGCGTGGCTTGATTCGTCCGGTAGTTAAGAAGCGTGCGAATTTATTGATTAGGTAGCTACCTATAGATGTAGATGTTAACCGGACGGCTCACTCGGCCGGCTGTTGTACGCGATGTACGTGTGAAGCAGTAGGTACATTTGTCCTTATGCAAGTAAGTGCCAATTCTTGTTGAATGAGAGGACTTGTTGTTATCATCTCCGTCCAGGGGCAGAAGTACGCAGTCTCGGATATACGTCGAGCCCACCGCGTTTGTAAAGGAAACCAATTACTTTCCTTCAGAAGACCTCGCTCAAACAATCCCGTTCATAGGCTCATTCAATCATCCATGAGAGTCGATATCGATGATGCATCGTCTGATGCGCGCCTTCTGCGCCAGAACGCCAGTTTCTTAACCCATCCGAAGACCTGCCACCCTCCACGGCGTCTGTCTGAACTCAAGCTTGAATCGCGTGTCGGTGTTTTATGACAATTACAGGAGCAGCAGCCACAACATGACTTCCTCGGTACTAATGACATAGGTTGGACATGTGGACGCGGGGGCCGAACCATACGACTCCCGCTAAGGAAAGTCTCCGCCTCGAGAGACAAATCAAGAGCTAACGAGCAGACAGCTTCTAGTTTGAACGATGGGTCTTTGAGCTCGTAGCCTCGCTGGCCCGCGTAACGCCATAGCCATTGCGCGGCGATTGGCAACAGATCTTTTTCTTCCAAGTTCTCTTTTTCGGACCAAATTACCCGGCTCTCAACACCGATTGTTGCGATAGCGCTCCTTAGGAGTGAGAGAGAGGCTACATTGTGTAGCGGCACTGACTTCGCCAGCACGGCCCCAGCCTGCATGCGTGACAATCGGCAGACACGCCACGTAAGTGAATCCCAGGATGTGTCGAGCAACGGAGGAGGGGACGTGACTCGTTGGCACGATTCAAGCCATCGAGTTCGTCTATCGAGCTCTTCCAAAGTGTAGCCCAGTTCGGTGTCGGATTTGAGGGGCTTTAAGGGCTGTAGCCTTCTCCCTTCCAAATTGGCGATGACACAAGCACAATAGACCTGTGCCATTTTCCTTCTAGTGCTAAATCCGCGACTACTCTAGAGCAGGATAGAAGGTAAATGATATTGGGGCAGACGCTGGTTACTTGGATTGGTCAGGACTAGGTCATGGTCTGACTATCCGCAGCAAACAAACTGGGAGATTCACCCCTTAATAATGTTAGAGACGACACTTCGAGGTTACTCTTTAAAATAAATGAGCAAATGGTAGAGAGGGCTGTAAGCCTCAAGTACAGGGCATATGGATCTAGGTTTCGAGCGTATCACGGCATATCTTCATATTGGCGCCATTGGTCTCTGTTGTTGCCCGCCCGCAGCCTGCAGCTGAACAACGCAGTCTTGCATGAAGCTTGCTTCTCTCGCGGATATCAGATTGGCCAGACGCAGTAAATAGTGGTCGGGTTGATAGTCGACCGCGTCACACGCCGAAGTCGTAAGGCCCCAACGGTTCAACTATTCCATTACGAAATAAGTCATCCCGTCCAGTGATGCACGCGTTCGAGTTTCTTATCGAGGTGGTCTGCCTATAATGCAACACCACACAACCTTGATGGGCGCAGCATCCGGCGATGTTTTGATGCAGCCTACTGCCTGCAGACGATATATGTCGAGTGGCAAATGGCCTCTTCAACAAGGCGCTAAGTTTAAGGAAGCCAGTCGCCCAGCCCAGCGCTGCTAGCCCTACTTCTATACTTACCCGAAGGTAAATCGGGGTGCTAGAACCAAAACAGCTCCAAATGACTCTCGTAGCATTTCGGAATATCAAGGATATGACTCGAACCAGGCTGTGTCGCCCTAGATAAGGCAACGTCAATGTGCCTACACAGCTGCCATTTGAATCATGTGGCTCTGGTGGCTCTGGGCCTCATCTAATATCTGCAAACACTGCAGCAACGACATGATTATCTCTGGAACTTAGCCAATCAAGAAAGGAGGTTTAGATCCCGTACTCAATATTAAGAGCCGAAGCCGACATGTCGTGAAGCCTCAAGGGCGCCATGACGCGTTTCGTCACCTGTCAGTAGGAATGCACATACGTACATGATTTGAGTCTGAGTTAGCTTTGAACTGAGGTCTAAAGGCTATTACTCGCGGACTCCTAGTAATGTCGAACAGCATGTCGACGCAGCTATCCCCTACTGGTGATGGAATCGATTCGTTCTCATTGGGAACGGTTTCATGCATCGTCTTTTCCAGCCGTTACTGAGACAGCTTGTGTCGACTTCGATTGCCTAAAGGAGATTGAAGAAATCAGGCTCTATTCACGATAGGCTATTCTTCCCGTTCGCACCAAAGCAGCGAAGCTCAAGCTGTACTAAGTAAAAACCAAGAAGAATCACTTGGTAGACATTGGCTTCGTCCACAACGGAGGAATGAAATTCGATTTTGGGAATTGAGAAATCTCATCGAGACCCACAATAGGTATTTGGAAGGACCTATGTGATGGGGCTTTGAGTTTAGACTAATTCAATCCATCGCTTAGAACAATCAATTTTCAAAGGAAACAGCCAGTTACCCCCTTCACGCCTTGATTGACCAATATGTTCAATGGAAGGAACGGGGACTGCATCTATAACTTGACGGACTCCTTTTCGGAGTCACGTGTTCTTGGAGCAACTTCGCAGCTTGCAGCTTGCAGCTTACAGCTTACAGTTTAGCATCTCCCAGACTCGATTGGTAGGTCGTTCATGAGCAGCAATAAAAACCAATTCTTTATGCGCCTCTATGGCGCAGTGGTAACGCGTTGCACTTGTAACCTTGCAAGATAAATGCAAAGATCCCTCGTTCGATCCGGGGTGGAGGCAGTAACTAAATACATGTCTTATCCATGTTGGTCACGACCTAGTCAGCCTAGTCACAACGCTAGGAAGTTACATTTTTTAACTATTCCCCCCTTTTTTTGTTTGGTGTCTTATCCCCACAAGAAGTTCTACCCTATCAATTTCACCACAATCGCAACTGCTATAAATTGTTTTATTTATACATACATGTATGGAAGTAATGACAAGCATCTACACTTGTAGATACTTGCGTAACTGACTCACTTCTCTTTTACGACTGTGGTACAAATGCCGTGTACTATACTCGTCTTTAAGTTAACCTAACTATATTCAGACTGATGATTTCTATCTAAAGAAGGCACAATTGATAATGCCATTGAAGAGGGTGGTTGAAATCTTATCCGAATATCAAGTGTGGTTATGTATCTCCTATGTGAGTATTATCATCATCTATCAAACTAAATCCAAAACTCTTAAAGCTTAGGTGCTAATCTTTCAATGGAGTCGTGTACTACTTGCCGTCAAAAGAATATGAGAAGCAGTAAGACCTTATAGTAGTATATAACCGTTATAGAAGTTTGTTTCCTCATATGCCAATATTATATTAGACATGTACAATCGTAAACTTCATGAAGAGCCGCATTTTTAGACACTTTTATTTTTTTATAAAGACTTAATAGTATTGCGTCAATGTTGTCTCTACCCGATTTCTAAACTATTCGTTTACGCCTGCCCAGCAGATTGAGACAGGCTAGCTTTAGAGACTCCTAATTTCCCTGACTCCTATCAAGCATCGCAGACTTAACACCCATGTGGTATTCAACTAGACTCCGGGCCACTTCTCAAATGCCGAAAATGCAATGTCAACGCGCGCAAAAATACAGCATGTCCTAAACTCCTAAGGACGATTCGTCAACTAAATCATCTTAGACTTAGGATCCAGATACGCGAGCACACTTTCGAAGGGTGTGCTAGGATCCACCTTGATCTCGTTCCAGAGCCAGACTTCTCCCTCCCAGCCCACGAAGTTCTTATAGATGAGTGCCTCAACCTCCTCGTGCTTCAGCTGGAAATCCTTGGCGTTGTGATCCTCGGTGATCAGGAGCATGTTCTTGCCGGATGCGGTCCACTTAGTGTCGTAGAGTGTCCCCTTGGAATGTCTCTTGCCTTCCTCGACGAGGAGCTCCTTCAGATGTGCGAGGGCACTGTCAGTCTGGGCCAAGACCTTCGCCTTGCCATCGCGACCTGGCTTCCCCAGAGAGAACCAGTTGCGGTGGCCATCACCGAAGCTTGCGAACAAGCATGCGATGTAGACGCGAGGAACAGAGCGTTCGGCGATGTCGACGGACAAGGGGGGAACTAAATTTGGTCGTGGTTAGAACGATGTAAATTGGCGATACTTGAGTAACGCTGAGGAATATCCAGAGAATATGCATAATATCTCAAGCTACCATGGGATTCGGTATCGAGAAAAGAGGTATGTACTAGTTGGAATTAGGAGGCAAGTCACTTACTGATTTGACAAGTGCCGACGAGGTCCTTCTTGGGCTGATTGCTGAGGCTTTCATGCTCCTGGCAGATGGCGCGGTATCGTCCGTAGGCAGCTGGGAAGTGACCCCGGAGAAAAGCTCCGAATCCCTCAGACGGCCATTCTCCTAGGTAGCAGCATTAGCTAATCATCGTCCTCTTGTCCTCCTTCACCCTATACCCTCCCCTCAGCCCCGGTTCTCTTGTTGAAAAGGGGTAGGGGATTATACAGGGACCAGGGGACCGATCGATATGAACAACGCAACTGGCTTGGTACTAACCTTGGCAATTTGTCAGGACAAGGAGAATAGTGTTAGGAGGAATGTCGTGAACCGTGAATGCCCGCGGGGGTTCGAGGGGGGACTCGGCATAGCGATTGGGGGTGGCGGGTAAAGATGGCATCTTGATAACAATGACGAGAGATGTTTCTTGAATTTGTCTTCAGGTTGTGATAGAACGAAGGATGCATCGTACACCGAGATGTTGATGAGGGTGAAGGGGAACTATGAAAGAAGCCGAGATGCTCTTGGTTTATGTATGAGAAGCAGAGCTCCCGTGCACGCTGCCAGTGAATGAATCAACTTGCCGGGAAAGTGCCAGCGAAGGATAGCATCCCAAAAGGTCCGCAAATTACTGTACATTTCCAACCAGTCAGGAAAATCGGCAAGCACCTGCCTCCGGGAAATAATACACACGGCAGTGAGTGCACAAGCCTCATGTTCCCCAGGTGGATTTCTAGCAAAGCAAGCAACTACGGCTCCAGGTCAGTGCTTAGATAGGACAGTGTACATGTTGGCCAAGGACGTACCTACTGCAGACAAAAAGATCCGGGGGTAATCCCGTTCCGGATGTACTAGCTTTCCGTGATGCCGCCCTGACTCAGGGGTGAGCTATTATAACATGGCACCTTTCCTGAATCATAGTTGTAACCATCTTGTCTTCTTGTCATAACTAGACAATATACACACTAGGAGCGTGTCACGTGGCGCACCATGATGAGAGAATAGAACTTGTTGTTCCGCGAGGAGCTGAAAAATATCTGGCTAAGGCTAGGATATATATAGTAGTTCTTTGTCCATGGTGAAACATGACAGAGCGTAATATCTGGTCACCGGACCTGGAAATCGGATTCATTAGTTTAAGGTTCGGAATAACACTCGGCTCGTACAGCAATGATGTCCTGTCGAATCTACGTAGCCAGGTTTATTCTTTTATTCAAAGTAGTGGTAAGTCACCAGGGATGCTCTATTTCCACATGGTAGCGCCTCTCCTGGTAGTCCTTTTTTGTACTTTATTGTCGTGTAGTGCCGCCCCTTAGGGCCAGACCACCTAAGGGGTCACCACGAGAGCCAGCTCAGGGGGTTTCTTCTTCTCTAGTCGATGTGCTACTGATATCTCTCACGGTATGTTACCAATCCTCTCACAAGGGAGTATCCTTTAGCATGAAGCTTATTGATAGTTCTCTCATTGCTTCCAAAGGAGGTTGGTAATAGCTCCTTATCCAGACTCTTATGTCTACTTGTATAGCGAATAGGGAGTATGACCCTGTTTTAGGGAATAAACTTAAATAACTTTAGTTATGAATGGTAAACGCTGATCTAATGGTGAATTTCAGGTTTTCTCACCAGTCTCTTACTATTTTTTATATAGCCATTCCCCAGGAGGCACGGGAATGAGTCGCCTTCATATCAAGGAACCCTCCAACTGATATGGCAATCTTCAGAAAGTTTTACTGGTAAATCATCATAACTGCCTACTACGTAAGATATATATAAAAAATCCCGGGGAATTATAAAACTAAGTTGATGTTTCCTGTGGACCATACCAAACCCCCTTCAATTTTCGCTCCATATATAGACCTAGGCTTATGACTGGATGAACTCTTATTGTGCGCTTGTCTGTCTTAGGTCACTTCATACAAGTTTAAGAAAGAGTCATAACGTATCTACTCAAGCAACTTGTATTGGCTCTTTGGTATACTCTGCAGAAACCAGCAAATACACTATTTCGAGGCATGTACGAATGTACCATCTCTTACGGAACACGAATGACTTGGAGCAACCGAAAATACCACTAATCGATAAGACCTTCTCGTAGTGCGTTATATGTCGATCTATTATACATTGACGTAGCATCGGTCATCGTCAGATTACCTAGAACTGACTGCCCGTTCAGTACCGTTGTACAAGTGTTCGTCCAGACGGGTGGTATTTGAGCGACCAAGAATCTAATCTATTCCATACGAAAAGAAAGATTACGGGGCTGACCCTCTACGCTGGATAAGTGTCAAGGAAATAATACACATCAGATTACTACAGTAATCTGTGACCATTACGGCACATAAATAGTCTTTGCTGCAGACCCCGCCTCTTTCAGCCCCCATTGCAACCCTAGGAGCATGAGGTTCAAGCAGGCTCCCTACAATATTTTTCCAGTCACACATATAATTTGCTAGGCGAACCAGTAGAGATTGTTTATTCCCCCTTGTCATTATCCTCTTTTGGGCTCCGTGTATTGTAGTATTCTGCTTTGAGAAGAGAGCGCATATGAACCTTACTAGGGTAGATATTGGAACTACAATATAGAGCGTTCAACTCCCGATATCGATCCGCCCTACCTTTTTGTTCCCATCTTCCGGAACCGGTAGGACTGGCTAAGCGATCGGCGCACAAGGGCGGCACAGACCGGCAGCTGTACCCCTAAGGTTCTTCGGCCCCTCCAACCCAATCGGCAGGTCGACAAGGGTTCGGTCACAGCCAGTGAGCTAGACCTTACAGCCGCTATCTCTGCGAGGCCCCTGTAGCCTGTCATTGACAAATTTTTATATCATGTGTGTTATGTCAGATCATTACCCTCAGCTCGATCAAGGCTGCTGCCGAGATGCGTATTTGATCCTCCGGGGAGCCCTACCGGCGAGACTAGCCTTGTGCCCCCTTTTCCTTCAAAACTTCTCCTCTCGTTCTTCTATTCGTCGTATGGCCTACATACCTACCTCCGTCCTTCGTTAGCAGCTAGGTGGAATATAGAACGCAGTATCTCTCGCCGTAAACGGCCTGAATAGCACTGACGTAGCACGATGGCATCTATACGAGCAGCAGCCTCGTCTATACTACTGCTGATAACCGTGACACTCGCTGCCCAGAACCTCACGACTTACATGCCGGAATGCGTCCAGCCGTGCCTCGAACGGTCGATTAACAGCACCGGGTCCTGCACCGGACCAGAAGATAGCCAGTGTCTATGCAGTAACGAAGCACGTATAGGGTATTCAGCATGGATGTGCGCCCAGGAAGCAGGGTCATGTTCTAACTCGACGGACCAGCTTCGGGGTATGTATTCCGCCGTTTGTCGTCACTTACATCTCGCCCGTGAAACTAAACCTCGCGTCTAGGCGCAATGATGTCCGCATACCAGCAATACTGCACCGACGTTGGGGTAACAGGCTCCTGGAACTCAAGAGGCAGCTTTCCTGGATTCACCGCATCACAAACCGGGGCGGTAACGAGTACCGCAATGTCGAGTAGCACGACTCCCCCGCCAACGAGTACTCCCACTGCAACGAACGACGAACCTACTTCTTCTGGATCAGGAGGGTCTAGCAGCGGCCTGAGTACGGGAGCGATAGCCGGCATAGCGGTCGGAGGGGGCGTTGCGGTCATTTCCATTACAGGTGGGTTATTGCTCCTTGCTTTCCGCCTAGGCAAAGGGTATTCGAATCGCAAAAAAGGCGAAGACGCAGCAGGTTCTGGCGAACAAGGGGGAGGTGAAGGCGGAAGTGGAAACGGTGGACCTGATACCGACGAGACGGCATTGAAGAACGAGGCCCAACTAGACGGCAAGCCCGTGAGCGAGCTCCAGACCGAATTTACACTATCCGGGTTCAACCCCATCAAGGAATTGCAAACGCAGGAGAGGCCAGCGGAGCTTCCTGCTGACCCCCTTCCGCGCTATGTGGAGGATCACAGTCCGGTGTTGCCAGAATCTCCGTGGAGGATCAGAGATCATAATACATAGGGAAGACAAAGAATAGTGCGAGTGTGGCAAGGATTAGATATGATGGATATACGTAATAACGACTATAGCGAGATATTTTAAAATAGGAGATACCCACGTAAACGAATAACATACCCAATATATTATATTAGCTGACATAGATATGATTAGCAGATCTCAGATTATTTCATATTCTGGCGAAGCTGCTGTTAAACAAACCCTTAGAAATGACCCATGCTGTTCATGGAAGTGGTAGCCTAAGATAAAATCCCCAAATTGTTACTGTGACTGTTACCTGAGAAGGCTTCGGGAGCACACCGAGGTTATCTACATGGTACACGCACATGCTTAACAGAAGGGTAAAAAGGTCTAGACCTGGGCCTCTTCAGGACACAGGATTGCAAACACGAAACGATCGCGAATAAACAAAAAAGCCCCGAAATAGGAGGGCAGCAAATACATATTCCCACCCCTCTCGACTCGACAACGTGATCGTTGAGGCCGCCAAAGAAGTCAACAACGTGGTCCTAGAGCTCCTACGAGCTGCTCCGATGTAGTGTAATCTGTTAGATAGATTGGAAGGATCGTTCTAGACCGATGAAGCCGTGTGACTACATGTGCAATATACATCTTGTGTTCTTATAGATTGGGGCGGCACTGTCGGTTTGACTGTTACATCCAGGCACATGTTTTCTCTAACGGTACCTACTTAGCCCCTTTTCCAATTTGATGAAAGTGAGGCTAGCCATGTTTCAGAATCTAACGATTTATCGTTGTATTACCATTATACGATGAAGTAAATGATCAAGCTGTCGAGATATTCGGTGTATGGAATATGAATAAGGGGGCGGCCATCAACCTCCTGAGGACATGGACCTACCTAGCGGACGATTTCCTAGAGTGCAAACTTGAACTGCATCTTAATGCAGCGATGTCGGCAATAATGGCTAGAAAAGAGCTTGGCCTATGAGAATTAAGTCCGCCGTGGCCATCAGCGGCCGTCAAGCTTGTACGTACGATTACCTAAGGTCAGGCTAGGGAATGATCGTGCAGATTCCTTTGTGCTTCATGTCCATCGTTATTTTCATGGCCTAGACAGGCGTTTCAACCTACATTACATGCAGAACGGCACCATAAGCAAATCAAACGAGCGTAGAGCAGTGAATTCTTCGTGTGACCCGCTGTATTCGTAAATTATCAATGGCATTCATTTTATATCTCCTCGCGATCCTCTAAGGTACAAACGAGTCACATACTAAACCCAAACCCCGGAACGCCGGTCCATCGATGCCTAACCTTGCTTTTCGCGGAGATGTCGAGGCACATACCTTCCGGGAGCGCCAGAAGGCTTGAGGCTCTCGGTGGGAGCTTGTGCCGGAGCTGGAGCCGGCGTGCTGTCCCTGGAATCACCTGTGGCACCAGAGGTAGCTTGTGCCTTCTTAGCGGCCTCGCGCTCACGCCAAGATGACTTGTTTCCTTGAAGGTTAAGCCGAGGCGGTCCCGAGGGGCGCTCGTTGCTATCTGTGCGCTCCATGGGGGTACCAGTACGGCTTGGTGGGCCATTGCTACCACCCGAGGCGGATGCGTTCTTAGACGCTTCGCGATCACGCCAGGATGACTTGGCACCAACAAGATTGAGACGCGGCGCTCCAGAAGGTCGGTCGTTGGATGCTGTGCGTTGGTCCAAAGGAGCTGCTTCGCGCCTGGGCGGCATGCGCTCTCTCTCCTTTTCGGCCTGTCTTCTGGCCATTGCCTCCTCTTCTCTTCTCTGTTGGAGCGCAACCTTCTCCAGAGTTTCTTGGCGCTCCTTCTCTCGTTTCTCCTTGAGTCTGGCCAACTCCAGACGCTTTTCCTCGGCACGCTGCTCTTGCTCTCTCTTCTCTCTCTCGGCACGCTCCTCTGCTTCTCGCAGGGCTCTCTCCTTTTCTTCCCGTTCTCGCTTCTCCCGCAGCTTGCGCTCACGGTATTCCTTCTTACGAGCGGTGATCTGCTTCTCCAACTCTCTCTCGGCATCGCGTTGACGCTTTTCAAACTCATCACGACGACGGTCATGCAGAGACTTCCGGAATGATTCGTAGTAAGGCATGAGGCGGCTTAGACGATGCTTAAGCTCAACGGCTTCCTTGTGCTTTTCCTCTGCCTCTTTAAGAGTTTCTGCTTTCATGGCCTCATAAGCAGCCAAGTCACGTTCACGCTGCCGGGCGTAGTCTTCGGGGAGCTTCTTAGCCTCCTCTTTCCTGAACGCACGTTCAAGATGGTCAATTCGCTTTCCAGTAATGCGAAGCTTTTCGTTGATGTCGTTCTTCTCCCGCTCGAGCTGAGCAAGCTTCATGGCACGAAGACGGTTGCTGTCCAACTCGTCAAGGTTCTCAACATCAATGTCAATAGCATTGGGGCCAATCTTAAGATCGGCGATCTGTTTCTTGAGTTCCTCTCTGCGGACACGATCTCGTTCGTCTTTGAGACGTTTCTCCTCGCGCTCCTTCTGCTCCTGGGCAAGCCGTCGTTCCTCGGCCTCAGCCAATGCTTGCTCCTGGAGTCGCTTCTGTCTTGCCTTCTCCTTCTCTCTCTTGGCCTGCAGCTCAGATGCTTCTTCCTTTCGCTTCTGGATAATGTCCTTGCGAGCCAGAGTTTCGCGGTGTTCCTGCTCGGCTCCAGCTTTAGCTCTGGCCAGGGCAGCTTGTCTAGCCTCAATTTGACGTTGGCGGAGAGACGGGTCAACATAGAAGCAAGTGGTGTACAGAGTACTTGTAAGTCGGCTTAGCTGCGAGCGAATAATCTCCGACGGGGTGCTTTGGAGGCGCTGCACACTTCCAACCGGGCTCTCGGCAGAACCAGCCGCCGACCCGGCATGAACCGCCTTTGAGGAGGCGAAGACGTCCTTGTCAAAGTTGAGGACTCCAGTGGCGTGGTCCATGCGTATAGAGAGATCTCCCTTCTTATTTCCATTCATGATGAACTTCTCTATAGTTCCACGAGTGATTTGGAAAGGATCCGGGAACTTTGCAAGGCTCTCCACGAACGCGAGGTTAACAGATTCGTAGACTTGAGACAATTGCTGGAATAGCCGGGTCAAGATAACTTGCTGCAGAGGCAAGATGTACTTTTCCATTTCAGAATCAGCACCGATCTTAGTCAGAATAGGTGATATCTTCTGGCAGATGGAAAGAGGATGGAAATCAACTTCGAGAATGTTGTAAAGATCTCTGATCTCTGGGCGGGCACGCTTCAAGAGTGACTTAGAGAGCGCATCGCGGAACAGGCCAGCACGGGTAGGCGCAGTGGACATGCCCAGCAGATGCGTAAGACGGGAATTCTTGTTCTTCTTAGCCTCATCGAAGTCAACCATTGCACCCCGGGATCGCGAAGTGCTGATAACAGGGATAGAGAGAGCCGACAGGAGAACAAAGGAAGCAGCCTTTTGAAGATCGGCCTCGGTCGCGGAAGGATTGTCAGCCTTCTTGCTCTGACCAGTGGCCACAAGAGCTGCAGATTGTCGAAGAAGAGTATAGTATCGGGACCAAGCGGCAGCATGGAAGAGGTAGTTCTCACCGACAAGGAAGATTCGGGTGAGTTTCTCGTAGTAATTGGCCATCATGATGTTCTTGGGAGGTCGCTTGCTGAGGTTGAGAAGAGTGTGAATGTCCTCAACGCTGCGGAATGCTTCTTGCCAGAGCTCAAGCTCTACGGCGACGTTTAGCTGCTGAAAACGAGTCTCTAGATGTCGCTGCAAAGTGTCGGGATCGTTGAGGTTGATGGCATGCATCTGACTCGAGTATTTGGCGGCGGTCTGGACATGGTTACGCAGGAGTTCGCAGAGACGTCGGAACTCCGTCTTTCGCTGATACTTGAGGCAGAAGTCGAAAGCCTGGGTAGCGGTGCTCTGGTAGAGGATTTCTAATCTCGCATTATTCCGCAGGATATCGAGGACGGTACGGTAAGCTTCCCAGAGGAACTTGAGCCATGGTGTGACGACGGCACGCTCGGTGCGGTCTCTTGACTGTTCACCCGAGACAGTGGCCAATAGAATGGACTCGGGTGTCTCGCTGGCTTCTAGATCATCGATGCTGGCGGTCGCGGTTGCTTCAATGGTTGACTGTAATTCATCGGCTCTCTTCTGTGCCTCTGTAACCTTTTCGGCGGCTAACTCGATGAACTTCTTAAGTACGAGTTCAATGGTGCTGATGTTGGTGTTCTGGGCGATATTCTTGTAGGAGTAGAGCGCATCTTTGGCAAGCTTTCCTTTTTTCTGTTCGACAGAGAGCTCGACTAAAAGGAGCATCACAGGCTCCAAAGATACAATAGGGACATTTCGCGAACGCTTTGATGTGATATGGTCATGGAGAAGATTCAGGGCCGCGGGAGCCTGGTTGACACCGATAAGCTCCTGCGCACGTTTGAGAACATTCTCAGGCTTCTGGTGCGGGGGAGGCGGCATCTTGGGTAATCTCTGGCAATCTCCTTGATGAAAAGGGATTGGGAGATTGATGATGCCGGGTGGCGTGGGAAAAAAACCGCGTAAGAAGTCTGACGAAGTGAAGATTTTGGATTTGTGCCACTTGTGTGGGTTTAGGAAGGCGAGGGGCACGGGCTAATTTTCGCAGTCACATGATTTTCAATGGTGGGTGGGTGCCTAAGCTGGCTAAGGTTGAAGTTCATAAGTCCGTTACACCCGACGCACGAACTCCTGATTCTCGCTCGCCAGTGGCACCTGCCAAAGAAAATGACTAAGGGTCTACAATGCCGACCCGATATACTGGTATCATATCCGTATGTAATAATGCATTTACTTTTACAATGATCCGTGTATACCAGTAAAATAACGCGTTCCTTTTCAATCGTACAATGATTTGTCTAACCTGTCTTTGACGTTTTATTTTAGGATTTTAAGTTAAACAAGGTATCAACTAGTGCTATAGGATCTCATATACTTGACTTCAACGGTAATTGCTTACCTATGTAGTGTTTGGATGTGGAAATGAACACATCTGCTTATGGATGTGTAAGAGGGTTGACTACATACGTATACTCTCTCATAATCATGCGCATGCGTACAAGAGTACGTCACCTTGGTTGTAGTAAAGTTGATGCACTCAAATTCTTCAATGCACCAAGACAATTGATTGCGTCAAGACTGATCGGAAAAGTCCTAATGACAAGTCTCGCATGAATAGGCATCTTCCAAGGACTTGCTCAACTTTGATTCGAACAGAGACGTTTTCTCACGTCAGAGAGTTTTGAGAAAATAATAAATAATAACACCGCCCACAGCAATCCACTTGCCTACATGATAAGTCTAGGGGGAAACTCCAAGATCAGATTAGTCGACCAGTTGGAGGGCTATTGGATGCTTCAATTAGTTGCTGCCCTGGCGGATAGACACCAATGGATTTCAATTTCAATGCATAATGCTCAATATCATGTTTAAAAAAAATCTTTCCAACAATGAATGACTGAGCGCTTTGATGAGATGAAGGGATTTATTTTTGTTTATTAGTCCAAGTTTCGAGTATTAATATACCATACTATATAGAATTTAAAATAAAGCCCCCGCTGTCAATAGATAATACAGATGTTAATAAGCTAGGTAGGCTGGTAGGTAGTTTGGACTGTTTCCCAAGAAAGTAAGGTAGCAACTAGTCCCTACGATCTGGTAAAGGGGGTTTTCCGCGGCCAAACGAGAAAGGGCAAGGTTGCAATTTGCTTCCCTACTATGGTATACGCTACTATTGTAGGTATGGCTCGTGCCCCCCAAAATTTATTCCCTTAGTGATCTATCCCTCAAAACGGGTCCCAATTTCCCAGCCTGCAAGAAAAGCCCCATATTCCAATCCTCCTGACCAATAAACTCGTCAGGTAGGACTCTTAGCCATTGCAACGCCGTTCTTTCGTACTAGCCTTAACTCACCAGCCAACTCTTCTTTTACCTTATTCCCCAGCTTCCATAGTCTCTCCTTCACGTCTCCTGTTCGACGAACCAACCACGACCTCACGTTGCGCCCCTTCGTCGCCTCGAAGCTCTTTGTATACACGCCCTTCGTCTAGAGATCGTCATTGCATTGTAAGTGCATTCGCCTCTTCCTCGTTCAACTTGTCTCGATTGAAAAGTCCCGATTCCGACACGGGGTGGATTGGAAATTGGCTAGCTTCTCCTTGCATCCATCCCTTCCGATAGGGGTATGGAGCTGCGACGCGCGAACGAGAATCTATCAATTTTCTACAGCTCGCAGAGGCAATTCAATCGCCAATGAGACAGTGATTAGCACCATTTTCTTTTACTGACTTGGGTTATGTCTTCAATAGAGATTCACGATTCTCAGACTTCGGGAGGCGCTGCAAGTGGTCCAAGCACACAGCCACAACACCTAGGACCCAAACCAAGGACCGATTCCATCGTCTCTTCAGCCGCTAGTATCAAGATGCCTCAATACACTTCCCGAGACGTCGGCGACCCGTCTCAGATCAAGAAAAATAAGCAGTCCATGGCCGACCTCAAACTGAGACGGTTGACCGAACTCAACAGCAGGCTGCGGGAAGATCTAGAGCGAGAAAGAATCCCCGTGTCGCAAGCAGCTAGGAGGTGAGAAGGATGCACCTAATGAAGATGGATGACAACCTAATTAACACAACGTGTAGCATCATCGCATATTGCAATAGTACGAGAGATTACATGGTCCCGTCGGTATGGGGAGCTGTCCCCCGATCAGAAGACCCATACGCGCCTCAACAGAGCGGTGGATGCTGCTTGGTCATGTAGAGCGGGATACCGCAAGCCAGCAGAACCTGCTAGAGAGGCACACAGCACACACAGCGAGTATAACGCGTACCGTCGGATTTATGTCGCGATGAAGCCTGACAGTTTTGGATCCTGATTTCAGCGATGGACGGCCCTCTGCTTCGTCCGTCATGGCTCGCGCAGAACCTAATTACTTACGCACTGCTGAACGACGGGAACCTGGAGGGAAAGACAAAAAAGAGAAATGGGGGGTAAAATCGAGAAAAAAGATCTATTATTACTTACAATACCCGAGGCTGGATGACCACATCGGCCGTGTTACGATAATTCTAAGCAACAACCGCTATACTTCAATACTCTCATGTATCGGTTGTTTGATGGACGGGCAGTCCGTTATGGGGGAGAAAAGGAGTCCAGGGAAGAAGCTCGTCAAACATGTAATATTTGTCCGTTCATGACTGTATTGTTCTTCCTTTTTCTTTTGTCGACTCTGTCGGTACTCGATGAATGACAATATTTCCTTGTTACGACTACCCTATCTACAGGTCTATGTCGACCATCTAGAAATTTCATTTAAACGGCATATATGTCCCTCTAATTCTGGCTCTTCGCCTCGTGTTCACTTCTAATGATAAGTATGCTCGCTCATACATTGGGGGCGAATCCTCCGCGATCCTAGCTGTAGATCGCGGGTGAGCAAGTTGGCATGAAAGATCCCCCATCATCTTCTTTGGACCCTTAGCAGCTATCCGTTTATCATACCCACTTGATAAGTTGACGGCCTCCAACTTGACCTTGGTTGACCTTAACCTGCAGATAAACTAGCGGTCTGACAATACGCTGCTGACCTACCCGGAATGGTTCGCATACAATGTCTACGAAGTTTGGGTGCTAAAATCTGCAGGCGATTACTTACGGGTCTAGTGTGCCGCATAAGGCGGCAAATAGCCTCTCGGTTCCGAACACACAAGGCGTTGATGTAACATCGCAGGTTTCGCGATTGCAATCTCCAAATTCCTGAATGTAGGGATCTTCTAATTCGTTTTACTTACTATATTGAAGGAGGATCGCGGACGAGATTCGGGGGAACGGCAGAATAAAAAAAAAAATAACCTTTGCGTCGGGACCGTTTTAGAGCCTTAATACGGCGTGGTATATTCCAAACGGGTAGGTGTCAAACATGAAGTTCGCTTCGAACCAAAGGCTTGGAAAGCGTCGCCCAATCAGCGTTAATATATGGAATGTCTTTAACTAATTCAATGGGTCCCTCGCTAGGCTGGTCGCGAGTTCGCCAGAGCTTCAATTGAATCTTATCTTAGCTCATCCACCTATACGCTGTAGCTGTATCTTTTGCCGTCGTCATAGCACCCCACGTCTACAGCGAGTTGTAATAGCGCAACGAATCCAGAAAGCGCCAGCCCCAGGGTCTATACACCTCTTCGAAACAATACATACATACAAGACGAATAGGTCGTTCATTAAGTCCCGTCGATAATGGCCGAGACCGAGAACTCACCCTTGGGTCCCGCACCCCCGGAATCCTCTCCATTTCCACTGCCCCGTGTCACCATCCGCTTCTGTACACAATGTAAATGGATGTTGAGAGCCGCATACGTAAGTCTACCCTATCTAGCTTGAGCGGACAACGACGCTTATTGCTTAATGATGTTCCATCCTGTCCGTCGGTATCCTTCTCTCTCTCACTGCTATCCAAATTATGTTCCCCGGGATCTTCATTTCCGAGACCCTGTCTCGCTCTAGTGATATATCACATCAGCCACCAGGGAGCAACCCCACGAACCCCGCCATCTTATCGTTGTTTCCCGACAATATGTCTCTGACGAAAGGCTTCTCAGCTGGCACGTGCCGTCTAACAAAATTCAATAGTTCGCGCAGGAACTCCTTTCAACCTTCTCGACCTCGCTCGGCGAAGTAGCGCTACAGCCCTCGACGGGCGGGACCTTTATCGTCGAGATCTTCTCTCAACAACCGAACCCCTCCACCACCACCACTTCCCAAATCAATTCCAACCCCACGATACAACGGCACGTGCTCTGGGACCGCAAAGTCGACGGCGGATTCCCCGAGACCAAGGAGCTGAAGCGGCGTGTCCGCGATGTCATCGAGCCGGATCGGAACCTCGGGCACGTCGATAAGGCCTATACCTCCAGCAAGCCAAAAACAGAACCCCCCGATCAGGCGGGAGATACGCCACAAGCTAGTGCAGGAACAAAAACGAAACTTTCAAAAGAGGAAGAAGAGAACGCCCTTGGCTTGAATATCCGTCCTGAGAATATTGGGGGCCCGTCGTGTAAGCCGGGAACCGAGAGCACACGGACGAATGCCACGACGACGCAGGAGGAGTGCGAGGATTGTAAATGAATATATCTATATTGATTCATATTTATACTATCCCTTACAGAGGGCTCTTCGATGAATTGGTCTACATTATACCTTCGACAGGGAAGACGGTATCGTATATGAGCCATTCAGGCAGGTAGGTACACATACATATACATACCTATATGTCTAATAGCATGGGATATAGGCGGACTCTAGATAAAGTCTGGACAGCTACTGGGAGAGCACAAATGATCTATGAGTGATAGGAATACCTTAAAAAAAAGACGATAGCCCATATCCTTTCGGGTGTGTATTATAGCCCTCTTTTCTTCTCTCACCATCTGATGTACAAACAAAAGGAGTAGGAGCATCATCTAGAGGACTACAATCAAAGAAGACAGACAAAGCCAGGAATATATATATAAGGTAGGAAATGAACATGCTATGATGCCATCCTTAGAAGTTAATTGGTTAGAAGATTAGTAGAAAAGGAAACAGGTATAGTAGAAGTATCAATTAATCCTATGACAGCACAACTGTGCCATGTGGCCCCTTAACCCCATATTCGTCGTATGGCAACGGCAACTCAACGATGGGAACCAGTAAAAGCAGAAAAGCAACTATGGCACAAGAGACAATTCACTTCGCAACCTTGCAAGGCGATAAGTGTGAGCCGTGAAGCAATCATTGCATGAATTCGTAATTTTCACGTCTCGGGAAAACAAAATTAACTGTCTAGACGTCTCCCCTCTGTCACCATAGCCACGTACAAGTAGCGGTTTGAGTGGGCCAGAGACACTCGTGGAGACCATTCCAAATGAAAACCTGATTTTATTTCTTTTCTCGTGTAATAACAACAACCACCTATCACCATTTCATCTCTCTTTCTCTGTTCGTCCTGTCCGAGGTTAGGTAGGGTCACGAGAACATGTGTTTCGCGGAGGCGGCGGGCCAAGTATCTGTACTCGAGAACCGGAGTTGTCAAAACGTCCGTTGCGGTCGAAGGGTGTGTGATGTGATCCGAAGAAAGGCGGTATGATGCCAATGAAATCGTTGTCGAGGACAAGTATCGGAACTCGAGTACGGGTGTGAGATGCTTAAGTAGCAAATTATCGGGAGCGGCCGAACCTAAAAAGACGAGGAAGTTCGTATGAATACTCTTGATCTAGGACTTGGATGATTGCTTTCTTGGAGATGCGAAACCGCTGCCTCCGAGGCTGCCATGGACGTACTTTTGTTTCTTCTCAGCAGGCTTGAGAATCTATGACGAGGGAAACAGTTAGTTATGCGTTCAATATCATGGTCAGGGAGCGGGAAAAACAAACCTGGAAGGAACATAATAGGCTCTCGTCGACACTCATCATGGCCCCGGCATTGTCGAATTCTCCGCAGTAATTGGGCGCACTGAACAGGGTAACCAATTGACGCTTCGAAAAGAACTCGTAACCGTCTTCCACAACCTGATGGGCACGACAGATCAGGTCCATGTCGTGTTTTTGCAAGAATCGAGAAACAACGTCAGGACCGAAGGTGAAGGATACGCCACGATCGTTTTCGCTCCATCCGGTGATGTCCTTATCAGGATCAGACCATAATAGATCGCAGAGCAGACCACAATCAGGGATCTAGAAAAATCAAGTTAGTGATAAACTTAGCCAATATTTGGCAGTACAAAAACGATATCGGTAGCAGCTGGGGGGAATTGGGATATCTTACGTCTGTAGGTCGCATGACTCGGCGGATCTGCTCCATGGAGTTTAGATCAGGACTTAGACCACCGTGCATGGTGAAGATCTTCTCGTCGATGATTGCGGCAATCGGCAAGCAGTTGAAGCAGTCGGTGAAGGTCTTCCACAGCTTGATATTGTAACGGCGCTTGCATTCGTCATAGAAGCCGTAAATGCGGTTGATGGACGCACATTCGTGGTTACCCCTTAGAATGAAGAAGTTCTCTGGGTACTTGATCTTGTAGGCGAGAAGGAGGCAAATGGTCTCAAGAGATTGTTTACCACGGTCTACGTAGTCACCTAGGAAGAGATAATTCGCCTCGGGAGGGAAGCCGCCATATTCAAAAAGGCGTAGAAGATCGTAGTACTGGCCGTGAATATCACCGCAGATCTAGGTAAAAGGTGAAAAAATGTCAGTGGCTCAGCTACCTTGGGAGGTGAAGATCCATTGTATTACCGACAGGGGATTTGTAATACATACCTTGATAGGAGCCTCAAGCTCGAGTAGGATTGGCTGGCTGATGAAGATCTCCCTGGCTTTCGTGCAGAGATATCGAATCTCAGTCTCCAAAAGTTGGACCTGCTTGCCAGGTCTGCTACCGCGCACCTCAAGGAGACGGTCAATGACAGAGTCCAAGTCAACGTCGTGTTGGTCTGCCATCTTTAGGTTCCTGACCTGCCAGGTAGTTGGCCCGCAAAGCTTGAGATGTGTGAGATCAGGGCCCTAGGGTTGGAGAGGACCAGGATCTGGGGAAATACGGTGGAGCCCGATATCAAAGTATGATGCACTTCTTAGGCCTACTCGAAGCTCAGAGTGTTAGCATATAATGCGTTTATATTAGAACAAAGAAGAAAGAGGAGAGGACCGTTGCCGGTTAGTGCCGATGATGAGGAAGATCTTGGTTGAGAGGTAGGCAGATTCAAGCTGAGGTGACGACAAGGGGAGTGGGGAAGAGGGGCGCTGGTGGATTGTGGATTTATCGAGAACCCCAAAAAAAGGGAGATGAAAAAACTCACGATGAAGTGATCCCAGCTAGTTGATGGAGCTTTCCAAAGAAGCTCAAGGGCTTGTTGCTAAATTCAGGTACAAAGAGTCCAGTGGCGATCCTTTGCTCTAGTATTAAAAATTTTCTGCAACCTCGATTTTATAAAAATGCGAGAATTGCTTCGTCTCCTACTTGTTGTGCGCCGTGCAGGCTGCTGCGACACTGTCCTAGTGATAGCTTCGCGGAGAGTCGAAGTTGGTCGGAAAAATGCAGAAAATAGAAAATGTAATTCTGTGTTGGCGATGGGTCGCTCCTACACAATGAAAAGGTCGTAATTCGGAATATCCGTAGTATCGTAATCGGTCCTGTTTTGGGGGGATTCGATACTCGCCAGTTATAGTAGATGTCGTAGAGATGAGGAGTGGCGGATTGGAAGAAAAGGCGAGAGGAAGTTGGCAATAAAGATGTCGTCCGTCACGATCGGAAAATTCTCGATCGGAGTCGTAAGAACGGCTGCACGCCTGCTATTTTATTGTTACAATGACACAAAGCGCGCAGTTCGTAGGTATCGGATTGTCTAGCGATTGTTAGAATAGGGTAATGAAGCCAACAGAGCCAACGATTGTGATTCTTGAGTGCTGCGTGTGGGTAGCAAAACAATGCGGAAAAATCGGCTCGTGTATGGGTCTTGAAGGATAACTAGAATTACCTTCTCACGCGTCGCCGTAATTCATGCAGACCGCAAAATAAGATGGCAACAACAAAAGTATCGTCTTCGGGAAAATATTTGCGGAATGTGTCGCCGTTGTCGCGGGGTCTGGGCAGAAAAAAAATGAAGAGAGGGAAGAGATGAAAAAGGGTCAAAGCCGATGGAAACGTCAGAAGAATCCGGCACAATCAAATCTGCGGACTCGTTGCAATTGTCAAAGTCCTTGAGAGTGGAGCGAAATGGAAAGAGCCTGGGCAAGTCACTGGCAGCAGCTGGGTTTGAGTAGGCGTCTGTATGTGTACTGTAAAGCGTCTGTAGGCGAGTTCAGAAACCAGACGAGTAAGGTTCAGTTCACAGTTACAAATCGGGCTTGTGGTTTTGCTGGTTAGGTACCCGAACTTCCAGGGAACGTTGACCAGGTCTACCGGATCTACTATACTAGGGGGGCGTCTGGGGGGGTCGTATGTAGGGCCTAAGGGGAAAGAATGCTGGACAGGTGAGCAGGTGGGGTTTCAGATTTGAGGATTTAATTGGTAGAATTGGGGCTGTGCAAGTTAAAGAAAGCGCCGGGGACACATCGATGGATACCCAAAGTACTTACCCACTATGTATTTGTTTTGTATGTACCTACGGTACTGTGGATGTCTGCAAGTTCAATTGAATGTTACGAGGAAGGTGTAAGTCTCATATGCATTCAACATCAAACCAAGTTTATCACCATTTATCAAACAACTCCAATCTTTCTCACGATTTATATATTGCCAATTTCTTTTCTTTTTACTTACTTCTGTTATCGCAACTCAAAGCCGTTGTTTTTTTATGTGCGCCTGTGTCGTGACATACATAGATGTATTTAGTCGCGATACAATTACTCCTTTCACCTTCGATGAGCCGAAGTTGTTGTCCCAACCGACGTACGACAATGGGCACCACCTCAATGCCTAACCTTGGATATCCCACTGAATCATTCGACTGGTTTACTCCATTGCTTACACAACTTCTTGTACTCTACGAAATCAAGTGCAGTCACTGGATTGGCCGGGAATGCTAAAATTGGAGTTGTAAGTATACTCTAGACACGCGTCGCCGTGTCTCCCATTTAAATCAGTCTATACGTTTTATATTCTTTCAAGCTTAGTAGCTTGACAAAGTTCTCAGGCGCTTGTTTAGCGGCTGGCTGCCTTTTCATTCACAACGGATGTATTGAGTTTCTACGAGTATGCCGGAGATTCATGACGGTATCTTGAAAGCGACTTGCGCTGCTAGCGGACGAGATCAAGCACCGCTTTGTCTCTCATTCGAGAATCCCACCCGGTTTGCTTAATCTACTCCACCGGTGTCTCATTTAACTCGTATCGTTCCTTTCATCGGAATCCACGTATTAAGACCTCACGACCTCTATCACATGTACGCAACGTTACTGTATACCTTTAGCGGAGGTATGATTTTTCCCCCAGGTATGATGGTTTGGCTAAACTTCAAACTGCCAAGGACAACAACCGTACGGCACTTTCATGATGACATTCGACTTCTATGTAAGTATTCACTTTTGTTTCTCCTTCCCAAGTTGGCTGCAGCATCGACTACGACCACCCCGCTGCAGTCTCAAATTTCTAACAAGTATAGACATCTTTCGGTCGATCTGTGCATGCATTCAGGGGTCAATTACGTGGGATACCCCATATTTGCAAGTGGGCAGAAGTGTCTTATTCTGACAGAGAACTTGTAGGTAAGCAATTTGGAAGATTTAGCAGAACTCTTATCCGTCTTCTTACTGACACTGCCAAGGTCTGTTTATAGAAACAAAGCTCTGCCTCAGTTCGGCGATTTGAACCCCTCAATAGGAGACAATGGCGGGTTAACCTTTTAGGCCGTATCAACCCTTCGGCTTTACATTTCGCCTCTACCAAAGATAAGGGTTTTAGGAATCGAGTCCCTAATAGCTTCAGTTTTGCTCTCTCATTCGTCCTGAGGCCGCCCGTGGCTAACTAGGGCTTCAACAGCCACCGCTTTAATCGCCGAGATCGCTATGAGGACATATCGCAACCTATATGGCTGTTGCTGAATGTGAGACAGATCCATCGGCAAGAAGCGTGGCTTGCACAGCAGCCCGCCGTCGTAATTAGATTGCTTCCCTTATAAGCGGCAGACAGACGGAACAACGGTACAGCCAATCCATGGGAGCAACGGGACCAGTTCTCGCAACACTACAACTTACTCCCCTTATTTGTTGAGGCCTCCTAACTCCCTCTCACGATACAGTCACATGATTAGTGTCTAGACGCGAGTGAGCGTAGCCTCGAGCAGATTGCCATTGTCCGTTCATTATAATTTGCTGATTGGCCACACAGTTCCGGTTGCTGGTCAGTATGATTATGTCCTCAACTGCCATTGGACGTAGACGTCTCCAATCCAGCAATGCCATATTAACGTCAAGTTTTGATGAAACAGTATCCTAGAAACTGAACTGCGTTTGAGGGAGATATATGAAGAGAGTATTGGACAGAAAGTGCAGTTCCCTAATCGATTATCCATCTGTAACAGCACATGGACAACTTATCCACGAAGCAAACCGAGTTGTAATTATCGCAGGTCGGCATGCAACCGAGGTCCGGCCAACCGGCAGCCCGGGTAACAAATGAAATTGGACTCAGCCGACCCCATTTTCCCAACTCGAAGTATATCGTCATTACGACGACATAAATCTATATTGGAAAGCTGCCGAGATTGGATTCGATGCCACTTTCCATCCTCGGGACTCGACCAGCATGCAACGAAAGGCATTTTATGTACAGTGCGCAATGGATGACACGTTGTAGTCTCTTGTCAGCTAGACATTTGACAAAAATCGCAGATGCGAGCCAATTTCGGCTATCGATAATTCACCATCTTCCGTCTTGCCATGCGTGGCATGAACCTCGCTCTAGGATGGCTACCACCAACGGGATTAGTCCCTTTGTCAAGCCTCTTTAGGCGATGAGTGAACTTTCTTATCCTTTAACCCTAGCTGACAGTTGATGAGAGCTATCATCTGACAATTTTCACTATAACGCCGACAGATGAGTATTCTTCAATCGTACCCCAAAAAGGGTGATCTGAAGTGTACCACCTCAGATTACAGTCGCCAACAATTAAGTCGGTTGCTGTGAAGCAATCAGGATATATTTTCAGAAGTGACATGCATTATCATGCCGCGCAGTGTCGCTTCTACGGCATATACGCGAGATACATGGGTATGAGACCGACTACAAATCTATACCTGTTCGAAAAATATCTAAGCAGGTAATCTTTCCTGGAGATAGGCAAGTGGAACGGTATGACCTCCGAGTACTCGAATCCGGACGGCCTTGCGCAAATACGGACTCGGCCTATAGCTCAACTAAGGAAGATGTCCGGTCATTCTCGATGACACATCACGTTTTCTATGTTATCCTTCGCAATTATCACGTAGTCCTCTTTGCTGGACTAAAGAGAAGAACGGGTTTACGATTGCAGAGGTAAGAACAAATATTAGGGAAGAAAACATCCGCCAAGCTCAAGCACCTCGTCGTTCCCCATCGGTTGCAGAACCGGCGTACGACTGCGGACGTTGTGTACCCGTGATGGAGAGTATTCAGCTATCCAAAAACGACATGTCTACCGCAGCACCGACTTTATTTTTATTCAACAATATTGCACCGTTCCGAGGTAACATTACCTGCTGTGTCCTCGCTCACCGAACCATCATTAGGCCTGCTTCTATTATTATAAAAATGTATCGATATTACGGGACAGATACCACAGCTACACAGGACTAGTAGAATAGGGCTACTAGTATGAGCGTCTGTAGCCAGTCAATCAGGTCGCCTCCGACAACGCAGATCAAAAGATTCTTTGCCACAAGTGACAACGTGGTGTCCGGTATTACCCTGATTCGTGAGGGGTCCTCGATGAACGACCTTGGGGGTTATAAATGTGCCTTGAAGATTCACCAATTATCATGATATATAGATAGATAAACATTAAGGAGAGAGACGAATACTAGGTACAACCTAGCTAGTAATATAATTATTTTAATACTTGACAGGCCTAATCGATTTGGGGGCTAGCGGAGATCTAAATGAAACTCAAATCACTCGGGATAGCCCAGGAATCTAAGAAAGCAGTTAATTCTCATACCAGACAAGTATACGATAGAGTCAGAATTTTAGATTAGGATGATGATGATACTCGGAGGTGTAATGGTAAAGCTTGAGGGCCTTTTTTGTCATACTCCGCCGTCACATAGTTAAGCTATAGGCTAGCTTACAAGTCGGCAACTTCAACAACCGATCGGCTGAAAATAGCTGAATCTAAAGCTCGGTTAGCTCAGCTGGTTAGAGCGTCGTACTAATATCTCCCCGCCTAAGGATATATATAGTATATGCGAAGGTCATGAGTTCAATCCTCATACTGAGCAGCTTTGTTTTTTGCGTTTTTCCTAATACAGTGTTTCTCTTTTTTTACGTCAGTATCGTAAAGGTCAACATACCCTTTTATGCGAATTCGACCGAGTCAAACGGACTGCTTCCCAGAAGCCGTCAAGATAGCAGCACTTGGCGAGTTCCACTGGTTTGTTCTTACCTTTTTTTTTTCTTTTTTTTCTTTTCAACAGTAAAACAGCCACTTAATTCCTACCTAGTTTACTCATTGACTCTCATCTAACGACACCTTTGAAGTCTTGCAATGGCGGCTAAGCAAGCACCTTGCTCCAATGACGCAGTATCATTGTATGGGGAGGCTGCTAGACACCTCGGAAACCAGCATTCTAAATACTATATCCGAAGTGCATCGGCGGAAACTAGCTAGTTAAAATGCTCACTGACCGCTTTTAGATCATCACGAGGCTTGACGAGCCGCCTTAGCATCGGGCGCCCCGGACTAGGTTTGGTACTTGCAAAAGCGAGCCATGCGCTATGCCCTATAAGTTGCAACGAATGCGGTTCCCAAGGGTGACGCGAAATACTGTCTGGAGGGGCGGGAAGCATTATTCTTACTTCGCCTGGGACGCTTAGACAAGATGAGCTACTCGAGACCACCTGACTCGGAGTTAGCCCTTTGAGTCGGGGAGGGAGCCCGTAAGCTTTGTATGGGATGTAGCTTGAACTATACACAATATCGACGGCCGTCGGCGGGAACAGCCCTTGAAAGACTCACTGGGAAGCGAAAATGAAGAAAGACGTGATGGTTGGGTTTCAGACACCCATAGCGTTCGCACTTAGCTCCATTAGGTACCTTTCCCTGAAGGAGTTGTCGACTTTCTATCATGGTGTATTTACGGTTAGTTGAAGCTCTTTTATGTACGACGCTTAACGTACGTATATGAATTCTAGTCGTATCGAAGAGGAAGGGTGCCTAGATCGAGGCTTTATACGAAGCTCCTAGGCATGAACTCGAACTAGGCACGCGCGACACGAGTGGAGCAGCTAGAAGATCCCTGATATAGAGATATACTCCATACTCTCATATGGCGTCGCAGCATCAGGGGCCCCAATATGTTTTACGCTGTAAGACGCCGGTCAATACGAATAGCATCTCCATCGAATGACGCTTATCTCTAAAGGAAGCGTGGAGTGCCGAATGATTCGCTGCCGGTACACCCTTACACGGCTTAGGATCACAACTTGAGCGGTGAGTTGCAATACCATCTTAATTGTAGCGCTTAGGGCTGACTTGCTAATTTACTGCATGAGTGCTTCAAACCGGCCAAGAACACCCTATCATCGTCGATGTATAGGCTGCAATGTTGGTACAATTAGATCTGGCTTGCGTGATGACTTGGCTTGAGTACTATATGTACTTATAGCCGAGCTCAGCAACTCTTCACAGGCTACAAAACCGCCGCGCCCTACTCGGCAGCGAAGGAAGTATATAAGATTTTTGGAAATACTCACTTAGGCGGGCGCACGGTTGCAATTCGAGCCGAATTTGGAAGATAACAATATGGTACCTAGAGGGGACGGCTTTGGTAAGAGGGTGTGAACACAGGCCATAGTCGATATTCTAGGAGTGAGATCTTATCGACTATTCGGCGACCAGCCTGAAGAGAACAAAAACGCCAGAATCCTCGTCACGTTAATATTTATTTTGCTATTAAGAGATATCTGTTAGTTTGTCGAGGTATTTTTGGCTACCCTTTATGAAGTTGAAAGCACATAGTGCTGCTCGTCTTGGATGACGATGTGCCCCGCCTCTCTACATGTGTGATCGTGTGTCGAAATTCTCTCAGATTATTGACAAGTATCGACAGGTCTCGTGTTCAATAGGAAATGATCATTTCCTGACATTAATTAGCTTGTAAAGTGTGCTGTCATGTAGCGGCACGAACGGCTTATACTCCAACGCTCACACGTTCGGATGTCGGTTGTCGGTTGTTGAGCGTCAGCTCAGAGAATCAGAAAAAATAGCGACGAGGAGCGAGCGCGACCTTCGAGACACCTGTTTAGCTAGCCACTTATTAAAAAAATTGGCACCAGGATTTCTTCCTAAGTATAAAGGGGCTTGACGATATGAAAAGAAAAAAAAACCAAAAAAACAAAGCTGCTCAGTATGAGGATTGAACTCATGACCTTCGCATATACTATATATGTCCCTAGGCGGGGAGATATTAGTACGACGCTCTAACCAGCTGAGCTAACCGAGCTTTGGATTTAGCTTTTTCAGCCAATCGGTTGTTGTTGAAAGAATTGGCTTGTAATTGTCTACTATATAGTAGCTAAGCCCCACTACCATCCCTCTAACCTAAGGTAACACAATTTCTCCTTTGTTGATGAAAATGCGACCTGTCAGGCAGGCTGAGCAAAGTTTAAGCGGGGAGATGGATAGATTTAGGCGTCTCTTCGCTATGAAAGATATTGGATGCGTCATTCTTCCCATGGTATCATGAGAATATAGTCTTGAATATATTCAACATTTTCTTTTCAAGCTCCGCCGCTCGCAGTGTCGAACTCATAATGGACATCATACTTATTCCTATGCTGATGGTTTTGGATAAGCTGAACAGATTATGTAGCAGTTGTCAATAGATATTCGATGATGTCGAATATCTGCTTGCTGGAGAGAAGCATTTCCCTCATTTTAGCCCAAAACTTTTCACCGACTTAGGGCCGGACTCAAGATATCATCTTTGTTCACTAATATCATATAACTAGAACAGACATGGGGAAGTCACATAGCAACGCTATGCTCATGATTCTCAACAATTATCGGCTTCTCTAGACGGCTGTGTGCGCATTTGTTGCTCGGAAGGTTTTCCTCTAGATCCTCCGTACTTGATCACTATGCTGACATGTAGAGACCCGACTTGCCGACATCTCTTCTATGGTCCGAGCCGCATGATGTCGGCGAAAACAGCCCAATAAAGTTCGAAAATGGCGAGGCTAAATATCTAGCACCGCCGTGGTCCTAGGCATCAGTTGAACATCCAATCTCTTTCCAGGATCTACCTTTCGTAACTCCTGACGACAGTAAAATTGCCGTTCCGGTTATCGAAATTCAATGACGCTAAGGTCCCAAGACCCCTTCGATGGTCCACTCGATGGATATCTACGAGTCCGAGCACCCGTCTACAAAGCTCGCCACAGAGCGACAGCGACTTCAGTTGGTTGAGACAGAGCGTACTGATCATAGGGCATCGTGACTCTGGAGAAGGAGGCTCTGCTAACATGCTTTGTGAATGGGACTCCCCTCGGGTACACATTCGCTGGAATCGGTCTAGAATCGATCTTGGTGCTTTAAACAATGATCATAGTGACCCACCAAGGTTCGTCTACCTTCTTTGCATATTTTACAAAACCGAATATGATTACGGTCGAATTAATTAATGGCTTTGTCCTATGGTAAGTTGAAGGCCGAGGTTGTTACATACGCCACGGGATATTCGCAGTTTACGTGCCTAAATTTGACCAGAGTTCTAAGCTAGTGAATACTTGCGGGAGATCATCCTATTCAATGTTCAAACTTCTGATTCTGTTAGCAGTTGCGGTCCTAGACGACGAGGCAAAACTTGTGGCGTCATTACCGATGTGCGGCGTATTATTTCGTACGACCCTAGTCATCCAGGAAATCTTCTAGAAAACACACCGAGAATGGGGGTATGTTGGAAGACGATCTCGGCCAGGACTTCGGTACGGTATGTTCTTGACATACCCACAGCAGCATGGCAATTAACCGAATGCCTGTCCTTGACCAAACTAAGACCACCGAGCTCCCATTCGGAGTAATCATCGATTTTAACTAGTACGATGTATGCAAATGTTAACAGTTGACAGAAAATCTTACATTGAAGATCTGAACGACACGGTTTGGCAATGCCATTTCACACTGCCACGAACCTGTTGGTACCTAACATGAGTCTACGGTAGATGACCCCCTTTTCACACCTCGCTCCACACCATCTACATCGGAAATAGTCTCGTTCTCTCATTACGGCGCGATCCACACCGACTCGTTTCAGAACCGGGGCTCTGATATAAATACCCAATCTAACACTTACTACGCTTACCTTGGTACCTAAGGCGCATACATGTGTCCGTTCACAACTACGACAAAGACCAGGTATTTACGGGCTAAGACATCTACTCATCTTAAGTACCTGTCACCCTTACACAGATTCAAATCACTTAGACCCGACACCAGAGCAAGAAATGAGATAAAAGAGTCCATTGTCAAGAATATACGGGACTAAGCCTCAGCAACGGCTTCTTCAGCTCCACTTCAAGGCACCGCACCCTAGCTCGCAAGCCTACTACGAAAGCAGACCAGCGAACAAGCCAGATCGGCCTCATAGCCGTTCCTCAAACTACCTCCTAACCGAATAGAACCCTTCGCACGTACACACACGCACAATGAACCTCCCTATCTCTGGCATCACTAGAGATAGGTAGGCAGGTATTTAACTAGGTGACCTCGACTAGACTACCGAGATCCGTTCACTAAAAAGCTGTAATACCAGCTAACTCCTCGAACTCCGAAGCGATCCCTCCCTAAAAAACCTTCTCTCTGCCGTGAAACCCCCCTATGCGCATGTGCGGCGTAAAACACAGCTGATGGAATGAATTGATGAATCGAGAATTGGTATGCGAACCCAGCCCGAGCTGGTCAAAGTCTGCAGTACAGTATATGAAAAAAACGAGAATTGAGGAATAGGGGTACTGTGGAATACGGGATGAGGGGAAAAAAAGAAAAGACAGCGGAAAAGCTTTAGTAAAGCATATGGGTAATATTCGTACATATTAAAGGACCTCCGCATTATCGTCTTCGTGCAGGCGCCTTGCGCCTCTTCGTCTTCGCGGTGCTCTTCTTCGTAGGACTCGCGGCCACTTCCGCAACAGTTTCGGCAATCTCGGTGGTATTGGCCGGAGAAGCCGTGATGCTCTCTTGGTTGATCTCCTTGCCGAGTCCCTTTAACTCGTCATCGTCGATCTCCGTAAGTTCCTCGCTAAGGCTGCGGACGGCGTCTCTTCCTTGCCACTGTTCTTGGGTCGCGGAAGTTCCTTCTGGTTCGAAGTCCTGAAGATACCAAACAACGCCGCCGTCTGTAAGTGGGTCGGTTGGCTGGTGTCCCAAGCTACCGTTAGATTGGGGAGGAGTGGGAGGTGCGGGCTGTATTGAAGGTACTGCTCCGACGTAGCCATTCATTGCCGGTGGCGTATCTACCGCCTGCATACCATCATCTGGCATTGGCTCTGGCTTAGCCTCAACCAGGGGCATCTCTTGATTAGATAGAATATTATTGGTTGGTTGGACTCCTTCCATCTCGTCGCCATCAATGCCTGACGTATTGACTTCGATGTTACCGCTGCTGCCGGAAATTTCGTACTGTGGACCAGCTTCAGCCATAGGAACGTCACCCGACGCTCCTCCCGTGACAGCAGAGCCATCATCTTGGCCTCCAACAGTAATTTCTGGGGCTGATGAGTCGACCATGATGACATCCTGACTTCGCTCAGGTTCCGCATTGCCTTGATTAACGGCTTGCTGGCGTAGCTCGAGGCTTGCTTCGATCATGGATTCGAGTTCCTGTTTCATCATCTCAAATGACCTGTGGACGGCTTCTGACTCAAGTCGCAATGCAGTCTCTAGCTGTGGTTGAACCGACTTAAGGATTCTTTTACCAAGCTTCTTCCGGTCTCGGAAGTCAGAGAAATCAGACTTGGACACCACCGGAGCGGCAATGCCAGCTTTGTGTTGCGAGTCAGACTGAGGCTTGGGCTCTGTATTGATCCCAGTGTTGATAACCTCACAGAGATCATGAGTAAAGGTTAGGGTCGTAGTATAGAATCGTTCGTCAATTCTATTCGATAGTTTCAAAAGTCCTTCGTGGAACAAATTCTTATCCAGCCTAATGATCATTGAATCATTAGCGCACTGAAAATGACTTTAGGTACTTGTTAACTTACGCAATGGCTTTCTCTATGATAGGGGGGAGCATCTTGTGAATAGGGAAATAACAAGTGTCGACGAATTCCTGTTCCATTTCGGCAGCCTCGAGCTTGTTTTGTTCTCTTTGGACTACCGCCTCCGAGAGGACCTTAAGCTGCTCCAGATCCGCAATAAGAGCCTCGGCAAAATCAATCCTTCGGGAAAGACGAGCCTTGCCAGAAGGACCCATGGCTGCAAAGTTGCGTCGGGTAAGTTCCATAGAGGAAAAGGTTTCCATCTGCAGTTGCAAGCGCTTTAGAAGTGCAGCGCCGCGGCGCATTTCGCGCTTCAACGTCCAATATCGACATGCATCGCTCACAAACTCCTTACGTTTGAGGAAGTTGAAACGTTGTAAAGAGGCTTCCACGATTTCGAAAACTGCTTGCGGTATAACGGGAGCTCCGGACGGTAACTTCCATATTGACTTTCCTGCCTGGCCTTTCTTATCCCCAAGGACGGCGGAGAGTTTAGCTCCAGTCATCTGAGATTCGTCGGGCGGGTGTTCAGTTATCGCATTTCGATGCGATGCTGCAATGGACATAGCCTTGGCTTGGCTATTGGCCCAGATGCGATCCCTCATTGTCTTCTTGTAGAACTTCTTAGCTCTCTTAGTTGCTCGGACTACGTCATGTTCTTTAGCGTATTCTGAGGGACAGTGCTTATCGCAAAGTGCCTTGAGATTTGTGCTGCCGTCGAGGACATCCAACGCGCCTTGACTATTTTTCATTTTCAAGAACAGTCGGGCGCGTCGGGCACAAGTCACATGGAATGCCTGATAGCATGCCTTATTCCCGCATTGTATGCAGGCACCCATCTGCTGGTTGCAGATGTAACAGGTTAACTTCCAGCGGCTCTTTGGGACCTTATCTACGTCCATGACAGGTTCCATAAAGGTATGATTGCCTAGTGTTACCTCCGGAATCCACATGGCACAGAGCAAATGTGCCCATTTTGATGAGTTCGTCTGCTTGAAAGCGCCGTCAGAGTTGGGGCAGAAAATACATGTCTGGATCTTGTTAGTACTGGGCTTTGACGTAGAGCGGGACTAGGGGAACTGACCGGGATGCCACGGCCAATAAGCTGGCATTTTCGACACAACCATTGGCCCTCCGGAATAAATGGAACACCATAACACTCTTGGTGGACCGCAAGATCGCAACCATCGCAAAAAACAATTGCATTTGTGTTCTCACAATCTCCGTCATCGCAGATCGCGCACTTGCTATCCTGCTCCTCTCCAGCTTGAGGCTCGCCATTTACAGCAGCAGCCGAGCTAGATCGAGGTCGGTGGGTTTGTGGTGGTTTGGGATTAGGTTTTGGGATTCTCTTCTCAAGAGCATGCCATTCCTTCTCAATCTTAGTGATGGTGATCTCGAATACTTCGCGCGTGACTGGATTCCAGCCCTGCGATTTTCGATGCGCATTATACGCCTCCAACCACATGTCATCCTGTTCATCCATGTCGTATTCGACACGGCCTAGGGAATTGGTGGACTGAGGTGCCGACTCTCCGTCAGCCTTAACAACAGCGGCCTGATCGGCTTCATCTTCCATGTTTGCATCGCTTGCCTTAATCAGCTTTCTGTCTGGTCGAATAAAATTATCGCTCTCTTGGTATCCGACATTCATCATTGCCTTGTCGACGTATCGAGCTTGACCGAATGTCTTACTTTCAAAAAGCAATATGCGGTCAGTCTTTCGATACGAAGGTTGTTTTAGGTCCAGCTTCTCCTTAGTATTCTGGCCGTGAATGGGGAGTGGGGTAGGTGTATTGGGTGCCACCGGCTGATCCCCGCGAGTAGCATATAGCGAGTCTCCTCGAGGTAGTCGACCACCACGTCTTCTCGATGGTGTCGTGATAAGTGCATTGGGGGTTGTAGCGTTGTTCGCCGTGGCGTTGGGCCCAGTTAGAAGAGAGGTGGATGCCGCATTTGGGTCCTTGGATGGACTACCAGCATCATTATTATCCACGCCGGCAATCTTCACTGAAGGTGTCTCTGGTATTGGCTTCGCAGTTCCATCGACATCTTCGGCATGAAACAGCATAAAGGTGCCATCTATGTCGAGATTTGGGTGAAACTCTTCCCAGCCGCGTTCTTCTCGAGGCTTATATCCTTCACTCTGTACGACAGCAGCAACTGCAGCTGCAGAACTAATTTGCATCTCATCGTCTGCTTCAACTCGAGTAGCAGTGCGGGTGCGGGTGCTACGTTCGCGTGTAGGATACATGGCGGGGGATCCCGCACCGTTTTGCAAACTGTGTCGCGCTCTCGAGCGGCTAGTAGTCGCGACACCTAAGTCATCTTGTTCATTGCCCGTCGGATCAGTAAACCTGCTCGCACTTCCGGGGCCACTAGTAGCATATCGTCGGCGCTTCGAGGGAGGCTCTGTAGCAGCTACGATACTGCCGTCCCTAACGCGTCGCACAGTGCTGACAGAGCCTTTGGGTCGTCCACGTGGTCGCGACACAGTGGTCGGTCTCGGTGTTCTTGGGCTCGGTGCCATCATGAATAGAGTGATCTAATCGATTATGAAGGGGATTCGGCGATGATAATGGTGCCCTAATCAGCGCGTCGCAAGAAGGAGGCGAGGGGGGTTATCATGCGGTTGGTGTCGGCAAACAGGCATTTGAGAAGTATGACTCGGATTTGACGAATGCTGTTTAGTGAAAATGAGAGGTTCGGTGGGCTTTTACTCGACTAAAGGCGTCGTAAATAGAAGCGGTTGTTGGGGAGATGTCGTCGAGAAACAGCGAAAAGCAGTCAGAACGCGCTGGTGAAGTCGACTGGAGGTGTCGAGCCTAGCCCCTAAAGGGAAAAGGTTAACGCGCCACAGTTACGTAAGCCCCAATGTAGCCCCTCTCCACCCCGGACCATTAGCTGCTGCAACTGCCCTATACTTTGGATCAGCCACTCATACGTCGTAGATCTGCTCCACCAGTATCACCGTTCGTTCAGATTGATGAATCTATGTCATGTGCATTTTTGATTACCTATGTGTATTTGATTGTTCGTCGTGAAAGTCACCACCGCGAAACCCTAAGCTCAACAATAATAAATATTCACAAGATAGAAGCTACTTTACCCGAATATCGCATTATTCACATTTAATTTCTCTCCAAATTCAAAACTCAATGGCTCGCGAAAAAGATTTTGTGATCTGCTGCTGTTCAACAAACACTAGTCTGGCAATTGTCCTCCTCAAAGAGCATCTTCAATTCTGCGCACCAATCAGACATAGACACACATCCAAAAAGGGGTGGGGTCTTACACATTGGCCCATTAGCCCCAGGGTAGCTTTCCATTTCTAGCTTCAGCCCTACCGGGCTCACCAGTTACCAGTCGTGCCCATGTGCTAATTAGGTAGCGCGCCCTTGTTTCGAAAATACTGTTCCTGTCGATCTAGACCGTTCCCCCGATCAAACATTCCCGAATGCCGTCATACCGGATCTGCACACCATTCACGCGTGCCGTTGTGGGAGCTTGGCCCCCCTTCGTCATTCCTTGGAATGACACCATTGAGCTAATTCAATCTGCGCCTCGGCCGGATCTGTATTGTCAGTATAGATATGACGAGATCGCCATATCTAAGTGAGCATTCAACATATATATTTGGTCATAGGTAGAGTATCGATTCTTAATCACCTCTACACTATCAAACGTTGTTGGAGATAGGTTGCTCGAACCAACCAACTGCGGGAATTACCCTAGCTTGTGGCTATTCCCCAAGAGACTACTGCCAATTCAATAGGTTGGGCAGGATCTCGACCTCGAGAGCGACCACCACGTCAGGCTTCCGGCCAAGGCCGCATACTACCATATCACGTCGCAAATACGCTCTATCTCTTCCCAATAACCAGCCATTAACTCCATTTTATTATTCGCATGACTTCCAGTTGATGGGTCGTACTGATTATACGTACGCCGTCAAAATGTTGTGCGTTATGCGATGAAGCGAAATTCTTTTTTTCCCACTAACCCCACTGAATTCCATATTAATGATGAAAGCCGCCATGAAACGAACGGCCGTATCCCTCTCACCGAAGTTAGGAATAATAAGTAAAAGAACATGTTACATTAATACGAAAGAAACTACATCAAAAGGCAACTCGGAATCTGCGGAAAACAAGTATCTTTACGTAACTTCTGATTTCCTCAAGTTACTTCATTCCTTCTTCATATGTGTTCTGATTTCTTCGAGACGATGGACTATTCTTCTTTTCTATTCCGAGTTGTTCACTATCAATCAAAGTTTATACAGAGGCATTTACTCGGTATGGCCTTGTTAACGGGATCCTCCCATAATCTCAAATGTGGAGCTTCAAAATACTCCAAGGGGCGAACAGTGTTCGCATCGAATCATATTCCATGTGGAATATTTCCCGCTTGTTTTTCTCGTTAATAAGTCCAAGTAAAATACAGTTACATCAAAGACCATGTGTTAAGGAGGCATGGGGATGAATTACCTACCTACCTTCGCAGACCCGATCAACAAGATATCAACTAAGAAGGGTTGGGGACCATTCATTTTCAACCACGGAGGTCGGAGCATGTTCATCAAGAAGTGTCAGCATCATGACGGAGTGATGTCCTTTAAATCCGCTTAGATTTAAGTCTTCAGAATTTACACAGAACCCAAGACCGTTTCAAGAAAGAAACGGGCAATTTTCTATGTAACTGATCCTTGGGATGGAGTATCTCTGCCGGAGGACTGGTGTGGTTATATATATGACCAATTCACAGCCGTCGTACCGATCATCAACGACCCCCTTGTCATGATCATTGAAACTGATGGCATTGCTATTTGTGAACAAAATCAGCTTACCAGACTCCCACAGGCCGATCGACAAAGAACTCCGGAATCCCACAAATACAATATTATTTGGCCTCTTTCATACCATCCCGGCCGTTAGGCCCTATTGATAACATTACACCTAACACCTCACAGACAGAGACTAGATGCGAAGGTAACACTGTGGATTCCATTCTACCTCGCCATTCTAGGACCAGCGACCATCACTGGTATTCGGAATCAGAATCCTGTAGTATGCCAACCCGCCGAAATATACATTGCCATTTCTCAGAGCTTAACTAGGCGTCAACATGCAGCCAGGGAAGCAGATCGCTGATATATGTAGCCGTCGCTCTTCCGATACGATATACCACATATCTACAAGTTCCCTCGGTATGTTCTCACGCATTAGGAACTAGATCTAGTTGTGGGAGAGCGTTCACACCGTATCCCACCTAGCCCACCTATTATCTCGACAACTTCAAACCTAGGCACAGGTTCTGTGAGCGCTGGTGTATACCATCTCTTCGCCAAATGCTTGTTATCAAAAACCTTCCATCGGAGATATCGCAATAGCCAGATTCAGGGGTATGACGGGGGGTTATTGCTATTGGTGCCTGAGAGTGCGGAACTTGGCGATCCGGTGAGAACCCAACTAAACGCTGAGATGAGAAGCTCACTTAAGCTTGCACGCAGCACGTAAAGTACTAATTAAGCCCGCGTTGATTCCGTTGACAGAGAGAGCCTCTCTATCAAATCCAATAAAGGGGTCAGTTTTGAAGTCCCAGGAATCTTCATGGTTGATCAATTTAGTTCCGTCTCAATCATTCTGGCTCTTCATTAAGGTGCAGCAATCTTTATTACGTCCACCAACCACGGCCGTTGGTCTGACCGAGGTCTGTTCCCGCCATAATAGGAGGTAACTAACCTGTATATGTTCCAGTTTAAGTCCCTATAATTCCGGTATAAATTCACCGCGGCGATTTCGATTAGTGCCTAAACGTCAGATAATTTCTTAGGGGCTATTATGACTCTAGGATCCATTGGTTGCTGGTCACACCGGCCTATGCGGCTAGTTGGGCTGACGCCCAGCTCCCCGGAATATTGAGACCTCCAATATCTGGGCTACGAATTTAATCTAATAAAATTATCTCTAGGGCTATCGTATATTTTATCAGTACCTATACATTGTGATTCTATCGCGATCACCCTTAGGACTTTTAACGCCCCTACATAACCCTTCTAGAATTGTTCCTCGCATTAGTGTAGCGTACGTTATTCCCTATCTGAGATAATGCATGTTATTTTCAGTATAAGGCAGTCATTTCGAGGAGGTCTCGCGATCATCTGCTGCAGGGGTCGTTGATTAGATGACCAGATGCATAAGCACTACTTCTCTCACGTTATGCTCGGTGTACACACCGAATTCTAGGCACTTCAAGAGGCTCGCGAGGCCTGGTTAGCCACTGGAGTAGTATTACTACGATACTAGTGGTTGAGCAGAATTCAATTCAGTGGCATACATTGGCTATATTACAGGAGGTGCAGAGAATTTAAATATCTTCTAAGTCTACTAAATCTATTAAACTTACTATCCCTTCATCTTAGCTACATTGCTTATATAAGAAACTAAAGGGCTGAAAGCCAGTTCGTTATTTGTCTATCTATCCTATTTTCTAATGTTGAGGAGGCTGTTTACGTAGTCATGTTTGAAGGGAGGTTATTTACAACATTAACCTACTCTGAGTATCCAGAAAGGCCTGAAACTAGAACGTGAAACTCCTAGGCAGTAAAAAGTGACACTCCCTTAAAATCATGTTTTCCTTAGGCGACCTCGTGTGAAGATATGAATATCCTAGTGCAATGCAGTGTGGGGTCTACCTTGCAATTGAGTGCGAATGCAAAAGAAGTGACGATGTATTCAGAAGCCATGTAAGGCAGCCAGCAATTGCAAGTACGCCAATTAATCCCTATGACCAGATCCGCACTATTATTTTCATACGCAAGATAACCTCTAGACAACATCTATCAAACTTCTCGAAACGCCCTAGGCCAGTCACGTATCGTCACACAAGATTCCCAGTACAAGGTACTACCCACGTCATTCATCGCATGTGGTTACAACTGTAAGCTGATTCACTTTAAAGACACAACAACAGTCACAACGCACTCGATCAAGACCAAGCTGGTAGAGTTCTTTGAAGACAGCGGGAAATGCATGTTTTTCATTAACCATCCCCAGAGCCGGGGGCCAAATCCGTCCTCGTCCTCTTCCCCCCAATCCTCCTCTCTACCGGTAACCGCGGCCGCAGCCCCGACAGACCCCTCCAACAAGATATTTTCTCAAATGCAGAACAGACACAGCGAATCCCATGCAACGGAGCCACGAGAAGAGGGGGGTTGCAAAAAAAGAAGAATATGAACAGCGAACAAACTCGAAAACAAAACCGCCGGTGACCCGGTCTTGCCTAACCGCGAACGCCACCTAGAAGAAGGACAAACTGCGATAAACTGCAAAGCATGGATATAAGGGCGTAAAATCGGCTTTCGACAACACACATCAACGATCTGCTCTCTCGCGTCCATTCAAACTTTGGGGAGGATATTCGATCTAAAAGGTATCTCTCGTTTCGAAATCTCTTTCTTTACAAGTGAACCTGCGCTGTTTCCCTCGTGTACCTTTCAGGACCAAGCGTGGCTCTCTCTCTACCACCCCTTCGATCAAAAAAACAGCAAAATACCGAGGTCGCGATGATACTGCAGACCCAAACAATGCAAAACAACAATGAGTCCTCCGATAAACGCCAGAACGCTATGCTCCATAAGACATCACACATGACCAGAGTGACAATGCAACAATGGGGTAATGGTATCAAGAACCAAAATGGCAAATAGGGGTATGAGATAATGCCATCAAAAAAAGGCCACCTATCTGAGGTGGAAAGAAGAGCCCAGCTTGTTCAGACAAAGACTCAGATTAGCTTAGGTACCAGCGCTGGGGATAGCTTGTGCACTAGGAGTACGAGCAGGACTAGGGCGTATTGTCGAGGTGGGACTAAAGTCCCCAGAGATGAACGTTGGCCGTGAAGGTTCCCAGCTCTCCTCATTAAGGACGCTCAGGTACCCATTGCCAACCTTGTCTCGCAGCGCTTCAATTTTCTGTCGGTAGATTTCGCCACTGACATTCCAATCTTGAGCCTCCTTCCACATATCTGGGGCTTGGAATGATACTGGAGACTGCAAAACAGCGCTTGTGTTAATACGTGGTACTTCTGGTGGATCAACGGTACTAGGTGGTATTGTGTTCGAGGAGACCCTCGGTGGTATATCTTGTATCTCGGGAGGTTGAGAAATACGATAATTACTTTCTGGCTCGGGCGCAGCAGGCAGGTCGGGAACAGGCTTATTGACGTCCACCGGCTGCTGTTGAGTATCAGCTACACGATCATTGGTAGCAAGATCAACTATCCTGCGTTTAGGTGTACGACGGCGCCTCGTAGAGCTAGTATTGATCTCGCTAGCTACTGCTTTGGGGGTAGGACGCGACGGGCGCTCTTTACGCAAGACCGCGGGCTCCTTTGGCGACTCGTAGATGATGGCCGGCTTGCTCACATCTACAGCGGGTATTTCCGGAACGGGAGGCTTTACCACAGGGACAGCGGCGGGTATAGCAACACGCTCAACAAGATACCTCCTTTCATAGAGAGTTGGACCGGAAGCATCTATGATAATGTCTTCTGTGTAGCCAGGAGTATTGCGGAAAAGATTGAAGATTGTGATCCTGTAATCCCTATGGGACCTTGTAAAAGGGTTGCCTTCAACGTAGATCTCGCGGATATCAGGGATGCCCGTGAGACGGGCCAGTTCCATCGGATCAGTCAAACGGTTATCCCTGAGGTCTAATCTCTCCAGTGGGAATAGTTTCTCAATGCCAGCGATGGACTGGAGACGGTTGGCTCGAAGGTTCAAGGCGCTGATAGCTGGCAGAGGGTTGCGGAGTAGGGAATGTAAAGAATCGATCATGCAGTGTGAGAGATTTAGTGCACGTAGAGCGGTCAGAGTTGCCAAGCTGTCGGGTATTTGCGTAAAAAGGTTCGTCGAGAGGTCTAACGAGGCTAAAGTGTCGGCCAAGGGCATTAGACTAGCTGTTGGTATTACTGTCAAGGAGTTATCTGCTAAGCTCAGATGCTTCAAGAATCGCCACTTGGTTGCCGGGAGAATGCCCATGGCTAGAAGGTTAGAAGCACTGTTTCTAGGATTGTGCCACGAGTCCGATAAGCTCGAGTGTGAACTACCAGAGCCAGATCGCTTGACTTTATGCGAGCCCCTTGTATTAGTTGTATGGTGGCGAGAGGTAGCGGGTCGATGAGGAGAATGGCTCCTGGGACGAGAAGATTTGCTAGATCGTGGCTCATCGGTTTCGACCCTGGACACAGAAGGACGGCGAGAATCCTGAGCCGACGTACTTTCAGTCGATTCGGTGCTCACTGATCCTACATGTATATCCGCTACTGAATATCGACGCTCGGGAATCTCTGGCCCGACGCTAGATCTATGTGATTCCCCATAGGAAATTGTAGGACTCCGTCTCGGATTGGATGCGTGTGCATAGGCTCCGGTAGGGGATGACTGTGCCTTTGAAGACCGGCGCCGTCTTTTGTCCATATCGTCAAGTACGATGTCGATGAGAATGTCCGCCGGGTCCTCTATATTGGCACGCTTGAGAGTGAGAGATCGGATTTGATCCGCCACACGGTCCCAACCGAAGAACTGTCGAAAGTCGATACCATTAACTTCCAAATCCTGAAGATTCTTAAAGACGTACAAGGGAACCGCCGAGTCGAATGGGAACTCTTCGTATCCTTTGATTAGCTTCGTTCGCCAGTCGGGTGCGAGTCGAAGACACGGTATCTTGGTAAATGCAGAGTAGAGATATTTCAAGTCTGCTTGCAAGGCCGCCTTTTGCCTCTCCACTCGAGCAGCCGATATACTTGATCCAATCCCGAAGCTATTCCAGAGAGCAGACATCCCTGTCATAACGCTTCGGATGCTCGATACGGACCGGATCGAGACAGCATCGGAGCCACGGCTCTTAGTACGTTGAGAGGAGCTTAGAAACGACACATAGTTGGCCGAGGTCGACGTATCATGTAAATTTTCCAAGCGCACTTTCATAGGGCCAACAGGTATTCCTAGTTCTTCGAATCGGGATAATAAGTAGAATAAATGGTGCGGCGTAAGACTCAACCTCGCTGATTTAACATTATTAGACGTTAAACTTAATGAGCTAAGAGACAACGCCGCGGCAAGTGGTCCCGATGCTGAGGCAGAGGTCGAAGGGCGTTCAGGCAGTGGAGTCGGGGACTTCGGGGCCTGAATAGAGGAGACACTCTGGCTAGGGCCATGCCGGGGACCAGGAGATCTTCGGAACTGCAGAGCGTTGGCAAGTGCCTTTTCGTTCGTCCGTACGTAGACGGCCAGGCGCTTTGATATGTCAGTCTTGATAACAAAAGTGTCTTATTACGGACCACCATACCTTGATGTACAGCTCCCCGTCTTCTGAATCCATCTTGTTTTATCGCCGGGGAGACATGGAGGATTAGGTAGTTTGAGGTTAGATACGCGGTACGGTTCGGTCTTATGTATCTCGGAAGACGATCCGCGGTCTCCTAAGGACTAAGGACGTCGGGGTTTCCTATATGGAAGAAATCCCCCGCGGTTCCTCTTTAGTCAAACGACTTGTCAAGACTATAGAAAGTGGAGTGTTAGTGTTGATAGTCGAAACATGGTTTGATTGTGAACTTCTGATGTCTATCTACAGATTTCTGCGGAGCAAGCAACTAGCTAGCCGTGAAACAAGTGGTGTAGGGAAGTGTTGGTGAACATGACTCGCGGGAGATCAAGGTTGTTGACTCGCTCAGTCAGAGGCCATACTCCCACGTGCAGACCAATAAATGACAATCAAGCCACTCTCACAGTGGAAAGAGTAGCTCATTCGATCACAGAGATAATAACACAACACAGACGATCAAATATCAGAGGTCGGGATAATAAGGCAACTTCGATCAAAAAGAACGTATGCGTCACGGCCCAAGGCGAACACAAAGCAGCATTATGTGGAGAAGGCGACTTGTATGGTCTGGACTCGAGGAGAAGATAGAGCGTGATTCGCGAGGGACAAATATACATACCTCTTTTATATTGATTTTCTTTTTTCCCCCGGAGACGAAAATGAGGTCGTCTCTGGAATGCGTGGGAATGCTATTAATATTAAAGGAAGAGAAGGATCGGAGCCTAGAAGGAGTAGAGGCAAAAAAGTGTCGACAACAACAACGACAACGACGACGACAGCGACAACGGCGGCGATGACGAGATATCCCCTACCCTCGACTTTTTCGGCACTACACCCGCGATGAAGGGGTGTCGAACAAAGTGCTAGGAGGAACGGGAGAGGAGGTTGCGCGGCGGGATTGGGGAGGTGTCAAAGAGATATACTTACAAAGTCGCTAATGTAGCAAAATGTAGCAAATATTAAAATTGGTCAATGGGGTCGCCCGACTTGCCCACTGCGCCCACATGCAAAATGCCAAGCCTCTACAAGCCCACATAAAATTGGTATGGGTGGGTAGCGACTGCTGGGGTCTTCTCGGTCAAGTGTGGATACCGGTGTCCACCTGAACAAGCGAATTGGGGCAAAATTACGTGCCGAGTACTGGTACTTTGATAAACCGTTGATAAACTGGAGAGTTACTTGGTCCAAGCAACTTTTTAGCATATCTCTAGCGTCTAACTTGCCTGTGATACCGCTGTGATATCGCTCCAGGGCTGTGATATGGTTCCCCTACAGTGGTCTCGTACCCCACTATGTTTCTGTTATGCACAAAACGTTTAACAAACATTCGAGAGCAAAGTTCCCGCAACCTTTCGCAACCTCTCGTGGTCCATCAAGGCTCATGGGAGGCCCATCGTGGTCCGGGGCGGCTCAGACAAAAAGTTGGCGCCAAAGCGTCAGATGGGCATGGGCTCACTAGCTAGACCCAGGTCAGTTTGACCACTCAATAGGTCACACTGAAATCTTGATCAGCCAAATATCGTGACATTGTGGCCAATAACGACCATTTCCATCTTCGCCTGTTCAATAGGTGCATTTACTCACGGCGCTTTCTCTGCAGCAGGACCTGGAGGATTGCTATGCGAAGTCTCTGTACATGACATACCACATACCATTCACATACTACCTGTTCGTGCAATACGTGCAATACCACGCGGGACACAATGCGTGCGTTCCCTTCGCATTTCGACACAGCCTAACCCCCTACGGAATGTCCGTTCATGATCGTCCGAGCCAGGATATCGGTCAACACTACTACAAGACAACCACGCACGGCACGGCTTACCTACTATGCTATTCCTCTTTGCATTAATCAATCATTTCAAGGTGTTAAAAAGGGGTGCGTGAGAAAATAACGGCTAATATTGCAGCCAGATATTAGTAGTAATGCGAAAACAAGATATCGCCCATTGAAATGAGATCCTGCAGAAGAACCCTGAGGAAGAGAAGTTTTCGATGCCCAGCAACCAGAGCCAAAGCGTAGTTGACGAACCAGGATGGTGCGCCCCCATGCACCGAACGTGCTCGAGACTTCGTCAAGGGTGTGAGGTGCTAATTACCACCAAAACTGCAAAGTTAACCAACCCCATGTCGATATCTTCAACTTTAGCATCTACCACAGAATGGCCAATTCGGTAGCGTAGCGAATATCCACGGCCCCTCAACGGCGTCAAAATTTCAATCGGATCCGTGCTCTCTCATCCGTCTCGTCTCTTTTTTTGTTTGCGTGCTTGCTTGCGTACCTGTCGATAAGCTTTTGAAAGCTTTTGAATCAATTGTCTCAGTGGACCAAGTTACGATAAGACCTACAGTAGCAGAGACTCGGCTGTAAGAACTACTACTTATTGGAGTCAGAAGTAAAATTAAATGTGGCTTTTTGAACGGCCACTAATGAACATTGGATTCAACTACCTCTCAATCATACATGCATAACATGGCTAAAAGGTCTCACATATACCTCCGTAATATGCAGTGCGAGGACAATAGTTTGCGCGTTCTTAAATTTTTTTTCTAGCCTATGGAAACCATTCCGTTGAAAGCGTGGCCCCTTTAGTTCTTAAAGCCATCCATTTGTTTACTCTCCGTAATGTTGACACCTTTTTTTAAAAAAAAAATGAACGGCTACTTGGATCTCTCCGTAAGCCGGACATTAAAAAGACTTAGTATGATCAAAGTTATCAGGGTTACCCCTTCGCAGGTAAATCTTAGTGTGAGGTCATTTAAAACCAACCCGCCGCTGTCAGCGCCCTGCCGCCTAAGGGTTCCCAGGCGAGTCTTACCTAATGAATCCCTGATAATTTTGCCCACTTTCATGTCCTGCGTACATATCGTACTACGTACATGTATATCAGGGTCCTATCAAGGGACCCCTGTCCATTCCTTCATCTCGCATCCTTCGTATCTGATCGTCATAATTCAATCCGTCTACTCCCGCTAGCGCTCTGTACTGTACAAAGAAGCAGAAGTAGAGACCACTCTTCTGTCTGTGCATTTCGACCCAACTTTGAGGTTACATATGTACCTAACATACATTGTCTCATGTCGCCTACGGGTTCGTACGACCGAACCAATCTCAAGTACTCCTATCAACTACATAAAAATGCTATCATCTATGGAAATAAGCAAACACGAATAACCTCACTTTTGCTTACCTATGAATTTGCGTATATACGTTAGCTGCACATATTATTATAACTAACTGACACCTGGGTAAACTTCTGTTTTGTTGGCGATTTGTGAGCAACTCACTTCCATTTTGAGAACATTTCGGCTCTCATTCATCGGCTTCGGTCTAGTTACGCTGATCTTAGTTGTCGCTCCATATATTCTATCCATTCACTTGCCAGCCCGCCCACTCACTTACTCAACGATCCAGCATCGTCAGCATCACTTCTTGAAGGCTCTCGTGGAACACTTGTAAAGTAGTTTGAGTTGATCCCGAATCGCCCATAGATTTCTATTACAAGTAACATTTCCTATTATTGGCTATTGTCCAAGCCTTGCGTCTTTCCTACGTAGGGTTATCTATCCATCATACGTCAAAGCCGACAAGGCTGCATATATGAATAGGTCACGAGGATCCCTCTCGACAGCATGGCGATTCTTCCCGACCTTGAAACCTTGAAACCTAATTATGTCATGTTCCCCACAAGAGAATAACTATGGCGATGTTGGTTGGGATTCATGAATCCGATTATGAACCTGTTATAGGTGTATATGCCGGAAATAATGTCATCTTGCTTTCGAAATGACCCCGCGGTGTGGCTAATGCCCCCCACTATCTCGCTATCTATACCACCTAACCTATGCACGGAACATGATCATCGCGAACGCGTGTCTGCTTTTTCGCATACCTTATGTTTCAGATAATGTGAATGATGCCGGGCCCATCCAAGTGGCGTGCTGACTACCAAGATAGTCCGGTCGATCAGAGACACGTTAAAATAGAGGGCTGGCAACAATCGACGAGAGGGGTAAAGTTGGCGCGGGGATGGCTTGCTCATCCATACAAAAGAAGGAAAAGGAGGAGGACTAGAACGATTCCCCCCTCCGTCTATCACTTCACTCCCTCATGGCAATGAAATCCCGATAGCACGAGTTCTAAACCGCCTAAAGAGGGTGTTTGGTATTGACCGCCGTGCCGCTCCGCCTCTCCTTTAGCCATGCGACAGGATTCCCCTTAGTCTAAACGAAACAAGTCTGCGAAAGGTAAATCGATAGATCTTCTGTTTAGGATCGAGTATGATGTGCGTCCTGTATCTCTTCACTAAGACCCTTTGAATCCCTTAGTCAATGTATAGAACCCTGCAGGTGTGCTTCCATATATGTGCTACAGATGAAGGATGTACTGTACTTCCAACCCTTATTACTTTTAGAGCCTATAGGATATGCCCTTCGGCAACCTCAAGTTAGATTTTTGAAGAGCGTTTCACAGTAGCTGGCGCCAACTTGTCACACCGCTTCACAACGTGCTCGTCTATTTTTCTCAAAAGTCGACTATACATCTCTCTCTTTTTTTTCTTTCTCCTTGGTCTCACACCGCTTCAGCTCGTGATATCAGGCGATAACTTAGCGTTTGGGGGCTACAACTGCTGACTCCTCTAACGCGCTTATATATAAAGTCATCAATACACTAAACATCGGGGATTCTCTCACGTGGGATAATTACCCCAGTTATAACTGACATGTCCATACCTCTACTAAAGCTGTCAGCCTCAGTTTTGATGCCTTCCGTCATCACGAGAATTCGGCACAATTAGTTATCTTAGACTGCGTTAGCTTGACGAGACTAGTCAAGCTTCAGAAGCCAAGTTATCCCTATTCCTGTCCGCAATCACATAATTGGGTGCACTGCAGGAAACATCAATTCGGAAATGGGTGAAAAAGAAAGTGCGAGAAAGCGGTGGACGACGCAATCGCGCTATGCCTATCACAAGAACGGCATGGACCACCTTTAAAGTCTCAGAGGCCTGCCCGTGATTGGCAGCGAATAGTAGTGTCCGGCCAAGGCTGGGCAAGGTTGCTGGTCGCTGACTGGCTAGCCTCCTAATAAGAAGACGACATTTCAATGCCGGAATCCCCAGAAAGGTAACATCCTAAGTTAGGCTGTAGTGTCACCCTCCTATTACGACTTCATCTGCATGTCAATAGACTGATTCTCTGCATATTCTCGAGGAGATTTCTTTCTGACATGACCACTCTCCGTCATGATGCGGAGGAGAGGGTAAATTCCAGAAGGAAATAGTTCTATCGGACTCGTGCCGGCTGCAGCTCATCTCAACCGCGTCAAATAGGCAGTTGCTAAGACTTCATTGGCGAACGAGTTGATGCAGCACGATATGACGTCTAGAATTTGACGGTAGCACTGTGGTTCCATAATGACTAGAAACGGATATTCAGCATTCAGCAGCCAGCCGCAGCAGGTAAGGCTGTTTCACGACGCCACGCAATTGGAAGAATTATTGATTGATGATGTTCTAACATATGGGCATTCAAGACAGTCGAGATGTTGAATGGGATGTTGTTTTTTCTTATCATTTATCAAGGGCGCTATCTGCGCTTGTTTTCTTGTAACTACATACATAGGTACCGTGTTAGCCGTGTCAGGATACCAGTCCATAGATGAATGTGGAACAGCACGGACCACTAGTGTATATTCAGAGTTCCTTTCTTACAGCGGGCATCTGCACCCTTACGTCGTTGAACCACACCAACACCAAAATAGAAATCTAAGAAAACTGGGGATTCTCTTTCCGAATCGTCTCTTATTTCGTAGATCTCTTTAACCCCTCCCCCTCCTTTTTCATCAACCCCTGTCCTCACTTTTCATACTCTTCACCCCTCCCCCACTCTCTGCCCACCGACTTTGACCAACTACCAGATATGCCAGACTAATATCTTCGTGAAGATTGATTGATCAACTGACCAGTAGCAAGAGACACCGATCAGCTCATCTACTCTCAACTTCATATCCGAGATTGTACTATGTATTGGAAATCTTGCCGGCCAGACGGATGACCTGCCTGGGATATGCCTTGCCTCGCCTCGCAGCCCGGCGCTTCGTCGTTCCAAACAATGTCGCATCTTTTCCTTCTCGCATAACGATACGCCAATCCCCACCGCTCACCGCCTCGCCGAGCCATATCGATTTCTTCGTCGAAATTTTCCTTCGCAGATTGCACTTGCAGCATCCGTGCATACTGACAGTCCGCTGTAACTACCCTCCTTCTTCTTTCTATTCTGCAGCGCAATGGGGTTCACATGCCGCGAAACGTCGACGGAGGAACAGTAAGAGACAACCCATGTCAATCCCATCTTCGTCCATCTCCTCGCCGTACCGTTGCAGATATATCTATCTTGCGGTGAAGACATTGAAACTTATGATAGCGCCCACTCATTGGCACTATAGAGAAGACCGCCTTAGAAATTATCAGCATGATCCCTATCCCTGTCGCAGTGATGGGCGATAGTCGGTCCAATCCCTATGTACGGTACATATCGGCTAATGAGGCAAGCCGCCATAGCCCATGGCCGAATGAGGGGCGACAGGGATCCGACTTGGGATCTCAACCTCGATCGCGTGGGGAAACAATCCGCTCTGACCACTCACTAACGAGCACTACATGCACGGCTGACCGCAGACATGGATTTGTTTGACAGCCTCGACTACACTTCATCTCTAACTAGGGTCGACAGCGACGCGGAAGATATGTCGTGACATGGAAGCACGGGACTTCATGGCAGGTGAGTCGTTATACAGCATAACGGCTGTGTCAAGCTCAACGATTCTTTTTGAGCGCCAAGTCTTCTAGATAATTTCTTCTCCTGTCCATCTATTAGTTTCAACTTAGCGCCGGTATTCCGTCGTTAGAAACGATTCTTGATTCTTCGATCGTCCCATCTAGTCGGTTCGACCATACGGTCCTAAGTTTCATATTCTAAGATCGGATGTTTGTGAACAATAAGTGTCCTTATAGCTACCTATTTAGAAACATTACTTAGGGTAGGTATCTTGCTAAACATCTTCCACATGACTAATTTGATTGTTGGGTATTGAAACGTAACGGCCACCTAAAGAGCCCTCGAGGCCGTTGAACAATTCACAGCAGGTCGCTGTCGGCAATGTACCGAGCCGTGGCTCCGTACCACAACCCCTTGAATCCCTGAGGCCAAACAACTTCCACCTGCAGGTTGCCGTCTTCGGGAAAGCAAGGCGGTCATGGCACGGTCGGTCAACGGCGGTGTGTGGTCTGTCCGTCAACTGACTTGCTAAAGAAAATTAAACTGGATTTATCTGGGCACATCGGCCCTTTGTCAAGCTCGTCCCATAACCCACAATAGACTTGCAGGACGATGCTATCGCGTGATCTTGATGCCATGCTAGTTAGTGGGACGGAAGTTATGTGAGGCCGTCGGCGATCCCCTCAATAAGAGATGCTGAAGGGGGAATGTGATACAAGAGTTAGCTGAGCCCATACTTTGTTGAGGCCGTTGACGTTTTACGTAGGTAGGTAGGTACCTATGTATCACAGGCGCCTATGTATAGAAACACCGTAGATAAGAAAGAAATGGCTATCAACGTGTCCTACAGTCCCAACTGAATTTGCGGCGCTACCGCTGTGTCCCGCGTCGACTCCACGTACACGTGTCTTCAGAGGTTAAATACAGCTTATCAGAATCTTTCTGCATCCTGAATGTCGAACGACTGGTGTTTGCTCGGGCCAGAGAGGTCGTCGAATAGATTCTCGACTGCTCCGCCGCGGTGGCCTGTTCTGAAACGGGCACGTATGCAACCACTTTGTGCTACGCGGAGTCTAGCCTAGCCGTTATCTAAACGGATATCTACGTGCTATCTGCTGTGGCTTGGGTTTCTGGCTGTTACGGTACTGCCGGTTGCCACACAAGGTAGATGGGTTATCTTATCCCCTTGTGCTACTACCGATTTGTTGTGAAGTTAATCAACTGAGAAGCAAGTCTTGTTGCATGCGCAAACTCATGCTCCCGCTCATGCGCCGAGTTCCAAACAGTCCCCCCACCGTATAGACTGATGGTTCGGGGTTCCCGATGGCTTGGAATCTTTGTTCGATACAGACAGACCCGAGTGCGCGATCCGGGTGTTAATGATACGCATAGCCACGCTTTTGCTTTTCTGGGGAGTTCATCCCTGCCGCAGCAAAGCGCGCCTGTGGTAAACGTTAATGCTCTAGGGGTGATTGGCTCATAGGCGCAATCTCCGTCGAAAGATGGTTTACCTATCTGGGACATCCGTAAAATCCTCGTGGGAGGCCCGGCTAGTGTTCACAATGTCTCATGAATCATATAATAGGTAATGAGAAGATTTCCGACAAGACAGAGAGACACACTCACTTCGGTCTAATTCAAATAGATGTAAGTAAATGTGTTTGCTGTTCGAACGTGGGGGGAAAAGATGTTTGTCATTCCCAACCCGGCTCCCGTTAACAGCGGAATCCCAGGTCGAAGTGGCCTCTTTGGGTGGGTATATCTTGCGCATCGTTCGACCGGTGAAGAACGGCTTTCTTTTTGAGACTTATATGCGCAAGATCGTGTGAGGTCGGAATCCGTCACGATGACTTCAGTCTGTGCGATCGCGACGAGTACGGAATTCAGCCATGTAAGGGGCCTAGATAAGTCGGGGTTTTACTCTGCCCCCGTCGATCACGGAATCTAGACTCAGTATATAAGACATGCTCCCAACAACACGGCCATGGGTCTCAGAAGAAGTAAGGGGGCTTAATGTGGGCTAATAGGAAATTAAGCATAATTTATTCTCAGGAAGTATCGTCGGCTATGTGGCATTAATGTATCGATACATTAAAAAATCTGTTATTGAGTTCTCAGGAGTAGCAGACAGGTATGATGAGTCTCTGACAACTTTGGACTGATTAAAGTTCAGTCTCAAACTGGCTCTATCTCTAAGTATTACCCCTTTACCCGCGGTTTCGTCGTTATCTATAGCGAAAAATATGCACTGGTGAATGCAAAACCTAGTTAATATCGAAATTAGACATTGGAGCTTTGCAGGTTTGCTTTGAGATGATCTGAACCGAAAGCAGTTATGGAGGTTGGATACCTAATACCGGATCTGTTGAAGAAACATCTAATGTGGTAAGGATTTCCCAGGGCAACTTGCAGAGCGGCCGGGGAAATAATCTACGACTAAACAATCGCCCAACCGACGGCGACTTGCTGTCATCTTCCTCTCCATATTATATCACGGCGTAGTTATGAAGACATGTAGCAGACCCAAACCCTCATAATAGGGCACCTATTACTCGCGTCGGCGAAATTCGTGATTTCAACTGAATTATGACTACCTTCTCGCTTACCGTCCTCTTCTGGAGGGCCAAAGAACCCCCTTTTAGAAGCCCCTGAAATCCCGGTTATCCCCCGAACTCGAAGCGTCACTGCCTAGACACTCCCTTCTCCCTCCAACAGTTTCCCCCTCCTTTCCATGCTTCATTTAAGAAGCAGCAGCATCGATAGCACCGTCCACTCCCTGCTTCTCCCGTCCCACCTCAACCATCCTCTTATACTCAGCCCAATCATCGCTCCTCGGGAACGGCTCCCGCGGCACCTCATCCCCTTCCACGCCCAAAAACTCACAAAGGGGCTCCCATCCATCGCCAGGCACGTACTCAAGAAACCTGCTCCCGTTAGCATTGGCTAGCTCGCGCACCAGCTCGTTATGCGCGCGGTACGCAGCGCGCCCGTTTCGGGGCAAGTCGTTTCCCCAGCAGTGCTTGTGGCATTTATCTGATAGATGGGCCATAGGCGAGGGATTGGGGGTGGGCTGGTGGGTATGCGCGTGCCAGAGCGTTGATTCCATTGAGGCGAGCCAGGCGTCCTCAGAGTGGCGTAGCGAGAGGATGACGGACGCCTCTGGGTACGCGGCCATTAGTTCGGCGGGGAAGATGGCTGCTGGGTAGTCTGCTACGGCCTAGATGGCAAGATTGCGTATGAGAAGACATGGGCATTTTCTGATGAGATTCGTGGAGTAGGGGCGTGGGCGTACCTCGTAGGAACCAAGGATCTGGTCGGACTTCTCCCTGCTGAATGGCTCTCCCCGGCCTTCGAATTTGGCGTCGAGAGCTTCTATCCAGAGCGCTTGGTGGTGGTTCTTACCCACTTCGCGCATATGGTACACGGGTGAGATTCCCAGTCGCTCGAGCGCGTCAGCGAGAGCTGGAAAGATATACTTCTTGGTAAGCTCTTGACTTATAAAATTGTGAGAGATGATGATTGAACACACATTGAGTACCCGTGCGGGGCATTCCTAGTATTAGGACTTTCATCTTATATCACCGTTGTCTAAGGCCCGAAGAGAATGGGCGAAATAAGTTGAATATTTTTATATATATTGCAAGCCTTGCTGACTATATGTACAACTGAACCTTTAGTGAGGGTTTTATACATATCTCACCTTTATGGCGATGAAGTTGGCCTGGTTCGATATTCCCCGATCCTCACCCCGGAATTATCCGAGCTGCCTATCTCGGACTTGGGGGCCTCGATGAGTATCGAGCAAGATGAAATGGCTCATAAAGCACACGTCTTCTCAGGCTTGATGTTGAGATACGATTAGTCAATCGACTCACTCAAGAGTATCGAGAATGACTTTTCGGTATATCTGAGATGTCCGACAGCGATGATGGGGAGGCATTCTGCCCATATAGAACCCAACTCATAATAATACACTCGAAGCTGAAGAGCTCAAGCTCAATCGTACAACGCCGTAGCTTACAACCGGACGACCTAGGGTTGCCTCTTCTTGGCAGCAAGGCGAGCTAAAGCAGGATCTTCCTCGATCCTCACGATCCTATCCAAAGCTCGTCCTTCTTCGAGCACGTAGGCCGACGTGATATCCAACTTGTATTTTACTCCGTTGATAATGACAGGCGCAAAACCCTCTCCTGTCAATCCACGACGGAAATTTGCGAAGAATATTCCAAAAGCCCGCGCTGCGTGTCGGAATGGCGCCGTCAATAAGTGGGACATCTCATAGTCGCGCTCCTTCTGCCGGCGGGCCGCCTCCTCCTGCTTCATGAGCATCTTCTCGTAGTCTGAAGGCGCCGCCTTGCGGTTATACATAGGCGCCTTCATAATGACGTTGTTAGGATCCACTTCGAAGCGGCGCAATGGCAAGCCGGGGATGGGTAGGCTGCGCCGCGCTTCGATTTCGAGGCGAACCGGGACGACGGATGCGGATAGCGGAGTTGCTTTCGCAGCTTGGGCGGACGCCTTGGCGGAGCGGGCTGGTAACACCTTGATGGAATGTATGGCGCCTGCGGGCATCAGAGCGAACCTGGTGCCTATATAGACCATCGCTATTCCCACTGCGCCGAATGCGACTGGGACTGCGAAGTGTAGTCCCGGAGGGACATTGTATACGTTGACCAAGACATTGACGGCGGCGCCTGCTATGCAGGAGAGACCGGCCGTGTAGCTCGAGAATAGAAATGCTCTGTTGGGCCCTGCCTCGTATAGTGTTGTACTCGATGATTTAGCCGCGAGCTTCTGCGCGTAACTTAAACGGGGAGATTGTAGACTCGCAGCAGGAGATACGATGGTCGACCTGGGAGGTACCGGAGCAGCTCTACTAGGCTTTGAAGTCGAATTTGAACTTGGACTCGGCTTTGGCTGTGGCTTTTGGAACGCGGCTCTAGCTTTGGTTGTCCCAAATGACCGGCGATTCGTTCGAACCAAACTCGGCTGAAGCCATGATAAGATTTTAGTCGTTTGATTAGACGGTCTGAGGGTCTCGAAGGAGTTATATAGTATTATTATAGGACGGGAACACCCCTTACATATCGAGACCGGTGTCATCATTGAGCCCTGTAAGTTAGAATTCAAACGGAATTAGCCAATTGGTATGGTAAGGTCAAAAGCGAGAGAGGAACGTTGGTTTTGTAAGTCTAGTCCATGGTATAGAACGAATTCAAATGGTAGAGCTTTGGTGGGGCTGGAAGCTATTTCTTAAATTCCTTATCGATAGTGGGCTGAATGTCTTGAAATGACAGGGGACTGCCAGCTGTCCAGGTGCCTGGAGGTCCGGGGTTGGGACGCGGCAAAACTTTGCAGCGTCCCTGACAATTCCGATTATTATTCGATTATTATTCGGTTGAGGCCGGAGAATCCCCAACAAGCTCGACCGTAGCCAATTTGTTCGTAAGCTCCGAAATTTGGGCGTCTCATCTTGACGAGAGGAAAGAAAAAAACAGCTCAATTGAGCTTTATTTTTTCTTCTTGGAAAGTGAACAATGACATCTTTCGCGACGGCTACCCGCCTATCAGCAAGGCTTGTGAGCAGACGGGTCGCTCAAGATGCAGCAACGAGAGGTATTTTGGTATATCGAAGCTTTGGCGTGTGTCTAAGTACCTAACAAGACTATACAGGCTTTCGCACCTCCGCCGCTTCGCTGGCAGCGCAAAACTTCACCATGCCGGCACTGTCGCCAACTATGACAGAAGGAAACATCGCAAACTGGAAAATTAAGGAAGGTGAACCGTTTTCTGCCGGTGATGTACTGCTCGAGATCGAGACCGACAAGGCGACCATGGATGTCGAGGCGCAAGAAGATGGCATCCTTATGAAGATTATCCAAGGCGACGGAAGCAAAAACGTTCCGGTTGGCACACGAATTGGTGTTGTTGCGGAACCTGGAGACGACATCAGCCAACTAGAGATCCCCGCCGACGAGAAACCCGCGCAGAAGGAAGCTAAGAAGGAGGAATCATTTCAGCAACAATCTTCTCAGGGGGCCGCACCAGAGAAAAAGACCAGTGCACCCAAGAAATCCGGAGAGAAAGCGCCACCGCAGAAATATCCTCTGTACCCCTCGGTCGAGCATCTCATAAAGGAGAACGGGCTGGATGAGTCGGCCATTAGCGAGATGACGCCCACGGGCCCTGCAGGACGATTACTCAAGGGTGATGTTCTCGCATATCTTGGCAAGGTATCTCAAAACAGACCAGAGGAGATCAAGGCTCGTTTCGATCATAATTCGCACCTTGACCTCTCAAATATCAAGATCGCACCCCCTAAGGAGGCACCGAAGAAGGCAGAGAAGGCAGCTGCACCAGAGGTCCCTATCCCTGAAGACTTGGTAGTATCGCTACCAATATCACTAGCAACAGTGATCAAGGTGCAGAAGAAGATCGAGGACACGCTCGATACTTTCATACCGCTATCGACGTTCGTCGCGAGGGCTACAGAAGTGGCCAATGACGAGCTGCCCTTACCATCAAACTACCAACCCACAGCCGATGAACTATTCAATCAAGTCTTGGGACTGGACAAGACCGGCCCCAAGGGATCTCGCGGCCACTACCTCCCACAAATTTCTGCTGTACCTCCGTCATCATTCACCGGTGTTGCACCTAAGCCGAAACAGAATCAGGTCGACATTATCGATTTCCTGACAGGCTCAGCAAAGAAGTCTACACCAAAAGTGCAAAGACCAGGACCTCACTCTGGTATTTCTACTGGTTCTAATATTTTCAGCCTCACTGTGCCCAAGACCGAGGAAGAGAGAGCCAAGGCCTTCCTGCAAAGAGTCAAGGCGGTTTTGGAAGTCGAGCCGGGCAGGCTTATCTTATGAGCATGAGGGTAAATACGGGCCAAAAGGCAAAAGACCACTGTAACTATATGATAGATCCTGTAATGTTGACATGGAAGCAGTGATAGAGCATAATTAGCAATGATTCATCTATTATGACTTCGATAAGAGAACGATGGTGGAAACCAAAAGTCACTTTTCATATGATTATACTCCCATACTCATTTATATTTTTAGCACTATGTACAGGAAATCACGCCAACGAAACCTGGCTTCATTCCATGATTCGATTGGGAATTTTGCATGGAATATTCATCTCTTATACAGAGCCGACCTTCTGCTTGACAAAAGCCAGAGCCTGTTGTCCGTAGATCTGGACGTACTGCTGGTGGTGCTGCGCGTTGTTGCCGTTGGAGCAGTACGGGTCTTCGGCATCGCAGTACGACTTGATGCGGTCGGAGTAGACAGGGCACTGGTAGCCCGAGGGCCGGGCCGCGAACTGAATTAATATGTCAGTTCACTTTAATTACTCACTAGTTAGAGTGAACGAAAGAAAAAAAGAAAAGTAAAATAAGGAGAAAATAAACTTACACCACCAGCCTTAGCCGTCCCGACGTTATAAGGCAAACCAGGCACATTGCGCGGATCGCCCATCAAGATAATGGCCTTGACATGTGTGCCGACATCCGCCGGTAGAGGCGCCGCAGTCCCGCTCAAACTACTACCGTCTGGACCGCCGCAGAAAGCGTCGTCCGTGATCTGCGCGCCTTGCGAGTATCCCACCATGACGAGCGCGCTGTCGGGGCACTTCTTCGCGTAGGCGGAAACTTGGTCCACGACAGCTCTGATCCCGGCCGTCACTGAGGAGCCGTAGGCGTTGCCGCCTGCTGCGGGGTCTGCGAGGATGTGTTAGTAGTGTATTTAGTCCGCATGTGTTGCGACGACATATGTGGATTAGGTAGGTAGGTACTTACACACGATGGCCTCGGAGGTTGTGCCTGGGTATGCGCCCTGGATCAACTGGATCATGGCCTGGGATGACCCGTAGCCTTGGGGCACGGTCGACTCGCGGGCGCCGAAGACGTGGACCTTGGCGCAGGACTGGCGGGCTTCGATGTCTCCGGATGGAGCGGCGAGGGCGCCGGAGAGGAAGAGTAGGGGGGCTGAGATTTTCATTTCGTTGGTGTTTCCTACCTGGTGTCTAGAGTCTGCAGGATAAACCAATAGTGAAGACCATACGAAAGCACGCCTCAATCGTTTATATACCTCCTTTGCGCCTCTGCGAAGAGGCAGCCTCAAAAAGCTTGTTATGACCAGGGTGGTGGCCTTTTACCCGGATGTTACGGTGAGGCTAGTCTGCCGTTGCTAGCATCTCCAATGAAGCATCATCATTTCCACAATAGGCAATGCCCGGAGGTAAGCCCATGGCGTTGCGTTCCCGTGGACCGCATAAGCATGAGCTATACCCAACGGTCGGGTTTATTCATTACGCATATCACTGTAGTTGTAACGTCAATTCAGTTGCCACAGAAGCCAGTCCCAATTACCCCAGAGTCTCGGGGGAGAGGAGGTGGGATATTCGCAAAGATTGCTGAATAGCGTAACTAGATCTAAGTAATACGGAGTAGTAAAAGTATAGAGTCATCTGTCTAGGTTGCTTTGTAGTTTAATTCGAGATCTATGTGATGTGTCTGAAGATTGGAGAGTTATCACTTGGAGATCTCATAATATCCCATATTAAGAGCAAATTTTTCGGGGTGCATTACCTGGTTACAGACATGCAAATATAGCGGAATCATACCCTATCAATAATGAAATGAAGTAGGGGTTCATCTAAGGACACCTAAGGCCACTTCTACGTGTGATCTATCAATTGCCCTGGGACAAAAAGCTCTGGCTCTATAGGTGCTCACAATAAGGCTTGCAACCTCAATTCAAATATATCGTATAATCCAGTGTCCTCACTATTCGCCTGGACATAAACCGTATTGCCCCGTGTACAACTGCCACCATGTGGTAACTTCTAAGAGTCCCCGTAACCTTACCAGCGCTCCGGTGAGGACCAGGACATGCATCCAGTTATGGCTCTGGCCCAGCAAGTCGAACGTCCTCGGAAACCACCGCTCCGGCACTCTCGCAGCATAGACAGCGGCACCTGTGAAGTTGATCAGAGCGAGACCAAGGAACGAGCCCAGTCCCATCCCAGCCACCAATTGTTCTCTTCCAAGTTTTAATAGCCCGTGGATTACAGGGGCGAACAGGCTCGTGCCGAGGAAACAATACATCAAGAAGCGCGTAGTCCTGTATGCGGGCTTCCTGAACTCGGGTCGCAAAGTAAAGATAGCACAGCCGAGCGCGGTACTCGTTAAAGCCGCAAAATAGGTGTTGCGAAGAAACTCATCGCAGTAGAAGGCAAAGTGCGTGCCAGATATCCCGGTACCCCACATGACTAAAACGATGCCTAGGTGGTCGAGTTCGTTGCCGAACTTGTGCATCTCCTGGCTATGGTCGGAGAACGTGTGGAATATTGTTGAAAGCAGGAAGCAGGTCGTTACGCTGAGGTTGTAGACGCTTAGCGCTATTATATCCTGAGTTCTTGTTTCTTTCGAGACGGAGCTGAGTTCGAAATACTGATAGAGCATGTATGCAAAGAATACGGCACCAAGTAAATGTGACTAGATATTTGCTACTTTATATGAGTACTATGGCTTAATATAGGATGGGGCATCGTACCTGTCTCGTTATGGATGGCAAAAATGCTCCCAAGTGAGTTCAAGTAAGAATATGAAGCCTGCCTACACGTTTTTTTAATAAGACTTGGCGACTCTTGTGCGGTGCTTTGGAGTAGTGTTCCTACCGATAGCCAGTAAGAATAAACTCGTTGTCCCTAGACAAGTGAGGCAAGGTGAGCGATATGAGCAACGTCGGAGCCACACAAGTCCTACCTTTGCCAAGGTACTGTAGCTAGTTAGAAATATCTTTCAGTAGTAGTATGAGGGGAACTTACATATATCTTTCCATGTAAGAAGGCCAGATCGGCCAACCGGTTTAACCCTTTTTGAGGTCATCGTTGCTAGAATTTCTAAGTAGAATACATACAAAGGGGCTCGGTATTATAATCAGGGAAAAAAATACAGAAGATTTTACTAGCCATCCCATGCATGTAAATATGAAGACGTAGCCGTACGATTGAGGGGATATGGATGAACATGCAGGACTGTGTTACAGGAGTTTTCAGCTTCGGTGTACTTCTGAGCAGGCAGGCTGTAGGTCACTTCCTATGGAGGTTAGCGCAGCGTTGATTGATGACGATGATTATCCAATAGGACACCTCAAAATCAGCCGGAGGCGTTGGTGATGCCTTCAAACCGACAGTCACTACACTTGAAATAATGCCGTTCTGCAGGCATCTCGTTTTCCGGTTGAGACCTGCATGGGATTCAATGACGATATAGCCAACGCTTCTTAACTGCTGAAATGTATCCCAGACGAGCTCATATTTGGGAGCGCTTAAGATGTGGCGTAGAAATCGTTTATATCAGTTGCAAGCGCAACGGTTCTTGGCTCAGTGCTAGTTCTCTTTAAACTCTAGTATTGCTTGTTTTCGACCTTTCGATATGAATGTATCGTTGCTTTTGTTTGATTCCTAGAGATGCTAGCTCGTTTCATTATTTTCTCTTGCCTCTTCGTATTCTGCCGCGCGAACTTTGATTTTATCACGAATCTGACGGCAGATTCGATCACAAACGGTACACAGTTAGTCGGCTACGTCCAAGATCCTAACGGCAGGGGTACTGCTACCCTGGCCCTATCATCTCTATTAACTCTAGTCCTTTGTGTCTGGTCAGCTCTTCACCTCAACGTTCCGAGGCGAAACCAGACTAGAATACAAGAATTCTGGCTTAATGTCCGTTGGATTGTCACTGGGATATATGCTCCCGAGCTTGTTGTATTTACGGCATGGAGGCAGTGGTGTTCTGCCCGACTCCTACAGCAGCTCGTTGAGCAATCCTTAAGAGATTCCAAGTCAAGCTCACGACCAGCAAAATACCCTACGAAATGGACCATGGCTCATAGCTTCTTCGCATGTACTGGTGGATTTGCGTTTGAATTAGCATCTCTAGGCCGAGTAATACTTAATGAAGCCGATCCCGTTACGGACAGACCTCAAAGATTGACGCTCACGGCGAGGGGCATGGCAGTTCTCGCTAAATGTGGTCAACTGGCCTCGATCCGCAAAGAAGACATCGAGGACAAGAGTAAAGCGAACAACCTAGCAAAGGCCACAGTAAACGTTATATATATATATATGGTTATAATAGGATGAGATTCGTAGATACTGTATACATGGTTAATTTGGAGGTGATTATGTGGAGATGGCTGATTAGCTTCGAAATGAAATCTTCGTGGAAAGGAAGCCCGGAGCATGTAACGCTGAAATCGTACACATTCTATTGTTAGCAACTTATTACAGATCTATATCTAAAGAGCGAATAAATTACTAAAGTACAGCGGCAGCCAAAGTTCAATCCTTAATTTTTTTATATCAAAATCCCCGCGCCCAGCCATGGTAACCGCCGTCCCCGCCATTTACCACAAAGCCAAAGCTGTTGATAATACAGTAACCCAAAATAAAACGCCCCCGAGAAACCCTGTTTGGCCCATCATTTTCGAAGCGCTGTTCTGAATCAGCACAGGCGTACCCGTCTTCTGTGTCTCGTCGATACTGCAGATGTTGAGACAGGATCCATCATCTCTCTTCTCAAATACCTTTTTAAGATTGCTTAAAGTATCGGTCGTACTTCGCTTGTTTTTTGACGTCTCCGGTATTGGCGGTCCTGTCGTGTTGTACACGAGTTCCATCCACTGGATGTTGAAGTAGGCTGCTGACCCCACGCTCATGTTGCCGGACCAGGATCCGCCACTGCGTAATGTTAGCCAACGTTTCTTTTCTGCAAGAACTCTTGTAATTCATAAGATATTGCAGGGAGGCGGGATCTAAAGCCTAGTGAAATCTGGGAGAGGAGGTTCTGGTGGTATATAATTATTACGTAGGGAAGGGTACAGTCATGAAATACTTACTCGGACCAGTTATTGAATATGATCATACTTGGGTCACGTGGCGTTTGGACGGTGATGGAAGCGACTTGTTCACCGTTAATGTACCAAGTCGTAGAATCCGGGCTCCAATCCATTCGATACACGGCCCAAGTGGTCCAGTCCCTTTCATTTGGAACCGTAGCATTCCGGGTTGCTTCAAGATTTTCATCTCCTGACGGAGTAGATGAAGGCTGATTTGTATATTGGATCCGATCGTGAGGATCGATCGTCCTAATCTCCAGGTCCGATTCTTGAATCGCGGAGAGGGCGCCCTCGCCACTGGTATCTCTATATGTGAACATTGCCGTGATCGCACCCGGGTCCCCAATTGTCCTTGCGTATATTCTGGCTGATAGGAAGTGATAGTTACGGGCCACAGACTCAAATTCAGCCGCCGACTGAAAGTCTTCTAGACGCGCTGTCCTTAAGGTTAGGAATGTGTCTGAGTTGGCATCTTGATCCTGGTTCTTCTCGAGATATACATTATTTGACGAATGAACCATGAAGGCCGTCGAATCCCTGTCATCACTAGCTAACGCTGCGGTATTGTTCCAACTTTGTAACGCCCAGTTATCGGTCCACTCTTCAGAGGAAAAGTAGTCGCTGGTTACGTCGGCTTCAGTGGTATCATCGGGGTCCTCGATGAGGTCCGGCACTTTGGCGTAGTCCGCCTTATCCCGGAAGTCAAAGAATTTATGAGTCGTGAAGTAGTGGCCGGTGCTTGTATTCGTGAGATAACAATTGCATTGATCGTCGCTAACTTCAGTGTATGCGGCCATGGACAACGATGTCAAGCTGGAGATGGCCACGAGTGGCCGGAAGAGCCTTATGTAAACCATGGCCACGTCCCTTGCCCTATGTCCACGCGCGGCCTAACCTCAGCTCACCCGACCGCTTGACACGACGATGGCCCAAATATAAGAAGGTCTGCGTGGACTTCGAGATGCTAGTTTCAATTTGGGGAAGAGGTCTCGTGCTGAAAATCACGTGTAGTTGTGAGACCCTGTACATCTGAAAAAGGCACCGGTAAAACGGTCCACCGGTAGAAGCTATAGAAGCGAAAAAGTGCGGGCTGACCGAGAAGGACAAAGACCGAAATATTTATCGACCGAACGGAATCATCCCCTAAAACAACGACACGCAAACCGAAGGACACGGACGCAAGGATGAGACCATCCAAGGTCTTGGTACACCCATTCAAGACCGAATGAAAGGCTGTGGCTACGCCTTGCTGCGGGAGACACAGCCGTTTAAAAGGTGTGCTATGATCGATGGCGTGAGGATGATCCAAGACAATAGCGCAAGATTAGGGAAGGAATGCTGGATCACCAGCATACACTATCAATGCGCGTTCAGGAGCTCAAGGCCTTTGGGATTAGGTCATTCTAGCCTATGTATGTTGGGAAAATATCCGTTGGATCGCTCCGTTGGATAAATTGTACGAATGCAACGTCATATTGGAGAAAGTTGTTATTTTGAAGATCAAGGCTGGGCCGCCACTTAACGGCCAAGGAATTACTTGCTCGAATTACGTACGAAGCATGCTCATAGCACCTTGGTTACGAAGCCGCCAAATGTTAAGTCCAAGAGAATTGTCAACTTTGACAGTTGCAAACGCTATTGCAAAAATGGAGGATTGAAGAACCATTAAGAAAACTCAAAACGTAGGGAACATAGGATAGGAGAGAGCTGGCAGTAGCTCGCGTGAAACGACGATGCAGGCTTACCTGGTGCTTGGGTGGTATTATTAGGTGCCGGTTGCATAGCGGTACGAGGTCCACGATATCCACGGACCTCGCCCGCAGCAAGCCTACCAAAGATCTGTCGAGGTAGCATTTGGCCGAACCAAACTTAGGGCTGATGGGCTACGGAAAATTCGTCTCGTTTTTCTGTAACGGATAGACATCCCACTGACTAGGGAGTTCCATGAACATGATAGCGAAAACTAAGAGGGCGCGGAACATCCAAGTGGAGCGGGAGGCCTGTCTTCTATATGTGAGGGCCGTATGGTGTGTGTTGTACAGCATATAGGGGTAATTAACCGGACAGTTATAGTTCCTAAGCCATGCTTGTTCCACGAATCAGACAAGCAGCATCCTCGGGTTAGGATTGTGGCCTCCTACTTTCCTAAATTTCTCGCTTATGTATGTTCGGTAGAGCGTCTACTAGTAGATGGAGTGAGTGGTATACGGAGCATACTGACCGCTCGGTTGGACCAGGGTGTCTATAGGTTAGGTAGCTAACTAGAACTGTAAAGTTGGCTGTGAGTTGTTCCAGATGGATATTTTAGGTGATAAAAATCCTCGTATTGATATCTGGATCTATTCAGCAACGTTTTGTGTTGTAACAATGGTTGAAGTATAGAATTTGTTGGTAGTCAAGCGCCGGCTGAGCTAAGTTGGTAGTCAATCCAAAGCCCCGGGTCAAACCGAGTCATGAAACGGCGGCTAGAAGATAGATCAGATACCTAGATACCTAAGTAACAGCGATCTGAGCCAAAACAATGCCCACGAATACTGAGCGCACGGGTATATCGTGATCATTGCCGGTGTTTGGGATGTTGGTCCCTGATAACATTGGATCGGAATGTAACTTTGAAGATAGGTGTAGACCGTATTCGCACAGACAGCGGGACAGATCTAAGATTGGTGCTGATCAGCTGCCAGGTGGCATTCCTAGACTCCAGCCTGCGGTGGGCTTGGGGGTGTGGAGTACTCGGATAAAGATAATTCCTCAAATGGATTGCATTCCGAGGTTACCTAGTTCCGGACGTTCATTATCCGAAGTTTTTCCTTGCCGATAACCGATAACAGGAATTCCAGAAGACTCGTAGCCGCTGTCAAAGGAGCTTGACGATGCATCACTATTACTATTCGGACTTGGCCTCGTCTCAGAATCGATTCAACTACGGTAACCCCCTTGAAAGAAGCCGATGTACCCGTGACTCCTCAGTCAGAATGTATCCTTTCGACTCCTATTCATCGACTAAGTCGTAGCCAATTCTAATAACATCTCGATAGAATTGAAGGACTATTTAAATTATAAAAAAAAGTTCTGGTCGCAAATCATGTCAGCGCAGACTACGTCACCTGGTTCATCCGAAGTGGCTGCTGATCAGCCCAAGGATCGCAACGAACCCCTGCCGGACGCGCAATCCAAGTCTCAAGACGAAGATCAGGAAAATCAGGATAATCCTGTCAAACCTGCATCTCCTCAAGATAGAACCAGCGCTGCACCGGAGTCCTCAACTAAATCCCCCGAATCGCCTCAATCGCAAGAATCCGGCGAGGCCTCGCCCATACATTCTACTGACTCCGATGCTGTCGCTGAGTCAAGCGCTCCTCCGCTACCGAACGAACCACCTCCTGCGACTGAAGACGACGGCTGGGACTTCCATTGGGACGCGACGAATCAAGCGTACTTCTTCCACAACCGATTCACCAATGAGACTACATGGGAGAACCCCCGGCTAAGAAACAACTCTACATCACAACCACAATCACAACCCGCGCTATCCGGCGCCGCCGAACCTCCCAAGAACGAACAACTACCTGCCGGAGGGTACAATCCTGCCATCCACGGTGACTACGATCCGAATGCCTGGTACGCGAAGACTAGCGAGAATGCCTCCGAGCTAGATCAGGGAGTAGATCCCGCAGCAGCGTACGCGGCTATGGGCACCTTCAACCGATTTACGGGGCGATGGCAAGCAGCGGACCAGAACCCGGAGCGGTACAACGACGAAGCGAAGTCGAAGCGACAGATGAACGCCTTCTTCGACGTCGACGCCGCCGCCAACTCGCACGACGGACGGAGCTTGAAAGCGGAACGGTCCGGCAAGAAGCCTACGAAGGCCGAGCTCAAGCAGTTCAAGGAGAAGCGCCGGGCGAAGAAGGAAGAGAAGCGGAGGGCGTGGTTGCGAGACTAGAACCGCTGTTCTTCCTCCCTTCTTCGTTCTTAGAATAGACCTCGGGACCCAGGCCGGGGATCTACGGTAGTATAGCTGGGAGGCGGATAGCTGCATGCTGCATAGAGGAAACGGCGTTGGTTACTGCGGTTCATGGCCATGTATAGGGAACACGTGGAAGGCGGATGCGTCTCTGCCGTAGGTAGGGAGTATCGTGCGTTGCATATTCGGATGTGGATGCCTGCATTGCATTTGATTTTTTTTTTCCCTAGAGGAGCTGCTCGGCTCGTTCTGGATGCCTTCACCTCGACGAGTTTGGACAGGGCCTCTATATTGTTGCTGCGTTTCTCTTCGGATTATATACCCCAAATGATAAATCATTTCTTCAACTATGCTACATTTGGCTCAACGGTGCCGTGAGATTTTCCAGAATACTATTTTGGCCAGTGATGTCAGGCGGAGCCTTTCCGCTAAATTATGCTAATCCTAACTTAAGAACATCCATGCATCTGCCATTCAATATCGACAACCAAAGACTGTCTCAATGCGGTAAGCTTTGAAGGTTGCCCGACCCGTCTTGGAATACGGAATGGTTTGAGGCTAGAATGGTTCCTTAAATAATAAACGGCGTCCCTATAACTCATAAACGTGAATATTCATCTAATTATGTACCTCATTAGATACCCACGGCTGGTACCGAATTTGTATACTGAGAATATCCTATCTTTCGACGACGATATCACCACGTCGGCTCCTATATAATACACCCACGAAACGGCCTTCCAAAGAAGTGCCTATCAGATCCATCCAATGACGGAGTTTGAAGTCCATCCTGAACAGTGACAGCTCGCGTGTCCACCCACCCCTAACCCCCACAACGTTAAGCCACCCCAATATATAAAAGATTATGCGGTCTGTAAGTTCCCCGACGCGACCGGTGTTCCTTGCATCTGCAAGATAAGGTACCTAGTTAATCCTGCTTCTCCCATGCTCTCTACGCATGTGGAATCTTTTTATCCGGAACAATGCGGAGCGTTCGCCAATTCCCGAATGCGACGTCGCGCATAACGAAGATTCGGATCAAACTCCTATTCGCCACCCCTTGAATTGCCTAGACTTCCTCTGCTCCGTCGTCGTCGTCATCGTCGTTATCAGATTCTTCGTCGGAGTCGAGCTCCATGTTTAGATGGACACTCTCGTTATCGCTGCTCTCCTCGTCGACCCCCGCATCATTTACGGTAGGGGCTTGGCTGAGCGTGTTGACAGGAGTCGGCACTGGAGCGCTAGTACTTATCGTTGATATTGTTATTTCCCTGTCGATCTCGACCCGTTTTGAAACAGCAATATCTGCGTCCTCGTTCTTCCGTTTGAGTGGAAGACTTGCGGGCGGTTGCACTACAGTGGTACTTTCCTTCTGGGACTCGGTAACAGTTTCTGATGCTGGCTTGGGGAGAAATGGGTTCGGAGCTTTTATTATGGGTTCGACAACTTGTGCTGGAGGAGGACTTGCTAGAGCCTCGGCGATCGTGGCTGTCTCGGCCAGGACGTTGCGAGGCTTCGCAAAAGCAGACTCGAACGGCCGGTCGAATGAGAAGCCGTTAGGTGAAGGCTGCTCCTCTGACTCGTCCTCGATCGGCGTTTCGTCGATGTCCATGATATCGTTCTTGAACCCTGTTGCTATGGGCCTAAAGTTGAAGCGTAGTATCTCTACGCTCTCGTCGTGCGGAAACTGACGGGTAAGGTAGGGTAATATGATTTGAGGTGTCCTACCGCTCTTGTCTCGTGCAGGATGTAGTACGCTTGCTACCTGCGCGTCCCTATTTTGAGATAGGATAGCAGTTCTTAGCATCTGGGCTCGAAGAGAAGAAGGAAGATGTTGTTGAGGCACATGGCTGAAGAGAGTAGTCAAGAGCGCCGCGGCTGCCGATACGTGGTCCGCGCTAAGGGCAACCAATATAGATTCGTCTTCAGCTTTATTGCTAAGGAACGCGTCCGCATTCTGAGCGATCGATTTTGATTTTAGGCCATCTTGAGCTGCAGAAGCCGATTGTTTAGGACGCTTGAGATGACCCGCAGCCCCTAAGAGGTCGCGACAACATGCTTTGATGACGAGATTTAGACTCTCGACGGTAAGCTTTGCCATTGTTGGCCCAGAAAGCTGAAGTATCTCTTTGATCAAAAGGAAGGTCATCATCCTGATTTCAGGTAGACGATAGCTCGATTCGAATATCCGTAATACCTGCTCAAGTGATTCTTGGGCTACAGGCAGAGAATTTCTTTTAAGCCGCTGTATCATGGTATATAACAACCTTATTGCAGCAAGTTGGATGTCTGGAAACACAGTCCATAATTCGTCTCTCTCCTCCCTACCGACGGCCGAATTCATTTGAACAGACGCCGACTTTTCTCTTCCGGGACTTGGCGGTATGATTGAAGATATCCTCGTAATGATATCAATGATGGCGCTGACTGAGATGGTGATGGCTACCTTTGTGCGGCAGCGAAGATAATCGCCAATAAAGTCGGCTAAGCCGATCATTCTTTCGCTGCCGGCATAGATGCCAATCCATGGTGGTAGCTGGTCCGGACTAGTACTGCCACCTTGTGGTTCTTTGTCGAAGTCTACTTGACGCAATGTGGCACTCGATAGTTGATCTGAGGTTGGTTCCCAACTTTCTTGGACCGCTCGGAAAACTTGGTCAGCTGTAGAATGGAATGTCTTAATGAGTCCATCAAGATGTTTCGCCCATTCGGTAGAGTCTCCACCTTTTGCAGCTGTCATATGCAGCCTTATCGAAAGACGTCGACAGCTTGTTTGCAAAGACGATGGGACAATCGTGCCACCCGAGATCGTCGGGGCAATATATGATCGTGTTTCAGCTCTAATTTTAGAGGCGGATTGGCGTAGAGTGGTAGGGAAAAGTGGTATTAGAGTTGAAAGAGCCTCGAATATCGTCTCGACGAGGCTATTTGGTATCTTACTAGCTTTGCTAGACACAGGAGGTTTCAGAATTTGAAGACATGCCGACGCAAATGTAGTGAGAGTGGGCGTAACAATCTCTCGTACCAGGGTCGGATATGCATGCATTAAAGAGTATATTTTGACTATAGTCACAATACAGAGCTCTTTAACAACCGCTGGATCCTTTCTCTGCTCCTTGTAAGTGGCTTTTACTAGTAGTATAGGATATGAAAACTTACTTGAAGAACCGTTAAGAGTCCATTGACCCACGGCCCGGATGTTCGCAGGCACTCCCAACCACCGGTCTCTACCACAGCTTTTACTAGAGCAACTCCGACGAAACGGCCTTGTGTAGTTCTGCTATTTAAAAGCGTGGATATTTGGGTCTTCAGCTTATGTACAAGCATCGCTGGTTCAGAGGAGCTCTCAGAGACCTTTGCCTCCTGTGGCTTGGACAGTGGCTCTTGACAGCGCAATAGATCCTTAAGGAGTGAAGGTAATAAAGCTGGAAGTTGATCTGATTTGGTGGCCGTCAGCCGCCGACAGAGGCTTCGTAGCTCCGGCGGAAGTATAGCAAAGGCCATGGTTCAAGATGCCCGTTCGTAACTCCGATCTCGTCAATTCAGACTCGGTAGAGGCCAGTGGACTGCGAGGAAAAAAGACAGCCTTCGTTGCTGATTTTTGTTGCTGATTATAAATCCCTTCCTCTTAACGGCTAACCGTCTTATAGCTTTGAACCATCTCAGGTCTCAGACGAGCAATTGAGTCTATGGTCAATTCCGGAATATGCGAAACTATGAGAGTTTTTGCATATATGAGGTCAATATCAAAGCTAGAAAGTCTTTAATGAGGCCGTCGATTATATCGGCAACGTTGTATTGGGATTGAAGCAATGTATCAGAACGCCAAACGAAGAGCTTCATGAACTTTTCTGCTATCGATAAACTTTTTAGTGGGCCTATGCGGTTACATAATCCCGATCCTGTTGTGCTCTGTGATTGGTAAACTAGTGTCTCCAGGGATTGCATTAGTGCATTAGGCTAATCAATAAGTGAAGGGGACTGTTCTTTTAAACAAGGAAATGACATACTTCCCCTGTTTCGCCAAGCAAGTTTAATTTGCTGGCCGCGACGACATTCAGGCGGACCATTTATTTCAATACCATCCTGACCCTGGGATATAGTTCCAACAGTCTGGCCCATATGACGCCTCTCCAAATCTGTAAAACATATAAATCATATACGGCCGAGATGATATTCGAGAGCCTGAATGATCAATAGTCCGTTTGCTCAGACCTTGGTTGGTTTATGTTGAAAAGCAATCGTCAGGATGAGTGTGGGTTTCCCCCCTTTCCATTTTGCGTAGTCATAATCATACTTATTGGAAAATATCATAGAAGTCGGCCAAAGTAGCTCAGTATTTAGCTCGATTGGAAGACGCGAGATGTGAAGGGAAATGGGATGACGTCCCAGAACTTGTGCGAAAGGTCCGCAAACATGCCACTGATAGGTTATGTACGATTCCATTGCACTCACTCCCACCGAACGGAGCTGTTTCTAATGTTCTGGTGTATCTGTAGGCCTTACCACAACCGCCGAAACCGAGTATGCTATTATCAAAGCTTCCCAGAACCAGAAACCCGGATCGAGACCTTCGACGGCTGTCGATTCCAAGGATCTAGACACGGCACAGTTGGTACCTCGATTGCTCGGTGCTATCGATGCGGAGACTACATACCTCGAAGACAAATATCAGGCTCAAGTATGCGTAGGATGGATTCATTGGACTGTTGGCGACTATAGCCAAGCCGCTGCCCAGCTACCACAGAGTCTAGAGAACGAACTAGGGCAGGTCGAGCTGGGTAGTATTTCCGAATGGACAAGAGTATGTTCTCTTAAAGCGGCGTACTTAAAAGCCAACTGCCTTGCGCGGAATAACGAGAGAGTTGCAGCGCTTGCCGTCTTTGAATCGGCATTGGCCTTATTATCTTATGTCTGGTCGGGTCAGAAGGGCCGCAAGCAGTTACGTTTTTGGGCTGAGCTCTTTTTGACCGAATTCTGCATGCTACAAGCTCAGGCTCTAGAAAGAGGCGAGAAAAGCCTCGAAGACCCGAATTCTTTGGCACCGTTCCGTTCCTGGGCGAAATACTGGGAAGTGTCTAAGGCCCAGGGTTCCCCTCTTACTGGTGGCTATGGTTTTCGTGGGGCAGTACCGAGAAGGAGGGTGTGGAACGAATATTACGCCGCCATCTCGGGCATCTTACAACAGGACCTACCATTTCCGACCGGGCTTGTGGATGTTACTAATGAAGCATCAGCTAGGAACCAGCTTCGGGCGGAATTGAAAAAGGTCGAAATAGCTTACGAAGGACTGCTTCTAAGCGAAACTTCTTTCCCGCGAGCTGACGAGCAGAGGCAAGAAATAGAGGACTTTGTCGCGGCTGTGATGCGGAATTGGAGTGTACTAAATGGCCGTGACTGGCATGAGCAAGATCTCGGTCCTGGCGGCAAAGAGGGTCTCAGCCGTGGCATATTAGATATCCTTTACCGGGCCGCAACTAAGACATTCCATTCTACGGCGATATTGCGGTATCTCTTCACGGTTCACATTGCAGTTGCTGAGTTCGACCTGGCGTTTCATGCATTCGATTCTTACCTGGAGATAGTTAAAAAGGGAAAGGCCAGGGTTGACAAGACCGGCCATCCAGAGCCAAGTCTCGACGATGATGCAACAGTCCTGGAAACTATTTCTCAGGCGATTACGGCTCTCTGCAAATATGGCTTCCATGAAGCCGCAGAAAAGGCACACAACCTAGGGATTGAACTTGAAGGAATGTTGCAAAAATTGCCAGCGCCTCTTCCCAATTCGCAAGATAATATCACGACATTGGACGAGGAGGACGGAGATGGCGTCATATTACACCCGAGAATATCGTCCCGGGTGTATGCTTTATCATGGCAAGCCATTGGAATTTCACAAGCGCAATGGTCTCGGACAACTTTTGATGCGTCGGTGCGAACAGAAACCCAGACCAAAGCCATCCGAAGCTTCCAAAAGTCATTGTCACCGGACAACGGAAATCCGACGGACGTTAGGACCCTTTTCACCCTTGGTCTATTACTAGCTGAGCAAAGAGAACTGACGGCGGCTATTGACATTGTTAAGGCCGCACTCATGTCTAATAAGAAAACCAGTAATGAATCTGGTTCATACTGGCGAGAACGCTCACTGATACCCTTATGGCACCTTCTTGCGCTTCTCCTAAGCGCTAGACAAGACTTCATAATGGCTGCTAGAGCTTGCGAGGGAGCTTTTGAGCAGTTTGACGATCCAACAGTTCTATTTGGCTCGCAAAATCTGCAAGGTACGTTCCGTAGCGAACATCTTAACGAGGCGGAAGCTCGGAACGAGAAGAACCAAGCAAGGGGGCTCGTTGACGAAATGGATGATCTTGAAAAGGAGGGTATGATTGAAGTAAAAATGACCCAGCTTGCTCTTCTAGAGCTACTAGAAGGACCGGAAGTTGCGGTAAACGCAAGCCACGAGTTATTAGTCCTGTACACAAGACTATTTGGCGGTTTTCAACAAAAAGCACCTGCTGCAACCCAAAAGTCAACGATGGAAGTTCCTAAAAGCTCGGCTGGTACAATTAGAACTCTCCGTGGAAGTTTTTTCGGCAACAAGACCGATAGAAGCTCTCGAAATGTCGGAAACACTACCACCGTAGAGAGCGGCAAGTCTACAGTCCTGCCAGAAAGACCTCAAACTGCTCAGACAGTCGCCAGCATTGCTACAACTGCTACCACAGCCCCTACCATACACGTTACTAGGGAGAATAGTGAAGCTGGGGATGCCCGACGTTCTAGGAGGTCATCCAGTGTTCGAGGACGACGTAGCGATTCAATGAGGCGAAATAGCTTGAAAAAGCGAGAACCAAGTGCTCAGCCACGGCGCACCTCCAGTACTGGAGGCGTACCCCGCGCTCCAACTATAGTGGATGGCGAGGATTATTTCACGCCGATGGCGGATGGAGCATCTCAGGAGCGAATTGACTTCTTCGCTAGCAGTAGGAATGACATATCCAGACAGCAGTCCTTTTCTAAGGGTCGTGGGTTGCTTCGGTTTGATTCTACTGCTTCCTCAACTAGAGGTTCCACAAACGGATCCGACAGTCTAGTTCTGGATTCGCTTTCATCACCTAATCCTCTACCCGTGGTGCAATTCCCCAGTGATCAAGTCAAACGGCAGAGGCAAACGGTACTTGTAAAAATATGGCTGATGATTGCTGCGTTCTACCGCCGTGCTAAAATGCACGGTGACGCTAAGAGTGCAATTGAGGAGGCCAAAAAGTTGGTAGACGGGTTGGAAGCTGAGGCCACCAAAGACACAAGCGGTTCTACCTCTCTACGGGATCCTGGTTGGGGCGGGAAGAAATCTGTCGAGGAGCTTTGGGGTGATGTCCACAGCGAGGTATGAGGCCTGATCTCAGGTATATGATCGATATTTGCTAACACGAGACAGTTGGGCTATCTTGCCATCTCTGAAGGTGCACCTTACGTGGCGAGAGACTACTTTGAGGAAGCACTAATGCACTACCCCGACCACCCTTCAGCTACTGTTGGGTTGTCCAACATTCTCCTTGACATCTACAGCGAGGCACTTTTGCCACCTCCCGCAATACCCAGCATCATTTTACCAGATGGCCAGGCAACAAATCTAATCCTGACGAGTACTAAACCTCAGGCTAGCTCTCACAAGATAGGAAACATCCCAGCACTACCTTCGGTACCACTAGGGCTTGGGGGTAACTCCCCACAATCAAGTAAAAAACACCCAACCTTTCACGAAACGGACGACCTTTCAGCAGAAGAGCTGCCACCCCCTTACAAAGCAGTTTCTTTACCTCTCGTCGATCGGCTTGCCGCTCGAGATAGAGCTTACGGACTGCTGTCAGGTCTTACTAAATTAGGCACAGGATGGAATTATTCAGATGCATGGTTTGCACTAGCTAGGGCACACGAAGAGAGCGGACAGCCCGATAAAGCTAAAGATGTGCTTTGGTGGTGTGTTGAATTGGAAGAAGGAATGGGTGCTCGCGAGTGGAACTGCGTTAGTGCCAACGGTTACGTGCTGTAGATCGACCAGCACCGCGGACTTACATCGAAACGGAAATCATATATCCGAGGGCCGGATCACCTTTAGACGTGCATGCATGGGGAAAAGAGAGAAAGAAGAAAATTGGCGATTAATAGGGTTTTAACGGAGATACTGGAGTGCAAAATATTACTAGGGATGTTAGCGTCATTGTTCACTCACGCCGTACCGCTTCAGCTGCGTCGGAACAACATATTCGTACAGTTCGTTCCTAGACCAGGATTGATACCCTTCCATGGCGTATTTCATTCTTCATTTTCGGGAATAAGCATATTAATGATACATAGACTCAATTCGAAAGCTGATCCCTGGTCACAATTGGAAATCTCGGTAACTTGAGCTCGTATACATGGTATCTTAGTCGGAAAATACTAATTCAAACTCCAATATGATTCAAGTAGCTGGACCATAGGACTATGCGGCTGAGTTTAATAGTTGATCAGGTTCTAGGCCTGCGATGACAGGATAGGAGGTAATGAGCAAAGCCCGAAGCTTCGAACTAAGGTCGTAAATGTTTTCTCCATTGATGATGTTTCGGGGTTTGGGAAGGTAAGTTCACTATAATTCCGATTTATAGGCCGAATTTTGTTTAGATATTCACACATTCGTCGTTAGTTTTGCTTCTTATACCTCATATTCACGTCACGGCCTAGCCTAGTAGATAGCTCTAGTGAGACGACCTATATATAAGCCCAACTGTCTGGGAAAACGTTTCAATCAATATTTTGAGTTTACTTGGGCAGGGTTCCTCCTCGCTCCAGGTCATATTACGATTTCACGTGCGCGATCTGACAACTCTAATATCGAAACGGATCAAGCGGAAGCTTGTTCATACATAGCTATACATGTAATTATTAATTGTTGCGATCCTGCATTCCAGGCTCAACCCGCCAAAGTTAATTTTCAACGTTCGGGCGCCGCAGCCCTGGACTTGGGCTCGGCGGTTTTCCATCTAACCCCTTGCCGCTTGGAATAGCGACAAACGGCTGGGATGCTAGTCGCAATGTCTTACCTGCTTACCCACCTGAAGGGATGACATATCCATTTCCACGTTCCACGGACGGGAGATATTACCCCCTAAGTGCCTTTGAAGCCCATAGCAATTGACCATTCCATCATCATCCCTAGTGATTTGAACAGAGTCTCGTCATTGCGGCCCCTTTTCCGCACGGGCGCTCCGGGCCTAGACACATCGAATATCTTCAACGGTATGGCGATTAGATATAATTGTCGTCAATAGTGAACTCAATTCCTTCCGATTAATAATGCGGTATTGCGATAATGCGAAGAGCAGATTCTAGACAATACAGCCTCCTATCCCTAGCTTGCGATGAGTATAAGACGCCTCACTCGTTCCCCATGGAGAGGCATGATATCTCTGTTCCATACCATCGGTATCACAGTCACCATCATTAAACTTTCAAGACTTTAAGACTCAACTCACCTTGTCATCTTGTCTACCCAATTGCACGCACAAGTCACACCGTAAATCATGCAGATCAAATCTTTCCTAGCAGCCGTCCTGCTCATCGGCCCCAATGTCATGGCTGCTCCAGCCACAGCCGGAGTGGTACCCCTTACCGAGCGTGAAGCACTCGACGTGAGTTCCCATCATCACATTTCTCAACCCCCCCTTTCCCGTGAATTATACACTAAGCCATCACTTGCAGTCTCGTAACCCTCCTGGCCCTCCAGGCCCTCCTGGACCGCCTGGAAAGGGTCCCAAGGAAGATTACTACAAACACCATGGCCACCATGGTGGTTACGACCACGGACACCACCATCACTACGGCTGGGACGGATCCAAGGGCAAGCACCACCCTCGCTCGTGGACTCGGGATGAGAATGAGGACAAGGAGAGCGGATATGAAGGAGACTGGAGCGAGAAGAGGGATGCAGACACTGATGAGAAGCTAGGGAGTGAGAAGTGGTGTCATCACCACTGTGGCCATTGGGGACACCACTACTAAACTTAAGGGGGCTGAAAAGTTGACTGGAATGGATGTGAATAATGTATACCTACCTCATATGTACCTAATATAGAATACGATGTCTTCTTTCTGCTTCATTATGAAACTCCAATTATCAGTTCTAAAAGGAGAAATTTATATCCGCCTCTCTCAAGTTTGGTTAAGTAATCGTAGTTGTGAAATGTATCTAGAGAGTAAGCGCTATACCTTAAGTACCTAGGTAAACATAATAATCCTCAAGCACACATCCAGTACCTAGGTGAAGGCAGCCTTAAGACACTATCGCTTAACCAACTTCACCTATAAACCAACGAGACAAACCTTTCACATGAACACTATGGATGCCAAGTACCTAAGTACATATAATGTATACATATGTGCATTTTGAACGTTCCATAGATGCGTCTATTTCGACTTCGCTTAAATTTCTTACTGTGCTATAATAAGACTAGTTGACCCCAAGATACATATGCCTACATAAGTAGACACCTACCATATCAGGTAAACTCGTGCGAAAGGAATTGCTACCCGAAGTTGGAGTTAGGTTGAGGCTACACAAGATCTGAGTAAAGTACTAATGTACATACCTACATGTACTATGTAATAGGGGGGTTTGCTTACCTTCAATGTTCCATTAGTACCTAGGTACTTCCCACCTGGTGGTAGGTACTTGCCTCAGGCGCACACATACATGTATACAGTACTCGGCAAGTACCCACTATAATTTAATTGAAGAAGACACCATCCACATGCACGTGACAACCCGCAGAATACCTTTGTTTCCCTCGAGTCTCACGAATCCGCATCCGTCCCGAAACATAGACCACCTTCTTTACTACAGCACAGCGCACAATGGAATCTCAATAACGCACAGCCTCTTTCCCCTTCATTCCTTCCACTATATACCCGAATCCGCTGATTTTTCTTGGTCACCAACCTTACCTTACCCATAGAGGAAACGCCAAAAGATAAGATAGATAAGATCGAGAAATAGATATACAGAGGAAATGCCGGCCCCCGAACAAGACCGGGAAGAAAAGCCGGACTCCCTGATAAACCCCGACGACGGCCGCCGGTACTGGTCGGGTATCGATGCTGACGTCAACGGCATGCTGGGCGGATACCCCAGCGTCTCGCGCATCGACTTGAGGGGCTCGAGGAGCTTCCTCGCGAAGCTGGACCTGGGCCGCGTGAAGGGTCAGAAGGCTGTGAGAAGGGCGCTGGAGGGCGGTGCAGGGTACGTTTTATTTTCTCTTTTTTTTTTTTTTTTTTTTGCCTAATTTCCATTTATTTGTTTATTTATTTCAGACTTTTTCATACCTAGTCCAATCCTACCTAGGTAGCTAGCTATCTGTGTGGTTGTGTCATGATGTTGTATTGTTTCTATCTCTTACCTTCTCTTCCCCTGCCCCCCGCCCTTTTTTTTTTCCTTGTATCTTCGCCGGCTTCAATAATTGCCTCTCATTTTCTTTTCCTTTTGTTTAATTCTATTTTAATTTTTTTGCGCGCCAATCCTTTCTCCCATCCTCTAGATGCGCATGCATACGTACATGCGGCCGGATGGCCGCATAGATCCTCGCCCGCGCCACTAGAGGATCGATTGGACGGCCACCGCAGCGCTAAAGGAAGCGGCGGCGCACACTTAAGCACATAAACATACACACATACATACTAGATCCCACACACACACTACATATCACACGCATACATACATGCATGTGCGTGGCTGGGGGAGCTGGGAGCTGAAGAGCTGAGAGCTAAGCGGTGTTGGTCGCAGGATCGGACGCATAACGCAGGGCCTACTACTAGACCTCGCCGAGACCGTCGACGTAGTCGAGCCGATCGCCAAGTTCACGGCCGCCCTAGCCGGGTGTCCGGGCGTAGGCCGCATCTACAATGTCGGGCTCGAGGAGTGGCGGCCTGATGACGACGAGACCGTCGATAACAAGTACGACTTAATCTGGAACCAGTGGTGTCTCGGCCACTTGACGGACCGGCAGCTCGATGCCTATTTGCGGCGGTGCGCTGGCGTGCTGAGTACGGGCGATGATGGGAAGATCAAGGGCGTTGTTGTCGTCAAGGAGAATACGAGCACGGCTGGGGAGGATTTGTTCGATGCTGAGGATAGCAGTGTTACGAGGTAAGTTAAGTACTTAGTCTGGAAAGAGTACCTTTCGCCTTTCCCCCTTTTATTACGCTCGGCTACCTTTGCGAGATGAGTATGTTGTTAATAGTGCATCATTATAGAGTAGACGAATCATTTAGACGTATCTTTGATGAGGCGGGATTTCGTATAGTCAAGACGGAGCTACAGCATGGATTGCCGCATGAGCTATATCCTGTGCGCATGTACGCGCTCAAGCCGAAAGATGCTTAATTCAAAAGAGTAAAATTTCTAAGAACTCCCGGTTAGCTCTGGGAGTACCCGTCTTCTCATTTCAAGGTGATGACTCTAACAAGGCTTCGTGCGTGAATAACGGTCTCTCATACCACACAACCCATAAGCCTCCTTTTCCCCGATCTAGCTTACCACAACCTGAGAATCAGGACTCCGGATCCACGACCTTGCTCAACTTAAACAAAAACGGATCTAACCCCCTCACCCCAACATCAACCTTGAACAGCGCACCACTAAGCTCAACCTCCTCTTCCGTGCCCTCACCCTCCTCCATCCCCGCCGTCGTAATAAGCAGCTCCGTGCCCACAAACTGGGGGCACGTGACATTCTTCGTAGGCAGCCTAATCTCACCCACAAGTCTTCCCTCCGGACTAATCTTCAGCACACGGCTCTCGCCATACACGGCCTGCCACAAGTTCCCCTCGACGTCGACGCGGAAGCCGTCGGGCTCCCCGGGGCCATCGTGCAAATAGAAGACGCGCTCGTGGGATATGTCGCCGGTGGACCGGTCGTAGTCGAAGGCGAAGATTGTGCGCTCCGTCGAGTGCGTGAAGTACAGGGTGCGGGTGTCTGGCGACCAGCCTACTGAGTTCGGGATCGTTACTGGGTGCCGCATCGAGCGCGCTGTGCGGGTGCCGTCGAAGAGGAAGACGGAGCCTGTTTTTTTTTTCCTTGGGTTAAGGTTCTTGTTCCTTGGTACTTCTCACGTTGCTGGTCCCTGGTCTGGCCTAGTGTATCCCATGTCTGTGGAATGTTCCGCCCTCGGGCGTCTAGGTAGGTAGGTAGGTATGAAGTAGAAGTAGAAGTAGAAGTAGAGAAACTATACTATACTCCTTTTACGCGTATACTATGCGCATCGATAGGTACCTAGCAGCCTAGGTAGGCACGTTACAATGTATAACACACAGCTACTATTTCCCCCGGCATCGCTGCAATCCCCGGCTGCGGACATAACTCCGGCGCATGAGAGAGGGGAGAGCAGGTAGATCGGCCTTTGCCTGCCGGGAATAATGAAAATCCAAATGATTTATGATTCACGAGACCATTTCCCGGTCCGGGGTTTGTTTATGCAGGGACTGCCATACTATGCTGTAAGAAGCACCCTGGGACGAAATATCCGTGAGGCGTGCGAAATGAGACGCGCCCAGGATCCGCTTCCCGCGGGGCTCCCTGGCTGCCTGGGTAGTGCGAGTGGCCTCGTGACCTCAAGGTATAAAGAAGTGATAATAATGGAAACTAAAAAAAACACCTTTGCTTGCCCGCTCTTAAGTCACGACTTATGACTCGGTGGGTGGAGGGATTGGTAGGTAATTACGTACTTCTTAAGAAGAGGAAATAAGAAGAAAAAAAGAGGGGCGCTCAGCTCACCTTCAGGTTGTAAGTCCAGGCCGATGTCGGTCATGGTGCCGAGCCAGAAACGGCCGTGGGGGTCGACGGCGCCGTCGTTGCTGCGCAGACGCTCATTGTCGGCGTCGGCGCTGAAGCGGGCGATATATTCGTACTTGCCGGTGCGGCGGTCCAGCGCGGCGATGCCGTACTTGGCACCGATGACAATCCGATCGCGGGGGTCGACGCCCTCGATATCGGCCGTGACTGTGACGGGAGTGTCCAGCTGGATGGTCTCGACAGCTGATTCGGGGTTGGGGTTGTTGAGGTCCACGATATGCACCCTTTTCTTTTTGATATCGACGAAGCGCAGGCTGTGCGTGGCCGCCTCATAGTAGGGCCCCTCTCCCAGGCCGCAGTGCAGGTGCAGGAACGGCTCCGTCACGCTCCACTGCTGCAACTCTGGCTTGGGTTCTGTGGCAGACATGCTGGATCCCTTCCTTTTGCTTTTTGCGAAGGCGTAGGTCACGAGGATAGAAGTCGCCCTTACTTGGTGCTAACTTGGAATGAGAAGCTTTTGGTGGAGGTATAGTCTCGGAAGTCAATCGAGAGTCAAACTTCACTCGCGCCGAATCGGTGGAGTCCTTGAAGCGGGACTCGGGTCGGCTCGGTTGCTTAGAGCTAGTCCTGTACGATTTTAGTGTTTAAGTTGGTTCATGAAAAGGTTCCTTAAACGTCGTACAAGCAAGACTTCTATCATTCAATATTTTCAAAGACACGAAGATTAGAAGCAAAAGTGAAATAGAAATGTTGATTCCGTGTCATAAATCGACTCATTAGACACCATCGTCAATTTTACGGAACACGGGCCTCGTAGCCGTGGGAATAGACGCCGAATTTCTCGTCTAATTGTTTTATGGCTCAATGGATTCGACGGTTCTGCAATTCGGAGCTCTTTCGGTCGAAACCACCCGACATTGAGTTCTATCCTGCCGGCTATTTCTTTGCATCTATTCCTTCCCGTCGCTTGACGGATGGATATGAGCCGTAGTCCAATACGATTTACGCCTACATATCTCTGGTATACTTGAACATAAAAATGGGCGGCTTCAAATAAAGGTTGGAATGAAACGAAGGCGCATAGAGGCTTACTACGTCATCTTACTTGGGACGACTTGCAGACGAACGTCTCCCAACATTTCGTTACGAAGCCTATATCTCCTAGAGGCATTATTTGGAATGGGTTGATATGAAAAGAAATTATAGCAATCCTTGTCACTTAACTTTTGAACCACAAGTGTGTAAGTTTCCTTCTTTAGGTACGCCTGTAGGACTCGATAGGTGGAAACCGACAAAATTCTTAGCCTGTACGAAAAGAGAAAGTCGGGATGCCACCGCGCGACGTGTCTGTGGCACAACCACGCACGTAGCATTATCCAGGTGGCTGGCAATTGCCTAGAATAGTGAACCGACGTTGTCACTAAGTATGGAATCCGCATTTAGAAAGACCTTTTTTTTGAGTTGTGACCGCTTCTTGCGAATCGCGGGGATCCACGACACATGGCGGCGTGGAAGAAGCTATTTGGTTGCAGATAGACAATGGGGGGAAGACTGAAGGGGGGCAACGGATCATGGATGCAGGTAGAGTAAAAAATAAGGAGGCAAGGTATGTGAGTTAAGACTTGTCGGTGTAGGCATCGTGGGCGGGTTTCCCTTTGCGACGATTTTAAGCCCACTAGTTTGTTCACGAGAGCTTCGGGTTTTGAATGCGTCATGTGCGCATGCAATATGCACCCCATCCAGAATCCAACAAGCTGCCATGCCCTTTCGTCTGCAAACACGGTAGGCCTGCGGACCTGGACTCGTTGGCCGAAATGATGGATCTGGCTAATAAAAATTTAGCAGAGAACTGGCCAAGCTTCGAGAAAGGAGTTCAACTTATGTGGAATCAAGCGTTCCAAAGAAGACTATCTAACAAAAAGTTGCCAGCCATTGACGAACCACATGATCATAGACAGATGCGGGTAAGTCTTCCAGAATCTTGTTCCACAAGCCCCGTCTTTTAAGAAACGAAAAGCAAAACAGAGAGAGAAAAGAAAATACCAATAGGCACTGTCTATTATGAAGCTAAAACTAATAAATGACGCGTGGGTGCGCTCCACTTGTGCACTGTGCATTTCAGGTGGTTGGCTGTATACCACTCAGAATCCTTGTCAAGACCTTCGGGGGTGCGGTGATTGATCGATATGTTTCTAAGCTTTGTAATTATAGCTCTCAAGAGGGCTGATACCCGTGCGTGTGTTCGGTAGCGATTGTCTTCGACAATCTGTGTGTCACTGCATCGGCATTGATGACGATGACCATAATGACGATATTATAGGAGGAGTATGTGTATCCGTAGCACGAGAGTCGTTCAGCTGTGGGGGTTTCGAGTGCGAGAAGCATGGAAGAGGCATGTTAACCATGTGTCGACGAGACACGAGTAAGTGGAATCGTAAAAACGTGTAACTAGTACCACGCGGTACATGCCGTCGTGATGTGTTGCTGTATTGATACTCCATATAAGGGAACCCGGTTGCGTGATGTGGATTGGTGGCTCACCGCTAATGGCAATATCGCCTAGGATAGAGATCTTCTGGACCTACATAGTAGAGCATCTGTTCGCACTTAGACCGGTCAGACTGGTGAAAATTCGTACCCCTGGTCCTTGAAGAGTGGGTAGAGAACGTGTGCGTAAAAAGTGACACCTCGTTTTTGTGTTGCATTACGAAGCCCTGAAAGCTGGGGCGAGGCTGGTCATGAAGCTATTTCTAATGGGTGCCGTACACTGTGATGTTTTGACCCTTGTTCCCCGAGCTTGCAGATTGCAGTAATCCTTATTAGCTGCAGCTGTGCTCTGCATGCCATACATGCTACATTTTTTCCAGAATCTCCAAGGGAAACACGCGAACACGGCCCCCCATCCCCCCAATTCAATCTCCAGATCCAGATACGGAGCCCTCGGCAGAAGGGGGGGGACCAGTCCAGACTGCTGGGTACAACTTAAATGATGGCCTAGGACTTTTTGTTTTGTTGTTTCTCAACATCATCCCGTAAGCGAGGCGTATGCCGCGCTATTATGTGCGCCTAGAATTCTGGCTAGTGGGTATCTCTACCCAAACCCCATGATACCTATTGTTCCGGTACGTATTGTTTCTTTTTTTTTTATTAGCATGGCTAATAATACAAGTAGCCTAACGTACGAGACGAGCTAGCATCTCTTGACAGACATCATGAGATCGCTTGTAAGTCCTTGCAAGTCCCTATTGGATACGCTTTTAAGTAGGGACCTAAATTTCTCGCATGCTCGGTCCGTTGCGGGTTGGGACTACATTCGCAGGAATCAATGATCGCTTCCCACACGGAACTCCTGTCCAGGTTTGTGGTCCAAGGGCGTCATTTTTCCCGACTGTGGCGTATGACAGGAGCCGTTCTGTTGACGACCATTGGCAATTAAAGCAAGCCTGGGTTTGATTAAAGCAATGGTTTTATCCCAAGCTGCTAGGGAGCGCCAGGGTCACACGAGGTTTGCGGACAATGTGTACCCGTACTGTACTGTACTCTTGACTTTGGTAACGGCTCGTACGAGGTACCTTGGGTGAGCGTTGACTTAAATAAAGTACGGCTAAAGATAGAGCGAAATGACGTGTAATAACGCATTCTTTGCAGAAGCCCAATGTAATGAGACAAGATAGCCTCAATAGACCTAGTGACGAAACATGCAAATTACTTCATTCCAAGATGTCTCGGACCTTGTTCCTGCATTGAATACGGACCGGTCATCATATTCTCCGACTGCGTGGGAATCCAGGGGAAGCCATATTAAAAAAGTAAATTAGAACCAGGGACAAGGCTATCCGAAATATGAAGTTGCGACGCTGTTTTCCTCTCTCTTTTAGGCCTTATTTCCTTTTTGCCCTGGAGAAATATTGACTCCCCTTGTATATTGTCAGCGTTAAGAACATATGGTCCTGTTTGGCAAGATGTGATTGATCAATCGCCAAATTGCTTCGAAATGGAAAATGCAACGTATGGGTGGACTAAACGGTAAGAAATATTGCCCATCAGTGAGTGTGTGACTGCACGAAATCCTGATACGAAGTTATCTGCAGGCATGTCTATCAGTCACCTCTCTTCTTTTTTTGGTTGTCTCTCGTCATATTTCGTGACAGGTACTGACGAAAGCCGAACACCCACGTTGCTTGGTGCCACGAGGTTTCAAAAGCACTGCGCTTTTATTTCTCGATCCGGACTGGGTAAGACCAAAGCCACTCAGCTCACCTTCCGAGCTAGTCCAGACCAGGTTAGGATATCTTTCTATCCAGGCTGCTGGGTTGGGGGCATCGAAGGGCAGATCCTTGCGCTTACGGGCCGCCAAACAGAAGGCTTTAATTTCGCGCGAGCAGCCCTCATCTGTGTAGTGCGTTCCCTTGGCCGCATAGAGGGTCGCAGGAGACAGGGACTAGGTAGGTTTCCTGCGTTGTATGCAGATATGTACGCATGCCGACCGGGACCAGATGGTGGTCTCATCACACGGCGGCAACATGAACCATCCCATGGTGCTTGCAGAACTCGCAGGTTCCCGTACATCATAGATGACCTAGCACATACATGCTACATATGCATGACCATAATGCCGTGGCCCGCGAGCCCGAGTCCCGGTATACGTCCATGCAGAGTGCGCGCTTGTGTACTTGTGCTGCTGAAATTTCTTTTAATGATGCTATAGCGGATTTGGGCAGCCATCAAAGATGCCAAGAGGAAGCCCCTGGCATTATCAGCCCGTCTACCAGTTGAACGCGACAATACATGCTCCCTTGCCGGCCGGCTTACCGCACAACAATATGATGAAGTAATAAGTACTCATAACCAGGAGGCACCTATAGGCTGTTCCAGAGTTGATTATGTTGACAGAGAAACTGGTTTCCTCGTGTCGGGGGGGGTTAATGTGACACTCCAGATTTATGAGCTGTTGCGACTCACGTAGCTTGCTCGAGTTGCGTTGTCTTGTGCCTAATTAACGCACAAATACGGAGGCGCCCCCAATCTGCTGGCATATATTTATTAGGATATTAAGCTCTTAAGATGCTTCTCAGTTTACGCACGTCGTCAGATCAGCAAGTAGGCGTTGACGCATTGCGCCCCGCAAATGAACCGAATAACAGCTACAGTAGCTGTAACTGCGTGTGTCGGCGATCCTTCCTGCGGCCTGTTGGTCATGCTGACATGGCTGGCATGGTGGCTTCGGTCATAATAGGTACTAAGACATGGGCGCTGGCGGTTGGGCTGGAATCCAACGGGGCAGCTCGTTGGTACCTGATCGCTTGATCTACCTCACTGTACCTTAGTAGGTACCTACTTAATGTAGAGTATATAGATGGGCCTACATATACATATACATGTACATGTATGTAGTAGGTGGGTACATGTAGGTAGTAGGCAGAATGGTACGTGTAGGTTTGAGATGGGAGAGAAGTGCATTGTATGTATATAGTATTGTATGTAGGTCAGCGGCAAGAGTTTAGAAGGATGCAGGAGTTCAAACCGGTAGTTCTCATGATTATCCTTTTAAGTTCTAAGCTTGTACGATTATTTTCAGGATACACATGTACATGTAGGTATCACTTGCCGTAGGCGTTTATTTTTTAAAAGAAAGGTTAAAATGGGTCGTACAACTACCGCCCTTGAAGATGCAGACCCAGGCAAACACGAAGTACATGATACAAACTAGACCACGTTACCTACAAACTATTACCACATAACCTACCTCATCCGCTACTTTGGTAAGGTTTAGCTTACATACATTAGATACCTGTACATCCGGTAGACGCTATCTTGGTCATTGAAAAGGCTCCCTACACTATGTACATGTAGTAGTAGTTGCGAAGGCTAGGACGGTTGATGAGGGTCCTTCCCGCTTTCCGCGGGCGTGGACGAGCCAGAAACATCGAGGCATCGCTAAAGTGGATTCGCACTAGTAGCATTTCGAATGCCGCTATTGCTTCCCTAGCTCCCTGTTTTTACAACGTTGAACCTGGCCCTATTCAACTTCTGACATACATACATACAACTACACACATACATACACCCTGGGATATACATGGATAACAAATACACTACCTACACTACCTACCTCCATACATACATACCGTACATCTCTACATCTCTACAACATCTCACCAAGGTCCATGGTCCAAGACCCATGGCCCACGGCTGCAAGACCTGGCTAGTCTTGCATATCTTAAAAAAACTATCGTCACTCTCTCCTGCTGGCTGGACTCGCATTAAGCCTAACTAGGTATAGCTCACCTACCAAGCTAAAGGATTAAAGCCCTCCGCTTCGTCACCACCAGACGACAAGCAACGGTACTGACCGCCAATCTCCAAAGTCGATCTCGGTTGTCCTAGTATTCTACCACGTAGAGGAGAGATACTTGTCCTTCCAACAAGGCTCGACCAGTTGGCACCGCTATTGCACACGTACAATCCATGCAGCTACAGACTTTTTGCTCGACCGCTTGTTCCTAGTCTATGGTCATTTTACTGACGCTGAACCTGGGGGGTCCCAACTGACGTTTTTCTTGGCTGGTCACGGTTACTTGTCGATCATTTCCACCACAGTCGTCCTTAGGAGAACGGTTTGGTGCGAGCGGAGTCTTTACCCGCCCACCTAGTTCGACCCTCTAAACCCTTTAGCAACCATTAGCAACTCCACCGGAGATCTCCATTAAGGTAATGAACCATTCTCTTCGTGACGAGCCGTGATGAGCCGTGACCTATCGGCGGTGGAGGGACCATTAGTTCTCCCCCCCTTCTGCCATACTTTGCGCTGGCTTACACTACATACTGCTGATGAACCATGTAGCACTACAATATGCGGTCCACGATAACCCTCATCCACCGCTGTTGCAGTCTCTAATGCCCGCAAACAGATCAACGCCAACATCCTAGGCAATCTAAGTCCCAGCGACCGGTATCGTCTCCTGGCCAGCTGCATTTGCTTTGGAGGCTCCATGTACGAGTGCGACCGCTACAATGTGTTACGGTGAGAAAGACACAAAGAGCCTCGAATCTTGAGGCTGTATAGTCTAAGTCAAATGAACATCCTTACGTCCACCGTGCTCGTAGTCTCGAGTGGATCATTGGACTGTTCCCATCAGTTGTCCCTGGTTGACACCTCATGTTTCGCATGTCTTTCTAAGCTGCAGGTGTCAGACATCAGTAGGGCTGCTTAGCTCGCTCTCAGCTCGTCAAGCCCTTCGAACATTCGAAGAACCGTATGGCGATTCCTTGACAGATGCCCTAGTCTCAAGATCCTCATCATTCCCACAACTCGCTGAAACTGTTTAAAAAAGGAACATGCTACGGGGTATTCCTAGTCCATATTGCCCCCAAAGCTATGGGTGTCAAGTCCTAAGCCCTGCCAGTGCTAAGCACCAACGCGAGCCTGAACAGGGTCCCCTGGGATTTCCTGCACCCCGGCCGCCGTCCCAAACCATCCCCATGCCGGTTCCACTCCTCTAAGCTTGCCATGTCTGATTTAACTTGTCTGATGATAAGAGCGGGCACGGGAAGCTTGGAACGTTCTTTTTGCCAAGAAGACTGAAAAGAAGAGAAAAATCGAATACTGGACGCGGCTTTGCTCGTGGCTACTAGTTCAAGCGTGCAACTTGCTCCTAGATTGTACGGAATGCTTACATCTGCCATCATCATTCCTTTCATCCATTCTGAGAAGTCATACTTCAGAGTACTTTGCCAGCGGGCAAGTGCTGAGCTTACTGCATCCGAGGCAATAGCTTAGCTGTCGGTGAATTGACGCAAGCAAGGTGGAAACACTACGAACTCCAGTCCTGCCGGTTTATTTGGCTAGGTCTTCCACTTCCGTCCTACTTGTACGTATCCATCCCAAGAAGCACACACTATCTCCTTACGAGCATAACTGTAGCTGTTGTCTGCCCATTCAGGCCCCAGTGCTGCTCTAGCGTTGGTGGGCATTTCGACCATTCATTGCTGCAGGGCTTTTGTCAGGGTCGTGAATGGTCCGCTCTTTGCTGCATCTCATCATTGGCTACAACCGCATTTCCTATTCGTTGGGCAACAGCTGATATACAATGCACTAAATCCAGCCGCCACATGTCTGTGAATATTTCCCAATATCTTCACCACTACCATCTTCATCTACCTCTACTTAAGTAACGATTTCTAAACCGGACCTGGGCTTCCCATCGCCACTTTACGAGGACAACCTGTAACTCAGACAAGAGGAGCCTGCTAAAACCTTTCCATATATATAACTCCAAGGGTTGATCGAGATATTCTTCAAAAGGTGATCTCGAATATCATTCAGCCTATACGCCTTGAATCTGGAAGACAGCTTAGATATCCTCGGCCATTATATTCGCTCGCGCAATCACTCTAGTGACAAGCGCAATAGTAAGCGGACTGCCATCGTTCTCAGCAATTCCTACGCCCAAAGTCTACTCATCAATCTGTCGCCGTGGCGGTCCAAAATCTTCACACCCGTCAACCCTCCCAACAGCCCTCTACCCGCACAACTGGCAACGGGGACGTGGGATCTCACCTGAATTGCCTGAGCAGCACTGAGCAAGCAGACGGCGAATCTGGTGGGGCAAGACTAGATAGTAGCGAAACGAGAACGGAATTCAAGCGGTATCAATTCGCGTCTGGTAGAGGCGGTCAATGTCTGGGTCCTCCGGACCACCTGCGTGTAGGGGAACCGGATCCGATGTCGCAGAGGGAACCTGCGTCACGATCTGCCTCACCTCGGATATCCAGGTCTCCTCCAGCAGGCTCGAGTACATCGCCAAATTCTCTTCCGACAGATCCTCGAAGGTCTAGTATCCAGCCAGCCAACAACGGGACATTAGAAAGCAGTGGTATTCCCCGAACTAATGGAGAATTAACACAATCGTTACCCCAGAGGGGCTTTGGAGTACGGAACATTTTGAACCCAGCAGAAACACAACCATCTCCGACTGGAACTGCTTCCTCGGCAGCATCCGGACCAACTGGTGGGCATTCTCTACACCCAAGTCCAGGTCTGCAAGGTTCCACGTTTGAATCTAGTCCAACTACCTCGCGGCCCTTCTCGTATCCAGGGCATGGGATGGCGAGCCAGCAACAAACTAACCCAGTGGCTGGGAGCCAGCCTCCGCTGGGACCATCACCAGGCGAACGCGGTTCGCCTGCGTCAATCCAATCTCATACTTCTATAGGAACTCGACGAATCTTAACTCCCAGATCTCCTCGAGCATCAGGTTACATACCACCACCTCAGCCGTTAAACGCCCCCCAGACCCATTACTATCCTAGCCCTCATTCTGCACCAAGTCGAGGTTTTCAAGCCGAACCTCCTGGATCAGGACCTCACGTTCAATCACCACGAATTGGTGGGCCCCAGCCTTTGGCGCCTCAATTCGGAAGAGTTCATCATCCTGGAGCTGGTCCTTCGACTACTCTAGCTCCGTTAACGACACCACCACCTCGGTCGCTCTCTCAGCCAATCGCCAGCCAATTTAACGCACCGGGGCAAGAGCCACAACAGTCACAAGGAGGTTCTGGAAACCAGATCAGACCTCATGCTTTTGGTCCGACTCCGCCGTATCCGACGCCCATTCCGCCCAGTAACCGAGGCTTTCCCCATTCTCTTCCTATGGGAGATTCGAGGTGGCCAGGTATGCTTGGAGGCGCGGCTCAGGCAGGTCCATCGGGAGTCCGAAGCATGGTAGGAGTTGAAGGACATGCAGCGATGAATGTTGGTGGCGAGCCATTAATTGTTCCGTTGGATATGTATAACGGGTCAAAACAAGCTGACGAGAAACGCCAGCGCAATGCAGGAGCTTCTGCACGATTTCGAGCCAGGAAGAAGGATAAGGAAATACAACAGGGGCTGAGAATACAGGAATTGGAGAGTCAGAATCGTGAACTTCTGAAGCGGCAACAAGAAGTAGAAAGCGAGAGGGACAGGTATCGCAGTGACCGGGATCGACTTCGCGATATCGTCTATCGAACTCCTGGAATCAGCGATCTTGCTTACCAAGGGCCTCCAAGCCCCATTTCAACAAGAAGTGGTGGATCTTTCGCAGAAAGAAGCCCGCTCGGCTCCAACCCACCCTCTCTCCCGATGCCATCTTACGGAGCTACCGATCCTGTAACAGGCGAGAGGGCGGCACGACGCCGCCGAACAGATCCTCAGTTGGACTATAGCCCATCCTATGGCGCGGTTCAGACTAGTTTACCATCGATGGCTCAGCCTACGCATGCTCCTCTGTCACAACCGGGGACACCTTCTGCTATGGCACGAACCTCGCGACTACCTCCTCTGCGACTAGATCAGCCAGCAGGAACACCAACCACTGGACCGTCCACAACAGGCACTCCAGTGCAGAGTTTCCCACCATACAAGCGCGAACCGTACGAGACTGGCTGGGCAACACGACCTAGCGCACCACACGATCCAAACCAGCGTTAATTACGATATCTCCGGTCTGGAGATTCCCTGCACTCACTACACTACACTACACTACACTACACTACTTTCGTTTTATGAAGCAAATATTCTTTATTATATACTTAGTTTTAATATCAACTCCTCGCACAAGAGGCGAGATGAAGCGAAATGGTCCTAAATATTCGAGCATTGGACAAAAAAACGGTCATTAGAGATTTTCGCATAGCTCGGGCAACCGACGTTTCGGGCGGGAAGGAAAAGCTACACAATACTTGTTGCTTGAATGGTTAGGTGTCAGGAACGAATACAGTTTGTTTTTACCAGTCACAGGTCTACGGGTCCCCAGTACCGAGCTGTGCACCAGATACCTCTTCCTCCGTCATAACTTTCATTTGTCTTGCCTACCCCTCTCTATCTCTCTCTATCTCTCTCTCCGTGCACAGGTTCGTGGTCATTCTACTGGGAATCGGGTCCTGGGGCTTTGGGTTTATATATATCTATCTACTCGAGGATTTTGGCGTTTACTACTCGGCTTAGCAGGAGTTATGGTGTTTGTTTCTTGGTTTTGTTCCCTTGAGCGGTTTTACTCGATACCAGATTGCGAATTGTCAGAGTGCAGAAGCTTTTCTGTATTCAATCTATCTTGGATACTCTAATACCCAGCCGATTTTGTCTGTATGAGTTGGCATATAGTGAGGTAGACACAGGAGAAACTATTTCCTTTTTTGGGCAGGCCATATGAGCTTACTATTCCTATACTACGGGGGGGGAAACTATACAATGGAGTTCAAAATTACGAGGGGAGAAAGACGGGGTGCTAGCGATGTCGACGTGTCGTGGATAGACACGGGAGAGAATTACGTTGATTCCCACTTTGGGAAAAGGGGGGCAAGGAGAACGAATTGGGACCAAAACAAGCGGCTAAACTAGAGGATAATACTCCAGATGATGAAGGCCCAACCAGATAATCCCAACAAAGCCATCAAATCTAGGATTGAAACAACGCTATGTTGTGACACAAGACGGACTTTTCCGAAGTAGTAGAGAATCTTGTATAAAGGCAAAGGCGTATCCGAATGAGACGTGAGACTGGGTAGGATCCGGAACTGTCCAGAGCATGGGAGTAAACAAAACATGCGTGTAACCCTATTAAACAACCTAATGGCTACCAGAGGACGGTCGCTTGACTACTACGCCGGTTCCAGATCTCGATAAGTCTTCGTTGGCTGAGACAGGTAGGGTCGTCGTAGCACATAGTATTTGCTTACATTCCTCCTTTCGAGACCGCATCTCTCCAGTCACAGTGTTAGAGTCGCTCAGCCAGCCAGCACCTACGTGCATGACGGGGCTTGCTCGGTGCTCGTGATAGGCGTACCGAGAACAGAATGGAGAACTGACCTGACTGGGCCTCTTTGGCGCGTTCCACCCAATCTCCAGACTGATCTGTCGTTGTATACGTCAGCGATGCCTACCTACCAACCTACATACGTCCTCGGTATCGCTGCCGAAAGCACGCACATCAAATCTGCGTCATTACTATATGTACATACATACGTACATATCTACATGCATACATATATGCCACATACATATAGTATGCATACACACTATACATGCTGCTGTCGCTGCTGCTTGGCCAAACTCTATTCGAACGAACTATCATCCTATCCTGTCACACCTATGTGCCGTACCCACAAATGGAACTATCCGGGTCCCCCTTGGACTCGTATATGGCGCCCAATGAACCTGTTGCAGATGCATGTAGAGTATATTTATTTGCAGATCAGGGTTCGGCCTCTGAGACAGGCCACATGGCATAAGCTCACTCCCTTCGCCGCTACTTTACAAAACGAGTGAAGCTATGTATTTAGATGGGTAAATAGGTGTATGTAGGTCTATGGGCAGGTAGCAGTGCGGCAGCGTGTTGCTGCCAGATAGGCTAGCGACTTTCATCATGTTCTTCTTGTCCTCTGTGAGTCATCATGTCCTCTCTCTCGCCTATCTTTCTCCGTCCCAGGTCTTCTTCCTTTGCAGACGTAACCTTACATTCTCTTTTTTTCCCTCTTCCTCGCGGACACCGATCTAGCCTCACCGTTACGGTCATAGTTGTGTTGTATGGGGTTATGTATTGTCGATGACGGGTTACTTACGGCTGAAACGCATCTGTTGCCCATCCATCCATACAACCCCATCCACTTCTCGCTACAGGGCCCCATCTCTTCGACTAGCTCGAAGCCAGAAGCTCCACCGGAAACGGCAACGATGGGCCTAGTACCAAAAGTGCTAAACCAGATCAGCAGGCTGCGGAGGATTTTTGGAGAACGAATCAGAAGTCGGAACCACAACGTATAGGAGACCCAAATCTTAGGGCGCGGCACCGCTAATCTCCAGTTCAGGGGATAGCCGGCACGCTCTTCTGCGGCCGAATTTGCAGTCTAAACTTACCTAACTCTTTTTACTCCGTGTTACCTGTCATCACGACTCTAGCTGTAACATATGTCTACATAAAATTACCTTAGATGGCCCGCGTCGGTCCGATTAAATAATACTTTGCCCGCCCTATCTGGCTACCTATATCACATGAATTGAACCTGTCCTACTAAACTTCTATCGATATGAGCAAGTAGCCCCCAAAATGTGAACTCTCACGTTTCGCAATATCTGCAGACTTGAATACCTCCTACCATCTTCGCAACACACGCGCGCGAGAGCGGGGCGGGCCGTCGGTGTCTGGGGAAGGCATGTAGGATTCGACCACGGCCCCAATCCGAAGCATCTGATAGCTAATAAACCGACCGCCGAGGCGTAAGATGCCGTCACAATGATATGACATGCTATGTACGCTACGCTATTCTATGTTAACCTACAGACGAGGGGGGCCCCATCGTTAAAAGTTCCCTTTTCGCTTCGCGCTAAAAGGGGGCGAGGCGATATTCATCCATCTATTTCCTCCTTCGTCCTTTCTGTCACACCGTAGCATGACCATAACCAAAACCAGAATCAGATACTGAACTACGCCAGAAAGAGAGAAAGAAACTTCTCTCTTTGCCTTAACGTCGTTAATTTTTCCCTCCTTTCTCCTCACTTAATCGCCTGCTTGCCTGCCTACCTCTACTACCCCACGAATATTCCCCGAGCTTGGCCGTCGTACATTACCAAGACCAATTTTTTTTTTCCTTCACCGCAAGTTCGAAATCGAGAACGCCCGTTGCTTTCCTGTGGTGTGGTGTAGGTAGGTAGATATGTACGTTATATGTACGTGCCGGCAGACCCGGTAGTTAGGCAGCAATTCGTCGGCGCCGTTGGCCTGGCCTGTTTGTATAGGTATTCGTATTGAAGGCTGGGGGATCGAAATTTTGAGTCTTTTTCTCGCAGGCAGGCATATTGCGCGAGAGGCTCGGTGATAATCTGAGGGTTGGCGATACCACGTCACGTCGAGACATACATACCTACATACCTCATACACCCATACGTATAAGCTAATATTGTCTACCCTACCCCCTTCCAGGCTAGAAGCACGGATCGACGGCGGCTCTGATATGATACCTCGGTGATGGCGACACAAGCGACGCTACGTGTGACGGAAGGCTCTCAGGATTATGAATTAAGATGTGAAAAAGAACTATTGACGGGGACGGGCTTGGCCGGTTTGCTAACGAATAGAAATGCTGCCCAACGCCTGCACGCAAAAACGAGGATCGACGCGCCCGTCAGCACGATTTACATGGCGAGCAGGGTCTTCAGAGCGGCTGCTGCAGCTCATCCCAACATGTCGAATTACCGCGTACCTGTTTTTGCCTCCCCTGTACTCTTCTCTCCTCTCCAAAGTCCTGTCACATTCATCTAGATGTATCTATCGGTACCATCTCACATCCTCGTATGTGATACTCAACAGGTCCCCTGGTATTTCAATCTCCTCGGCCCCGACCTCAGTATCCTAGGGTGCTTCAGCTCGCAGTAGCGATTACCAATCGACTCCCGGGGGGTTCTAATAGTCGTAATTTAGCTAGCTAGATTTTCTCCGGCCAGTAAGAGGCAGATACCCGTTCTAACGCAAGCTAGGCGGGTGATTCGCGTACGTTTGTGGGGAACCGCGTCGCCACCGTGAGACGAGATGATTTCTTTGGACAGTTAACTTCTCGAACGTAGCCAATATCGTTAGGGGAGTGGAGACTACACGAGGCATGGCTTTAGCCGCTCGAGCTAGAGCACGTATTTTCTCCTAGTGGTAGGTTTCACACGGGTTTTTCCAAGGGCGAATATGAGACTAGTGGTCTATCTCGATAGAAGCGTAAGCGTAAGTCATGTTGTAATTTCCACTGCAGAATTAGGTAGGTACTTAGGATTCGTGCTAGATGCGAACGTAGTCGCCTTAATTTGACTTCCCAGGCCGGATGTGTGTGTGTCCAAGAAGCGGACCTGATGATACGAGATGTCAAGAGAAGGACTGTGGTTGTAACTAAGCACTAGCTAAAGGTTTATATTAAATGAAATTAGATACAGGCCCTCGTAGCCCTTCAGTTGTAACTGGCGGAAGCTGTCAAACTACAGTATTTTTTCTTGTATCATCTAGGGGAGAGGAAGACCGTCCACGTAGAAGACTGATGGACGAACATGTATACCTAAAAGAGGTAGGGAACTATCGAAATCGAGTAACTCATGATCTCCAATCCACTAAGAGACTCATGAAATATCCCCTTACTAGACAAGACACATCTGGAAATAATCTAGCTAGGTACTTGGTAACTACACGAAATGTTGTATCTCGTTTATTGAGTCGCGAAATACTCAAGTTTCCCAGGTTCAGAAACAGAAATTTGATAAGTGCCAGCTTGTCTCTACATGGTAGATAGATTAGGAGTAAGATGTAGAGATGGCTCCAGGGGTATGTAGGGGCAAAACCTCTACACCGTACCGCCACAAGTATGATTATGGTAGGTTGGAAGCCTGTAGAGCATCTAAGTAGAGGTATTACTATCTCAATCCCATTTGCTAGTCCCGTTCGCCATCGTAGCGTCATATTTTGTTGTCTTTGTCATGTCGACGACATACCCGACCAGTAGACCAAATAAGGACAAAATAATGTACTTAAAGTATAATCCAGTATTTTGTAGATACCATCATTGTAGCTCCTTAGATAAGTTCTGTCCACATTCCCATTTATTTAGATCAGTCATCTCCGTATCTTAATTTCGCCATGTTTCTAAACTTGCTTCTTATTTGACCATTAGGTCCCGTACAAGCCCGTCCACCGCGGTGATCTAGGTACTAAATATTGCACTCTGGCCAATTGTCTCCTCGGCTGCTGGCAATATTATACGTAATCAGGGCTTGATGTAGAAATCTTCACGGGTAGCGATATGACTTACTATACCCACTCCTCGATTTCAAAGTCACCACGAACAACAAGGATCAAGTCAAGTCATAGGATATATATGAAAGTATGACGAACATATGAGCTAACTTGCCATGCGGTATCTCATTATTCCGTAATCCGTAGCCTTAACCAATATCTTGCTCGACGTGCCGAACAAAAGAGACTTTGCTGAAGAACATTAACCGCAGAAACACTCCTCAACGCAGAATGTATACCTAGGTATTAACCCGGCGCCATTCAAACTCCCGAGACCATTAGCCAAATCCAACAGTGATGCATAGCGCGCAAACTATCCCCTCTAGACTCCAACGCCGGCTTGGGCAGGGGCGTTCAGATCCTAGAAGACCAACGAACTGCCCCATTATATACCACACGAGCCCCTAAATCATATCCTCCTCATCGTCAGGCTGCCCTGCTCCATCACACAGAATCATTACCGGTAGTTTGAAGGCGGGTATGGCGGTACGTTTGGTTCGAGGCCGTTCCCATGCGGCATTGATGGCTGATGAAGCCCGTAGGACCCAAAGGTTTCCGATGGGTGCAACGGTGGCGGAATACCCAAACCGGTAGCAGACGCACCCGGCCAGCCCTGCCATAAGGTATCGAAATCGAATTCCGGGTCAGAGCCGCTAAGGGCTTCCATTCCCGGCGCCAAGCTCGCAGCCGCAATACCGCTGTTTAATGACACACTTCCTTCTGGGCTGGGTTGTTGAAGTGTTGGTGGCATCATGGTTCTCGCAGCAGAATCCAACGATGTAGCCGGTACACCAAGCATCTGCCGTTCTTTCGACGGCGACAAGTCACCCATGAAGATATCTTGTCGCTCGGTCTTTAAATGGTGGAAGAAAAACGACATCGGGTCGTGTGGGAAGGTCCGGGATACCGTGGATATCGTGGGTATCTTACGGCCGGGCAAATATATCTTCTTGGCTGTTGAAGGCCGCTGTAGGTTTGCCTCGTGGAAGGTCTTTATGATATACGAGACTCGTTTGGCCTGAGCATCCATCTGCCCACAATACTCAAGGATAAGTAAAGCGCTGCGGATAGAGTTGTCCGCGTCGGAATTGTGGTACAATGAGGCAAATTCATTACTCAAAATGATGAGAGCAGCCGCGAATACAAAGTATCTGTTCAAGAAAGGAGACTTCACGTTAGCTCCTCTTCCTTTTCAAGACGTTGCCACAACGAGGGGTCTAACATTATAAAAGGATTGCATCGAGGCAAGTACTCAGCGTCGAATGCGGCTCGTACTAGAATTATCGAGCGCTGAGAGGCTTCAACGCATGCCTGAGAAAACCTCTCTAGTCTTGGACTGAATTGGGGTGGTTTCTGAGAACTCCTGGAGAAATCATCACAACCCATCTTAAGAAGATATAGGAAAAACGGTCTTGTGAGGAGTAGTACGGAGTGGTAGTGTAGGAGGTTAATGTGAAGAATCGCAACAGCTTCCGCCCTATCCATTGCTTCTTCTATGATCCTGCGGCAATGTAGGTGCTGTTGTAATTCCCGCTCCCAGGCTTCAAGACGATCCGCGATTTCTTGAGCCACAAGCGTCGATACTTTTCTTCTCTTAGAGTAGACTTTCTTAAGCGTTAAGCCGATTAAGTAGGAACTCTTCACTGCAACATTCAGTGCTTCTGAGTTCGTTACCGGGGCCTCATTGCATATTGCGGATTGGTTAGTTCTACCTCCCGTCGGGTGCTCTAGTGCGCGTTCGGAGCAATCTTCTTCTGTTATTGTTATGGGCCGGCCGAGACATGCTGCAAGGAAGCGATCGAGAACGAATAAAGTCCTCCAAACGTTTCTCCGAAGGTGCTGCTCAGAATCACTGAAAATTACCATACTTTCCTCCCGGTGCAGTCCCAACGCCTGCGCAGATCGTATTGCCATTCCTATCCATCAGTAAGATTTAAATTAAGAATTCAAGTAGAAAGGGGATTTCGAAAAGGAGGTAGAGGAATAAGAGAATGGACAATATTGCTCACCACAATAAACGTATGATGCATTCCTCTTGGATACAGCTAACATATAGAGAGATACTAAAAGGAGTGCCTGAACGGACCAGAAGTCCGCCCCCTCAATCCCCGACACTGGGTCGTAGATGGCTCTCGCATTCCGGAAGAAGAGCTCAGCACGGTTGGCGGGTTCAGATTGTAAGTTTTGAATTATTGCTTCTTCGTCATTCCCCTGACCTGGATGAGCGATGACTAGGCCAATGGCGAAAACTAGATTTAGTATGCATAGGTCCGGCAGACTGATGTTGAGAGGCTCCTTGTAGTATTCATCCACAGACTGAAGGAACTCCCTTTTACTAAAGATTTCGACAAAGCCCGATGTCTGCAGTGGTAAGCTAAACTGCATGCTTATAGGGATAACATATCATACATTGGCGAAGAACGAGTCTACCAGTATATCAGCTGTCTTCCTATCTGGAAGGACTCCGGTAGGTTTTGTGTCTTGCGGAAGCTCAATAGAGTTCTCCAATATATTGTGTCTTTGACGATCAAGGGTAAATTCAGACGCTCCCGAAACGCTTTCTACAATCATGCGAATTAACTGCAAGTAGGAAAGACTGGCTGACTCGCCGACGTAAACTATGCTATCATATTAGCACGCTGAGGATCCAAAGCACCAACTTAAAAAAATAACTCAGCCTAGTATCTAAGCCCAAGTATGAAATTACAGTGGGATAACATATACACTAATTGTTTCGCATCGGTCTGCTTTAACCGAAGTTGTAAGGTGTATGGAGTATAAGTGAGGCGAACAATAACTCATACAGCTGCTATGTGGATTTGGAAAGAGACGCATGTGGATTTACTTACGCAACCTCCTTGTCGACGTGTCCATAAGCATCCTGGGTAAAGACATGAGATCAGCCTCCTCTCCGTTCACGCTGAAGTTGCTACGAGAACGAGAGTCAAAGTCGCGATCACTGCTGCCGCCCAGGTGACGATTCGTTCCCATGAGCTTATCCTGGCTCGACTCGGCTGGGCCTGTTTCTGCTAGGCCCATTGCCAACCTGTCGGAAGGTTGATTCCACGGCGCCAAGGGCGGAGTGTGCGTCGCGATGGTCTGGCCGGGTTCCAGAGAAGATGCCAACGTCCTCGGCGAGTTGTCTACATTTCGGCGTTTAGCCGGGGAACCGAGGGACTCCTGTGATCCAGCTTCCAGGCTTGTTGGCGTGTACAGGCATTCTAGGTTCCGTTTCATACACGTGCTGCATGGCTTTAATCCGTTGCACTACGATGATATCCGTTAGCAAGGATGACGAACGCAAAGTTGAATGCCCATGAGGATCGTATGATGGAGTTCAAGCATCCCGTCCACAAGTGGCTACACAACCACACTAGCCGTTGTGAGACACAGAAGACCATCCGGAGACAGCAGGACAGCAGAGCACATGTTGTCGTTATTCATGCTGTACACGATTCGAGCAAGAGACACCAAGAAACAAGTTTGCTTGGTGGATAAGCACATCCGACTTACTAGGCCACGCATCGGTTGTTGAGAGTTCGATGATCACTTGTGTAAGGTGGTATAGGAAGTTGTGGACGCAAGGGATGAAATAGTGAGACAGAGGAACGGTCAGAAAAAAAAAGCTCAATTGACTGACCTTTTGTTTCCTACGCTTACAGGAGTCACATGCCTGGGCAGTACGCTGCCTCTTGTCAGGGTCAACCTTAGGTCGTGTCATGATGGTATGAGCCACAAGGGATTCAGGTCACATCCGCCATCCGACACCTCTCCACTAGATGACAGAACACAAGTCGGACAATGGAGAGGATAAAAAAACAAAGGATGACTTCGGGGGCGGCGCCGGTCTTACGGTACTTGGGCGTCGGTCTCGGATGCGGACAAAATTCCACTCTCAGCCCTATCGGAAAACAGAACGGAGCTCAGGTCCAGAGTGGTGAAATAGTAGGAATGATTGACTCGGGAACTGCTTGTCTGCCCGGCAGAGTATGGGGTCGGACCTGCATGGGGCGCGAACGACTTTGGAGCTATCCGGTAAGGTTGCTGTAGTAAAGGTGTGGATGGGCGGGCTGAGTGGAGAAGAGTATAGCTGAATATACTGGCTGTATAAAGCAGCTAGCTCACTGGAGCGTTATGGTGATTTGCCACAACAGCAGTTGACTTGAGAGGATAGGCGAAGAAGGTGTAGGACCTTGGGGACTGGCGGAACGTGTCGGAAGCGGGAGATTGACATCAAAAGAACTATCATGGAAATGTTTAATGAAGAACGCAAGGGCTGGCTTGCTAGAAATTTTGGTCGAGGGGAGCCAACGTAAAGCCATGCATCCAAGTGGCCGAGTCGGCGCCCTCCTCCTGAGCCGGACAATGGGCGGTCTCGACCGCTTTGAGTTCTCTGGTCATGATTGCTATGAAAAAATCGAGGCAGGGCGGAGTGCGTAGAACCGTGATTGGGCAGCTGGGCTGTAGATCAATCAAGTGAGACTCCGTTAGGCAGTTAGGTGGCGTTTTAGCACGCCTAGGATGCGGGAGATAGCGGCTTATTTATTTCTTCTTTCGACGTGGACTTTCTCGTGATGGTTGGAACCTGGGGATGATGCCAGGAGTGCGGACTTTTTCTCTTGATAGAAAGGGCAGATCTGACTGAATGAGATCCTTGTGAAGATCATAGAAGTCAGATCCGGCTTGTTTCTTTTTTTATCAAAATAGCATGTAGGCTTAAGGAAGATATTAAAAAGTGACTGGTCAACTCCGTATCCACAGCAGATGTCTCGGTTACGATTCCCAATAATTGGATTTGGGACCCATCTCGAGGAGGAGTGGGATCGATTCCAATCTAGATGTTATTTTTATGAGATAAGACAAAGGGATGTAGAGTTCTTGTTTTGGTTATTGTGTCGTCACATAAATTCCAGATTTCAAGAGAGTTCAGCATTGGCGTTGGTTGTCAGCGTACATACATGTAGTTTACACCTTCCACATCTGGTGGATGTGGATGTGGATGTGGATGTACAATGATGTACATGATGTATGTAAGCAGGTAGGATAGGTACATAATACTCCGTACTCCGCACATGCAGCACGTAAGTATGTACCGTACCTTTGATAGCGCAAGTGAGGATGGAGGATTGGAACTGGAACCTGCGACCTTAGCAGGTTAAGGCTGTCGGGTAATGCACCTAATGGCTAGAAGGTCCAAGGGGTTATAAGTACTATACTAAAGTTATACTAAAATGGTACTTTAAATACGTGGGCTTATCTAGCAAAAACACGCGTAGTGGTGAGTATATCCAAGTCACTTTATTCTCATCTACTGGGAAGGGCTTCTGGGGGTCCACCCTCTACATGTATGTTGCTTCTCCATTTTTGCGGCTCAATCCATCTCAACTACTTAAAAACTTACATGTAGCTAAGACGTCTTCGGAATCCTTCACCGTTCACGCGTCGCCCGTTTGTGTCCTGGAAGTTCATCTAAGACAAACTGTCAACGTCAGTTTATGAGACTCGATGTGTCACTAAAGCCGTTAAATATCAAATTTTCAGAAATGCTATCTGATTTGCACTTCTCGGATAGTGCACCTGGCCCTCGCGTCGAATACCCTGTGGCTGATTTGTCAACAATTTGACGTGCTCTATCATTCTACCGTCACTGCATATAGCCTTAAACGGCCTTCAGGGAAGCTCGATTCGGTACCCACAATCTGCATGAGGAGGCCCTTCAATCAAACTACTCCAAACTCACCTGCGGCGTCGCTCATCATCCCCGGCACAGTTCGTGAGATCCAGTCCACACTGAGATGGGACTCTATAATCTACCGACGTCAATCGTACGTTGGCGGCGTTGGGGTAGCTGGGAGATAGCTCGGGGCTATCAACTGCTTGGCCCATTTCGCTTCTGAGAGTGACTTAGACATGTCTATTCTCAAGACTTATCGCTTTTCTTCTGACTTTTTTTCATACTGATCATCCGCTAGATCCAGACAAGCCCCCAGCATCCTTTGAAGCCATGTTAGTGTTTTCATGCCAATGGATCCCGCAGTTTTACATCCACAAGCGCTGCTCCCACATCATCGGGTGTACCGCGCGAATTGACGTGTCAACAAACTTGGTCACCCTTAAGTTGGTCCATAAGCAATCCGGCATATACCTGACCTCATGCGTATTGGCTATAGCAGCGGCCCATGGCGTCGATGACATACCTAGACTTTTCTATACGTCAGTGTCGTCACGTACATTACTGGCAGATGAATCGTTGAGCGGGTCTGAAAGACAAAAATTCCTTCGTTTATATATGTCCGAGTCATACTCTCACCGACACGACATTTCGGTGAGTGGCTCCGAATCTGATGAACCACAATATGTTGTAATATACGTACCGTTATTCATATGATTCATATGATTCATATTCGTTGGGAGCCCCTGCTTTAGTATTTAGCGATTGTGGCGTACTCTCCTAGGCGATCCCCTTCATATCCCCAATACGGACACGTTCTTATCTTTATGCCTTGCCCTACTTCCCCTATCATGGCTGTCGGACAACTAGAGACAGCACCCAGCGGGTGTCATTCGGTAAGTGAGGGTGCGAAAGACGTATTCAATCATCTGTGGGAATCTACCAAGACAGAGCTTCCGATGGCGTTCCTAAAATACTTTGAGCAAGTTTTATTCTTGAAATATTCTCGTGCCGGGGATACCGCTTGCTTTCCATGCCCCTTGCGTGAACAAGAAACTGTAGCGGCACTTAAAGCGCTGGAAGGATGCGCAGCCGCCGCTATCGCGGATCTCCGGGGAACGGCACCTAAAAGGGCAATCAGCGTTACCCTAGAACGTGTGACATCCTTTTTAATGTCCACATATATCACCAACATCGACGGCTTGGATAAGTGCAACCCCAAAACCAAGGAACGAATTCCGGGTTCGTCTCGTATATATCTATGTCAGGTAAATTGGGAAATGTTTGTGCTGACCAAAATGTTAAGACACCGATTTGAATCAGGCCCAGTCAAATCTATACCGGCGCCTGTCAGCAGGCTTATACGAAACTAGGAATCATGGCGAGTTTTACCACATACACGGATCCCTGGACGCCACTACGACCTTGAACATGATAGGCCTTCCTGCGTTTCTCCCTGACTTAACTAATTATCGTGATTGCATCGATACTATCGAGGGGGCGGTTCGCCGATTTTCTTGGGTCGAATTGGAAAAGCTAAACGGAGACTATCGCCAGGCTGGTGCTCCCGTTCTTACTAATGAAAAGTACAAGAAGACAGCGCATGGCCAAGCAATGGCGTCTCTGCCATTATTTACCGTGCAGCCCCTGGGCCCGGATACGCTACCAGTCCCATTTGCGGAATTCGCAAATGGACCAAATCAATGTTTGCAGGGGCTTCGTGTTATTGAGTTGTGTCGGGTGATTGCAGGCCCAACCATAGGCCGATCGCTAGCGGCGCATGGCGCATCTGTCTTGAAGATTACATCGTCACAATTACCGGATGTTCCGTTCTTCCAATTGGACGTAAACATAGGAAAACACACGACATCCTTAAATCTCAAGAATGCAGATGACGTCGAGATTTTCGAATCGCTTCTTGAGACAGCAGATGTGATCATCGATGGGTACCGGCCGGGCGTCATCGCAAGTCTCGGTTATCGATCCGAGGATCTTGCAGCAAAGGCGGCACGCCGCGGCAGGGGTATCGTCTATGTGTCTGAGGATTGTTTCGGCGGTAGCGAAATAGGAGCTGAATGGGCCGGCCGTCCTGGCTGGCAACAAATTGCCGACTGCGTTACGGGCGTCGCATGGGAGCAAGGTCGGTTTATGGGGCTCAACGAACCGGTCGTCCCGCCTTTTCCCATGTCTGACTACGGTACGGGCTGCGTCGGCACAATTGCAGCGCTCTCGGGCATATACCGTAGAGCCACGGAAGGCGGCAGTTGGATTTGCCGAACCAGCCTTTCGCAGTACGATATTTTCCTCCTGTCCCTCGGTACATATCCAACCGACGTCCAAGACCGGCTGCGCCGTGAACACAAGGCACACTTCTTCGAATTACGCCACAACGATTCCGTCGACGAGATTAGCCAACGTGCCCTTGCAAGCATTAGGCAACTGCACCCGACACTGTTCGCAAATAACATGATGCAGAGCGCGTACAGCGAGGCATACAGCGGTGTGGTAACCTGGCCGAAGGAGCCGCTAGAAGTGGAAGGAATCAAGATCGGGTATGTTAGGCCAACGCGCCCGAATGGCTACGATAAGCCCAGCTGGGAAGACTGGGAGAGCGACGAGACGCTATTGGACGCTTGATATCTCGTTCCTCAGACCGGCGCCGGGCTACTCGATATTTTACGAGGGATCTACGGGGTCGCACAGCAGTAGCGGCGGTTATCGTACTTTTTCAACATTGGTGGGCGTCGTGGCATTCTGTCGTAACCGGTGTTACTTGAAAAGCGTGCGTTATACAAAGTACGTGGCGGAAGACCTCACGTCGCCTTTCGGCGTGCTAATGGGAAGGCTTTCTCCTTAGTGAGCATTTCACCGTGTCGATTTCTTATAAAACTTACCACTCTCCCTACAGTGGCGCTTCCTTCACAGCGCATCTAATAATCAATGAATTAATGAAGTCACTGGCTCGCTTATTATATGTTATCTACGCTATTCTAAACCCATTTCTAGACTCGTGAAACCACAAAACCTCATGAAAGAAGATATGGCAATAAAAGGCGATAAGATGTATACCTGCGCTATTGGAAGCGCCTCAGTTTTAGTAAGGGGCTAGCACACGTGGAAGCGTAAGCCACGAGACTATTCACAAGTTGAAACCGGGCAACGAAGGACGGAAAGAACCAATTTGTAAACCAAATTGATAATGACGGTAATACAGTCCCTCCCATACCGGGACCGGATGGAAAAAAGAACCCGTTCAACGCGCTCTCTGGCCTATCACCAACGCGTTGAGGCGAGGTCACGAAAGCGGGTATGTAATAGGGCGCTCAATACGAACCTATCGGTGTGATAGAGGATATTCTTAGCCACGGCCAACAAGCTGGGTCGGGATGTAGCGCCGTAAAACATGCTATCTCTCCCGAACAATGTATTGCAAACCGGTGTGATTATCCATGCTAGCGAAAACATGCCGGCCCGAACGAAAGGCGCGCCTCAGCCTTTCTCTCAGCTCATAATTGACTATATTACAACTTGACTAGGAGTTGGTCGATAATAATAGGTGCTTGGCATGTAGGACAGTATATAAGTAGATATCTATATTGAGGCTATTCTACATGCTTACAAAATGGTCACCTAATTTCTCATCTCAAGAATAGACCTATACTATTCCCAAACATGTCATCATACCAGCTTTCAACTATCAAAATACACCTAACCGCCGATATGAAAATCAGGCGATCTCCTTCCTTGCGCAATCTACTTACACAAGCCTGTATCAGGCCGAGAATCCCCAGCGATCTATTTGCTACTGCGCCCAGCTGTCTGCGGCTAGATGCAGAAATGCGCCCCCCAGCGGTAGGACAGCAGCGCCCGCATTACCAGCTTCCTTACCTACCTCCTCGTCACGCCTTCGCACCCGTGGGGGGCGCCTTCACAACTCCCATTCGCTCCCGTTGTCTTGGATTACGAGGGCTGCTGCTGCTGCTGCTGCTGCTGCGTGGGTTGGGTAGTTAGGTACGTAAGTCAGCGATATGCAGGTCTCTCTCTCTCTCTCTCTCTCTCCACCATCACGCCGGAGAAGCGAGGTTTGAATGGCTGCTCGGCGTTTGAAACAAAAGGGCATCGCAGCACGCCGCCCGGGATGTATTCGCTGTCCCAGCGTGGCGGCGCCTACCGTGGAGCCTGCCTAATATGCTGCGAGGCTGTTTCACTTCCTCGACGCCTATCTACCCACCCACCTACCTACCTACTTAACCTAACCTACACCCAAGCCCGCTCGCGTCGCCGGGACTATGCAGCTATTCGTCATAGCCACCACTCGTACTTCATAGTAAGCTGTTTCTATATTCGGTGTCCGGTACCTATGCGGAAGGTAGATAGATAGATAGAAAGCCGCGAAACAGTCACGGACATTGCCGCACTACGCGTCCGTTCTATGATGGCTTCTCCTGCCGCGAGCCGAGACTTTGAAATATGGCATGACTACGTGGGAAGTGGCATACGTCTTTCCATTAAGCTTATCGCGGATATTAAACACGTATAACTGTCAGAGCCCATTTCGTATTTGATGGGCGGTCTGGGGAAAAGCGTCACCCTATATTGGATGCTAGACAGGATCGTGTTGGGAAACCGCATTGCGGCGGTGAAGTGAATGAATGTCATGACATCTCGGTCTCTTGCATTTGGGGTCATTCTTACTCTATTTCCCTGTCCCAGCTATTCATGGCCCGGGAAAAAAATGATACTGAAATGACGCCAGATACATTTGACGTTTTAGGTACTGGATGTTGATATCAAAATTAATTGGTGGACTTATAGGCTCACTATAATATTGCTCGATTTAGAACTGCGGAAGTGGCACGTTTTCATTTTGGATACCGTGACGACGTTAGTGAAAATAGAGAAAAAAAAGATGAAGGAAGAAAAGGGAAAAGATAATTAAATGTATCCCGTAGTAGGATGAAGGTTAAAGATTATACGAGCAAAAAATAGTCACGCCGTGGATCGAACACGGAACCTTCTCGGAACTTTGAACACATCAATGTGAACGAGAAATCATAACCATTAGACCACGCGACTTTTTAACATGCTTTAACACTGTAAAGTGTTTGCAACTATTACATTATCCATAGCTTACGACCCGTATCCTATACTTCGGTATACCTAAAGCGTCAAAGCGGGGGTGAACCTATTCCTTTTTCAACCCCAAAAACGAACAGCAACTAATGCTGGTAACTACCGTATCGGCCAATCATAAGCTATGGTTTTGTTCTATTGTTTCTTATTACCAAATAACGCCCGATAACCTCTCCGCGATCGAGTCTAGAAACCTTGAAAATGGGTCATAGAAAGTCGACCTGGAAAACACCAATGGGAACTAATTGAATTCGTAGGGCTTTGAACGCTGGCTTGCATACTTAAAGCAGTCAGGGGAAATTAGGCCAAAACCCAACGTCACCGGGGCTCTTTTCGATCGACCGAAGAATGGAGGTCTTTTGACAAATGATCAGCACTTGGGTTTTCTAACTGGCATTGATAAATCCAGGATCGTAACAATGCGTCGGACCGAGCAGCACAACATCTGCTGAATGAATTCTATTGGGTCCATAGTATTCTCGATCGTGGGTCCTCAGAAAACATACACTATGAAGCAACGGGCTCCTTCGCGATCGCGTAATCGGATTCGATTTCTTGACATTTATCCAAGCTATAAGATACGACGGGTCCAACTGCGACCCTGATTACCAACATAACCCAGCATCCTGATAGGCCGATCCCTCGCAAACTCCTTGCAGATGGGGAAGTTCGGCGCTCCGTTCCCGTTCCGGTCCCCGAACTAATATTGATCCTGAGACCCTCGAGTCACCCCTCGGGGCTCTTATTTCCGGCTACTATCGGACGCAGTTTGCATGCCAATCTATCTACCGCAACCTCTATATCATCGTCATTACGCCCTACGGTGGAGTTTTTACGGTTTTCCCAAGATGAGTCTTGCATGAGCAACGGTGTGCGAGTTAGCGATGTCGGAGGGAGCATCTGAAATACCAGGTCATGGCTTCGGTCGAGCGTTCGTTTTGAGTTTTGCGCTGTCTTTAATTGAGAGGTACTTATATAGCCCCAATAATGCCATAAGGTTTCGTTCCTGAGCTATCTTACGTGGTGCCTGATTTATCACTGTTTAGTTTTCTTGTTCTTGCTTTTCTTGCTTTTCCCCAAGGTCGACTTTCCATGCGTCCTTATTACCTTTCGGTAATATCAATGTGTTCGGTTAGAAGTTGCGGGTATGCAGGTACAACGCGATGATAAGGGCAGAACGGGCAGCACGAGCCCCGGCGTCACCCTGATCGGGGAAGACATCACGCAGACAACGGTTTCCCCTTCTTCAGATTCCGTAACCCCCGACGAACCTCCAGATGGCGGGCTCCTAGCGTGGTCTCAAATCGTCCCGGCCCACATTGCCAACATGCTGTCTTGGGGATACGGGACTGGCTTCGCTGTTTTCCAACTTCACTACAAGGAGACCCTGAACCTACCAGCAGCTCAGATCTCCTGGGTAGGCTCGATCCAAATATTCTTATGTTTCCTAATAGGGATGGTTTCTGGCCGACTCTCGGATGCAGGATATTCGAGACACCTATATGCTATCGGCGCTATGATATCCGTGTTCGGTATGATGATGACAAGCCTAGCGAACACATACTGGCAGATCTTGCTCGCACAAGGATTCTGTAATGGCATTGGCGGCGGGTTGATGTTCATGCCAGCCACAGCAAATGTTACCACGTACTTCAAGAAGAAGCGATCAATTGCCGTGGCCTTTAATGGATGCGGATCAAGTACCGGGGCCATACTTTTCCCGGCCATCGTCCAGTTCCTGACACCAAAACTGGGCTTTCAATGGGCAGTCAGAATGTGCGGGTTTATAGCCCTGTTTCTGGCTATCGTTGGATTTTGTCTCCTGAAGCCGCGGGAATTGAGGCGAGTTCCAGCGCCCATCGTCGACTGGAGTGCCTTTAAATACACGCCCTACACCGTGTTTGCCGCCGGCGCATTTCTTATCTATTTTTCCCTATTTACCATGTTAATATACGTGAGTCTAGTAATCTTGCCTTGACATTAGCCTGTGGGCCTGTGCTAACTGCGTATCCTCCTATTTCAGATCAACTCCTTTGCGAAAGATATCATTGGTCTAAGCGAGTTGGAATCTATCAACTTTGTGCTCATCACGAACGCAGTGGCCATTCCCGCGAGACCCATATTCGGGTACATCGCTGACCATTATGTCGGGCCTGTTACCACCTTCGGCTTGAACTGCATCGCCTTGGGGATCATGGCATTTGGATGGATGGGCGTCCACAAGCGAGCAGATATGTACGCCTATTCCGTGGTCATGGGCTTTGTGAATGGGGCTGCCCAGGGCCTCTTCTCAAGTGCCGTAAGCACCTTCGTTCCTGACGTGAGAAAGATGGGAACGTGGATTGGCATGATATTCGCCATTTGCGGATTTGCTACTCTCGCTGGACCTCCGACCATGGGTGCTATTATAGATGCTAGCAACGGGAAGTATATATGGGGACAACTATGGGCGGGGACAACAATTGTCATAGGAGGTTGCTTGATCCTCGCGACAACCAGGATATCGGCAGGAAAATCGCGAAAAACATCTGAAGTCTAACGCGAGACCGGGCAATCTAGGTCTAGTGTTGAGTTGGATTGAATTTTGGACTAGGCCTTCCTAAACAACGAAGGCGGGTAGAGTATGCGTATGCATTGACTAATCGCAACTCCCGACTATTGAGGAAGCCGTTAATGAGAATGAATATATGGTATATATGGGAGATAGAGGCATCCTGTAATAATTAATGGTACTTAGGGCTTTAAGTCGGGATACCACCTGACTAAAAGATAATACATGAAATACAAAAGAGCTTCAGGGTGTACTAATGATTAAAAATAATGACAATATATTCCTAATTTCTCGATCGCAATAGACTAGTTTCCGTGAGATCTTCGAAGATAGACATCCGGAGATATCAAAAATCTCGAGGCGGCTGTGCGGGTACCTAGAACTTTTTGCCTCAGTCTCTAAGCCACATCACATCACGAGCCACGAGCCACGAGCCACAACTTTAGCTGCCGCTAACATGCGCATGAAACGCGGCAGATGCAAATTTTCTTAAGGTTGGTAATTAACCTTAATTGGGTAATGCATTAGGTGCATGATTTAGTGTAGGTAGGTTTGCCAACACTGACATCATCACTTGTCTGAGCTGTTCGATTTACACAGCTTGGCTACCTCAATTTCGTATCAGCACGTCACAGTCTGACAGTGAAGAATCCAATCTATTCGATCGCATGCTCGGTGATACACGTTAATCCGAACCGAAGAATGCTTTGCGGTTGGTGAGATTTGGGATGAAGTAGCTTTTAATTGGCTGATAAGCAAGTTGGTGAGCTTTTGCCAACCGAGGCATGATCGATGATTGATGACCAAGGGGGAAAACTTGAAAATGTTGTTCCAACCAGACCTACAGTTACGTATGTATGTCATTACTTGTCCTAGCAAGTTTCAGATAATAAAACGCCGTAATCTTTCCTTTCTTTGTTCACACCTCGCATTCGTTTGATGATTAATGTTTTAGAGGCCGCCGTGACTGGAAGCGTTTAACCCAATCGTCACTCTCCGTCAGTAAACGGGAGCCAGCGCTTAAATTTAAAAATACTCGGTTTTTACAGTTAGGTGCAAGACGATCTCTAGACGATTGCTTACTTGCCTATTTAACATTTAAACTACTTCTTCGAGTTATACTTACACTTTTTTTCCGTCTCTCGGTTTGCTGCGAGGCCGTCAATTCAATTTGACCTTCAGACAAGATGGCAGCAATCATCGCAAAAAAGATCCTCAAGGAGACGGCGGGGAACCAATTCGGATTAGCAGTATGTGGCGCATCCTTCTATTCCATTTGATATGATGGGCTTGGGGGCGAGCTCTATCGCGGACACGGAACTGACACAAGACCTGAATTATAGGACCCTTACTTCGAGGAAGTTCCCGCGACGAGACTGGATGGTAGACCGTCAAGGACGAAGACCAAGAAAGTTCGCAAAGCCTTACCACCTGGCCTTTCGGAGCACGATGCGAAGATCTTGACCAAGGTAAAGAGAAGAGCATACCGATTGGATATGAGCTTCGGTAGCTTCATGGGGCTGAAGCTCGGTTGGGGTAGTTTAATCGGCCTCTTCCCATTGTGAGTACCTACGCATCTTTGCTTGTTTAGGATTATGATCATTTGCTAACAGAGGGTAACTGCAACAGTGCTGGCGATTTCGTTGACATGCTCCTTGCCCTAATGGTCGTCCGAACCGCGAAGCAGGTTGAAGGAGGCCTCCCGGCCAATATATTGGCCAAGATGTACATTATCGTCTTCATCGATTTCGTCGCTGGGTTGGTTCCCTTCGTCGGAGACATCGCCGATACTATCATACTTGCCAACACGCGAAACGCGATAGCATTGGAAGATTACCTGCGAAAGAAGGGTAAGAAGAACCTCCGTCAAAGCAACCTGCCGGTGCCGGAAGTTGACCCCAGCGATCCGACGGAGTTTGATCGATTCAATGCTGGTCAAGTCGGTACATCGAACAACGCTCCGCAAGAAAGCGGCGTCGCACCCGAGAGACCCCAGCCGTCGCAGCCCGCCCAAGCAAGAGTCCATGACGCCCGACAAGGTGGATTAGGCAGAAGTTTCTTCGGCCTAGGCAGCCAAAGATCCCGGCCAGCGGATGTTGAGATGGGTGCGCAACGCTAAGGACCTCGGGATCCGCTAAGAGTCATACATTGTGGGGGTCAATTTATGAGATCCTATGATGGATAGACCGCGTTAAGTGCTAGGAGGGGTTGTTACGCGTCCACTATCATCCGTATGTTTGACAATCCTGAACGACATCACACTTGAGATTGTCTTTACCTTTTCCTTAATCATTTCATGTGTTTCGGTGCAGGGACTGTTTGATAGAAAAAGCTGGCGGCATATAGCATGTTCGGGTGCAACGGTAGGCAGAGACACGTTGTTAAATGATACCCAAATTGGGGACACTAGATAGGATAATATGTCATAATGGAGAACTGTGTTCGAGATGAGATGGCTTGCCAATTAGTTCCCAATCCTCGTAAGACAATCGACTGGTGTAGCACAAACAGGTACGTGTTTGACGGCTTGTAAAACTATGGCATAGATGTATGGCTCGTACTCCGAGAACACCACCCGACAAAGACCGATATTAGGACCGGGATTGAACCACCAACACTAGATGATGATTCGCATAACGAGTAATCATTACTTGATCTTGAATCAGCTCGAGACTAGGGTTCCAACCTATCCCTCTTTGGGACCATTGTTTATCTGATGACTGGTGATCTGATAATCCTAGTTTGCAGCAGTATCCCTGTTTGTGAGACCTGAACTCAGGGCTGGTAAGAACCGAGCTCGCCGAGTCTCGTGCATTTTCTGCGAGACAAAGCTTGGGGTCGGTTGTGGGCTTGGCTGGGCGAGATCCGCTAAAGTGGGTTGTGCTTTGGTGGGATTGCCCCCCTTGGAACGCGTAAAAAAAGTGGCGGGGGGTCTTAGTCGCGTCTTCAGTCGCGTTAAATCCTAGTGATTTAGTGCACGTGACTTGGCGCGGAATCACCTTTTTAAAAGATCTGTGACCCGAACAATTTCAGACACGCTTTCTGTTCTACATCCATCAACCACCATAACTTTTCCACTTAACGCGTAAATTATTCAATTTACGCAGTGATCAATTGCAACTTTTATCAATTGACAAGTCACATCTCCAATCTACCGTTTACAACTGCAATTCCCTTCCCACATCCAACCACACAATCCTTCGCGATGGCTACTGAACTCACTCCCTCCAAGAAGGTACATGACGTCGTTCCCAAATTCTTTTTTCCTGTATAACATAACAATTAGTACTAACACGTCATTTCACGTAGGTTGCCTCCGCAATTGACTCTTTGAAGATGGAGTCTCCCGTTAAGAAGCTCGACTTCTCCGGAAAGGAGAACGCACCCATCGATGCCAGCGTTGACGCCATTGCCAACGAGATCGAGTCTAAGAAAGAAATTATTAAGGAGCAAGAGAAGCCCTCTGTTGCTCCTACCATCAAGCCTGAGGAGGCTGATGAGCCCATTCTTCAGGAGAATCCCCAGCGATTCGTCCTGTTCCCCATCAAGTACCACGAGGTAAGCGATGCGTCCCGGACGCGTAAAGTGGTTTCTGACGCGACATGCGCTAATTAAACTCTACAGATCTGGCAGATGTACAAGAAGCACGAAGCTTCCTTCTGGACTGCCGAGGAGATTGATCTATCCAAGGATCTCCACGATTGGAGCAACCGCCTAAATGACGACGAGAAGTTCTTCATCTCCCACATTCTCGCCTTCTTCGCCGCATCCGACGGCATTGTCAACGAAAACCTTGTCGAGCGATTTTCTGGTGAGGTTCAGATCCCAGAGGCCCGATGCTTCTACGGCTTCCAGATCATGATGGAGAACATCCACTCCGAGACGTACTCTCTCCTCATTGACACCTACATCAAGGAGCCTGCCCAGAAGACACATCTCTTCAATGCTATTGAGACCATTCCTTGCATCCGCAAGAAGGCCGACTGGGCTCTGCACTGGATTGCCGACAAGAAGTCCACCTTCGCCCAGCGTCTTATTGCCTTCGCCGCCGTTGAGGGTATCTTCTTCAGCGGAGCCTTCGCTTCCATCTTCTGGCTCAAGAAGCGTGGTCTTATGCCCGGTCTGACCTTCTCCAACGAACTCATTTCGCGTGACGAGGGTCTGCACACCGACTTCGCCTGCCTGCTGTTCTCCCACCTCAACAACCGTCCCGGCAAGGACGTGGTCGAGAAGATCATCACCGATGCCGTCACCATTGAGCAGGAGTTCCTGACGGAGGCTTTGCCCTGCGCCCTACTAGGCATGAACGCCAACCTCATGAAGCAGTACATCGAGTTCGTCGCCGACCGCCTGCTGGTGGCCCTCGGCAATGAGAAGGTGTACCGCTCCACCAACCCCTTCGACTTTATGGAGAACATCTCCCTGGGTGGCAAGACCAACTTCTTCGAGAAGCGCGTTGGTGATTACCAGAAGGCCGGTGTCATGGCCAGCACTAAGAAGAACGTTTCTAGCGACGACGTCGCCGCGGCGGCCGATAGCCAGGGTGAGAACGGTGGCGACTTCACCTTCGACGAGGACTTTTAAGCTTTGTTGTTGGCGTGGCGTTTTCTGTTTCTATTATCTCTTTTCGATACCCCCTTACCCTCGATCTTCGTTAGACTCGCCCCGTGTACGATACTTCTTCTGCAAACCCACCCCACCCCATCCTTCTTCACATAGTTACTCTCTGCTAGAGCTAGAGGGCTACATAATGCTATAGAACCGGCGAGCAATTGCGGTGGTGCTACGGTTGGATCCAACAACTCTTGGGTGCTCTCCATCCCCGTATCCATCTATCCATATGGCATAGATGGATCCATGGATGGACCGTCGTTGGATTGCCGGCCTTGATTTTTCTTTTTCCTATGTTTGCTTATGGACAGGTCATCTGAAGGCGTTCAGGCGTTGGCTCGCCCATCCCTGATGAAAAGCAGGATGGATCGCGAAGGAAATGAAATGGACTCAATCAATCAACCAAGGAGGGTTGGAGGGGAAATGACTTGACGCATGGAACGCGGTTGCGGATGTGGCACAGACGAAGACAAACAACAGAAGATGTTGATTTAATGCAATTGATCACGATGGAAATAGTTGCCTTGTTTTTTTGGTGATTTCATGACTTGACTTGATGTTACGTGATGTGCCTTAGTGCTTTGATGCCTTCATAATGTGACGACCGCACCTAAATACCAGACTTTCTAGTCTACTCTTCATGTTATGCTTTTATCTTCCAGAATGGCCTTGTGGCTATGCTTAGTGCAATGAGGACTCGTCATTCCAAATCCCAACCTGAATGTTGACCCTCATCTCATCTCATCTCACCCCCATTAAACAGCTAACTAGCCCTTTTCATTTCCTTTTCCTACCAGTAACATCCCTTACCCCCTATTTCTTCCCCTTCTTCTTCTTCCCCTTCCCCCCTCCTCCTTGATTCTGCTGCTGCTGTCCTTGTCCCTTACTCCCACTCCCACTCCCACCCCCACTCGCTCCTGAAGCCGGCGCCGCCACTCCTCCCTCCTCCTTCTTATTCTCCTCAGTCACCACCGCCGGCGCATCAGCCATAACCTCATCCGCTGCCTCTGGCAACGGCAGCGCCGCCATGCGCGCGCCCAGCGGCTGCCCCAGGCTCAGGATCAGCCGCGATACCTCGGCCGCCTTGGTCGTGCGGTACTTTAAACATACGCCCGAGTGCGGGTCGTACGTCTTGAGGGTGAGGGAGCCGCGCGGTGCTGCCGTCGTGGTGGGTTGTGAGTCTGAGGAGGGGGGTTGGGGTTGTTGTTGTTGTGAGGAGGAGGAGGAGGAGGAGGATTTCTTGGATTTTCGGGGCTTGGGCTTGGAGATGTGGTAGGTTGTTGTTATGCGTGTCTGTGGACGTTAGGGGTTCGGGTTAGCGTTTGCGTTTGCGTTTTCAGGGTTGTGTATATATATATATATATGTGTGTGTGTGTGTGTGTGTGTGTGTGTTTGGCTGGGAAACGCTGTAGCAGTAGCGGCGGCGGCGCAATTCATCTTGATTAAATGTATAAGGGGAATGGTGAAGGAGAGGTGTAGTAGAGGCATACATACCGTGGTCGGTCGTGCCTCGATCAGAAGCGAGGACTGGTGCAGCCACTCCTGGCTCGTGGCGTAGTACGGCATCGTGAAGAATTCCGCCCTTTGACTTTACGATAATATGGGCGAATAGACACAGCTCTATTCCTCGATTAGAAATTATCCGGGCTGCTCTACTTCAGACTCGTTTATAAATGGTTTGTAGTCGGTGCGGTATGGTATTAGTAGGTGCGTGATTCCCTTGTCGTCAAAAGCGAGCAAGCTGTTACGGAGCCGGAACTGAATTTCGCAACTTTTCCCCTGTCCAGTGACGATAGAGTGTTGGTAATTTTTGGTGGGCTGCGTGGGGGGTCCAAACAGGTGGAGAGCTCTTACAAGAATTGCGGGGTAGCTCCAGCCTCATTAAGAAGCAAAATGAAAACACCGGTATTTGCATATTTCACTTTCTGAAGCATATCACAATTTCCAACACTTCGACTGAATTATGGTAGAACACAGCCTGCCGGCTATTTGCCATTACGAGGACCCAATTACAGTACAAAACGATGCTAGTAGAGATCCATATAGCCAGGAACCTAAAAATGTACCCTTTTAGACGCCACAATAATGCAAATGGGGTATCTTCCGTAGTCAACCTCAACCTCAACCTTCAACCTCAACCATCTCCTTTCTTCCCCTTCACTATCGTATCCCCTATTATACTAATCCCACTTTATACCTCCCATTGACTGACCGGATATGGATACTCATCAAGGATCATCGCGTCCAAGTCATCCATTAAATCGGCGGGTACCTCCTAGGCATGCGGATCCGGCAACCAGAACACCAAGTCTTGATCGGCCGTCGCGAAGAAGTTGAACCTAGGGTTCATAGCGACCACCGCGGCCGGCCTCTCGTCTTCAAGAACATGCACCGGCTCCAGGATCTTCTCGGACGTGTTACCCAGCGTATCCCACACGACCGCGCCCCTCTTCGCCCCGCCTAGGACGTACCGCCCGTCCTGGCTGAAACAGCAGTCCCCGCTGCCCTCGATGTTAGCCCCGTGCGCTCCGCTGCCGTTCATCGTGAATTCTTCTCCGGGTGCTAGTCTATTGCTCCCGCCCTCTGATTTGTGCAGGTACGCTTTCAAGCTGCCATTAAACGAGTCTAGGAGGAAATGGCCCTCGCCCTTGGTGCCCAACAAGATGGACCGCCCGTCGTTGGCGAACTCGAGCTTCGTCCAACCCTGCAAGGTATGTCTGGCGTCCACCGAGGCGCAAGCTTCCACGATATCGAATTCCGCGACTGGCGCCTTGTCGAAGTTTCGATGGTCGTAGAGTAGAACCGTGCCGCTGCGGGGCGAGCCCACGGCGAAGACCTGTCCGCTCGGGTCCCAAGCTGCGAGGTGTGGCGTGTTCAAATATAGAACACCCGTCTCGTTCTTGGTTCCAGCATTCCACAATCGTATCGTGTTGTCTTTGCTGCAGGAGATGAAGTCGTCGTTGCCGGGATGCATCGCTAAGCAGGTAACTGGTGCTGTATGGCCTTCGAAATATCGTATGAAAGCATTGTCATGAGTCGTCAAGTATCGAATCGCATCTACATAAGCCCCATAAGTCAGGCATGTTTTGAAATCGATGGCGCGGAGTGGCTATTTATGTATGGCAATCCGTACATACCATTTTGCTTTGTACTCGCGTATATTATACTTGAGCTATTATGCGTGAACTTTGCGAGCTTGACTCCGTATTTCTTGCTGAGGAGCTGCTTATCGTGCCTCCCCTCTCGAACCTTGTAGATCTGGATCGTCTCGTCGCTCTCGGACGTCATCAAGAGCTCGCCGGGGTCGTCGTAGTCAAGACTGAGAATGTAGGGTTGCGGCCGTCCATCCTTGATGTCCTCGCGCTTGAATAGCTATACTTTAGGTAAGTAATTATCGCTGGATCATACAATTGGTATGGTAGTAAGATAATTACCTTAGTAGGCCGATAATTGGCAATTACTTCAGTAACAGCTGAGGTGCTCGGCAAACCACCGCCTAGAGTACGGGTAATGTGCAGCGTCGTCGAGGGCGTGCCATTGGCAGGTGATGAGCCGTCAGGGACATCGAGATCCATCGGGGTCGACGCCATGGTCATCGGGACTCCCAAAAATACACAGAACCGAATATTGCGAATTGTTGTTACTCGAGTACCATGTAATGACGCGAATTATGTACTTTGGAATGTGGAAACAACAAGGCTCGATTGCAGCCGAGTTCAACGTTGCTTGGCAGTATTTGTGTTTGCGTTAGATACATATAACTTGATAAGTGCAATTAAAAGAACACCGAAACCTTCTTATGCGGGTTTTGTCTATACACTTGGATCATACAAAAGCTTTAAACCTCGAAATTTACATCAAAAAACATTTAAATACCAAGTACCAGAAGAACTGGATATTCGAACTAAGTATGAATCTTTCCTAAGAATCCCTAGAAGCAAATCCAATATACTCTTCGTGGACAAAACGTGACATATACATGATTTAGGATTAACTATTACATTCCTCGTCCTAGGCGGCGCAATAGTCAGGCATCTGCCTCTTAAGGTAGCCCGTCTATCCAACTTAGAAAATTCGTTTTCTGATGGTATAGATCTTTATTCAAATCTAGAATCCATCATCTCTCATATACAAGCGCAAAAAGGGGGGGTGTGCGCTACACCAAACCGTGTCCGGCCCTCCGTCCTTTCTGCGTACGTGTAGGTATAAGCGAACCTAAATCCCTACCTACCCACCTATTCTGTAGTAAGTAGTAAGTAGTAGTGGTAGTAGGTATCAAAACCATGGATCATATCCGTCCGAGCGTGCCCCTGTATGTGTAGTACAAAAAAGCAAACTCCGGAACCGTGAATGCTAACTGTCTTATACAAAAAATGCACCTAAACACACCGGACGCCAGCCAGCCGAATTGCCATGTTTCGTTTCCAGATCTCGCATTAATTTATCCTCTTTCTTCTTCACTGCTTCTCGTCTCATCAGCTGGGGACTTTCCCTGTTTCCACATCGCCCGCCGGAGCGGGTGTGCCGGGTGTAGCTCCTATCGAGTATCCAATACTTTCGCGGTCATCGTCGACTACACGGCCATATCTACATCCACGTTAGCATCTCCGTCCATCAAGAATGGGGTCGCTTGCAATATGATGGCAGGGCACATACTCAAGTAACAACCTAAAGAACCAAACCTCCATATCCTCATGTCTCAGTACCTTATTCGCCCACTCGCGCTGTTGATTCGCCAGCCTCTCCGCCTCCTTTTTGCCGAGGGCCCCGTCGCCAAAGAACCTTACGGCTTCGAGCCAGTCGTCGCCCTGCAAGCTTAGCGGTATGTAGTGAGCCCAGGGCTTCAGCCACTCGAGATGCCACTCGCGGAAGATGGCCCACTTATACACCAAACTCTTGCTCTTTAGGAAGGCGTAGAACCGCCCACTGAACGCATTGCCGTCGATGTCTAAGAGATACTTGTACCTCCAGGCGTCCTGCTGCTCCGCGTGGCCCTTGATCGTGAAATACTCCTTTTGGGCGTTGCAATCCCCGGGGTCGCACTGCCCAACGCCAGAGAAGTACACGTCGATAATGTCCTTGAAGTCGCCACGGGGCACTACCTTGGGCTCCCACTTCTGGTTACTTTCATCTCCCTTGTTGACAAGGATCTTAGCGCTATCAGCCGCGTTGATCTTCTGCACGAAGCGTTGGCGGTGCTGCCTCCGCCACCCGCCATTGCGGCTGAACCCTCCGGTTGTGGAACCGCGCCAGTACAGCTTATCCTGTTTCTCGGGCCAGGGCATGTCCTTAGACTCATCGTAGCTAACCTTCTCGAACCAGTACCACGGCGAAGGGTATAGGATGTCCGAGTACGACGAGATCTTGGACTGCGAAAAGATGGGGAACAAGTCGAGCACGACGTTGTATGCATTGGGCCTGTCAAAGAATCCGAAAGTCGAGCTCAGCGACGGCGAGTAGCAGATGTCAGACATAGCCGTAATGTTATAAATGAAGCCCAGTTCTCCGAGGCCGTACTTCGAGATATCGTCTTTCTTCTCGTCCTCCTCGAGCCCCCTAGACGGACTTTCAGGGGGACACGATAGCCTGGAGTGAGTCCAAGTCGGCTGGTGTGCAAAGACGTTGAATCGCGTCAACTTGCTCTCCTCGAATCTCGTCCCGTCATTCAAACCCCTCGGCTTCGACGTGAATTCGTTTCTCGGATTAGGCTGATGATTCGCCTTTGGCATATTAATATCCTTAGCTCTCTTAACCAGCCTCGCCAGATCATCATGCGGCACGACGACCCTCGACTCGTCGTGCAAATTAAAGCAGAGATCCATATCCGGCAACCACTTCAGGAACTTGCCCATCATGCCCGCCGTCGCCTCGCGCTGCCACTCGCCGCCACCCTGGATATGTGTGATCTTGCCGTTTCGGATCTGGATCCCCAGCAACGCATTATCGAACCCGAGCGCCTCCTTGGCGCGCGCGCGTATGGTCGCCGGCTTCAACCCCCAGAACGGCGTCAGCGATTCGTGGATCATGTCGAACTCGTCGATTAGTTGCGTGTTCTTCCCCTTGGCGAACTCGAACCACTTGTCGAAGTTGGGCGGGGGCGGGATCCCGTACCGCCTGCGGTACTCCTCCACCGCGTCCTTCAGGTTCTTCGACTGCCGCGCCTTGGTAGCCTCGAGTTCCTGCTCCGCCTGTGTAATCAGATACCACATAGGATGCGACCCGGGAGGCGCCGGTTTCGGTTTGGGGTCGAAGGGAACCGGGACCGGTAGTGGCTGCTGCTGCTGCTGTTGCGATGTCGTTGGGTCATTTTTCCCAGCTCCAGCTTTACCACCTGCATGCGACAAAGGGCCGGGTTTAAGATCGGAAAGATTGGTGCCGGAGGGTGTCAATCGGAAGAGAGTGATAACGCATATACCGAGGAAGACGAGCCCGCCGGTCAGGATCAGTTGGCGCGGCCTCATTTCTCCCTCACTCTTATGCCGTGGTTCCAGCCGGCGAAATCAGGCTCGTTAGCGACGGTAGAGACTCGTTGGCGACAGGAAATAATAATGTAAAGAATGACATTGGTACATGTACCTTGGAAGTATCGTGGGTCGAAGGAAGAGGAAGATAAGGTGAAGAGAAAATATGGAGATCTTTTGGCATTGGAAAGAATTGATCCGAATGAGGTTCAGGAGTCACTTCCATTCTTGCTTTTTAGCTGCTGCAAGTACGTAGCGACGTAGCCCCCAGTACTTTATTTGTCTCGTCCAATTAAAATATTCCATTTAATCACTTAGATGCGTGGGAGACGCACTGTGACGCGTCTCTCCCAGATCTAGTCCATTTTATCCATGAATCATGTACATGGAATACCTCAGGATGTGCAGATTATAATCAAGGAACAGCCTTCCAAGCTGCACAAATATTTGGTTACGAGAATTCGGAGGATTACGATTTATAGGATGACAGAACCTTATAAGAAATAAACACCAATTAGAAGTCACTGTGGTACAGAAGGATCAAGAGCTTATTTTTGCATTTTTTTAGGTAATTTTTACCCCCATGTAGCTAGCTCATGTACCCCCATGAACGGAGTACAACAAACTATTTCACACAGCATTCAGGGGCTTGGCAATACAAAGGGGTAATTGCAGAACTGGACTGGTGTAGCATTTCGTGGTATCGTGGTGTAGTGTATTTGGCTGAAAAACATCAAGCATTAATAAGCTTGGCCATTATCCATTTCCTCCCCAACGCCGAAAATGCTCTAGTCAGTTCATATCCCTTTTTTCATTCCCCTTTTGAGTCATCCGCCTAGTAGAAGAAACCAATGATCTTGCCAGCGACGTGCTTTCGTCGAGCCTCCTCATGGTCCATGATGCCAGCAGAGGTGGTCAGGATGATGTAGCCGAATTGACGAGAAGGAAGCAGCTTGACGACCCACTTCTCAAGGTGGGCAAGGTGGACGTTGTATCGGGGAGAGATGCAACCGCACTTGTTGATGCGACCGTTCAGCTGGACGACAATCTTGCCAGATCGGTGGTCGTCAACCTCCTCGAACTCTCCAATGTAGCCTAACGGAATAAAATGTTAGCAGAATGTAGCGAAAGACTAAACGTAAGACTTCATGTTGTATATGATCAGAGAAACGTGTAAGATTCCTTCGCTGAAACTTCGATATATCGGCAACTTAAAAGACTGCGACCGTAGGATGTGTTGAGGCCGTTATCCAGTTATCATGCCGAATGGGCATATAGGGGCCAAGGTGTGTAGGAAGAATAAATCAGGTAGCACATACCGTGTCGCTGCATGACAGTCAAGAACTTGACAATGACCTTGGAGCTGGGTCGGATGAGGACTTGTCGCTTGCCGGTCTTCTCGGCATTGTTGATCGCGTTAAGAGCGTCGTTTAGAACGGAAGTCTTGACCATTTTGGCGGTGTTGGTGTGAGATTCTCAGATCGTCCTTGGATAGATGTGAGGTATCTGTTGGTTGAAACATTTCGTTAGCCTTCAAAAGCCATGAGCATGGAGAGTGCCCTCCCCCAATGTGCCGCTTTGGGGAGGGTTCTGCCCGCTCAGTACTGGAGAGGAGATGCGTATCAAAGACCCGACTCGACCATCGCGATGCGAAAGTCGGCGGCAGGGTCTTTGATTGCTCTCCCCCGGCTTCTTGAAGGGCGCATTGGGGGATTGATTCAAGTCATGGCACAACGACTAATGAAACCTACCTCGACGGGATATCGTGAGCGACGGGGATATTGGATGGGCGCTCGACGTTGTTCTGTTGTTGCAGAAGGTTGGATGGAGTTGAGCGGAGTCGAGGAGAGAAAAGTTCAATTAGAGTTGCTTAACTTTAGCAGGTACTTGGATTTCTTTTTTTTTTGGCTATGCGAAATTGTGGTGGGCGGGACGCACAGGTAATCTCCACCCAATTGGGTAAATTCCGGCAGCTAACCCTAAGCGATACACAATCAACCCCCCAGTGCACCTTCCTAGGCTCATGCCTCAATTGATACAATTGAATCTTATTCCCTTCGCCGAAGAACATTTCCAGACTTTTTGCACGCCGACTCCCACCCACCAAATTCACCTTTACATCTCATCACAACCGAAAAACTCTTCGAGGATCGCACCGGTATCACGCAAATCAAGATGGTATGTTATAATATTCACTGCTATTCTTCGAGTATCTTAGCGCCGAGATCATGAATTGCGACGGGCTTCGTACATCTCGTGCTTAGGCTTCTATTTTGTGCGCGCAAGCAAATTACTAACGATTCTCGCATCTCTAGTCGGACGTAGAAGAGAACAACGCACCCGATGCTCCCGAGGAGGTCGAAGTCTCCGCCGATGCCTCCAAGGGTCAGATGTCCGTTCTAGACGCCCTCAAGGGTGTTCTGAAGCTTGCGCTCATGCACGATGGTCTTGCCCGGGGTCTCCGCGAAGCTTCCAAGGCCCTCGACCGACGACAAGCACACATGTGTGTCCTTAACGAGTCCTGCGAAGAGGAAGCCTACAAGAAGCTAGTCATCGCTCTGTGCTCCGAGCACAAGATCCCCCTCATCAAGGTTCCCGACGGCAAGCAATTAGGCGAGTGGGCAGGTCTATGTGAGTTTCTCCCAGTTGGTTATATATGTATGGTAGTGACGTGAAACTAATCCGTATTATCACAGGCGTCTTGGACCGAGAAGGCAATGCGCGCAAGGTAGTCAACTGCTCGTGTGTCGTTGTCAAGGACTGGGGTGAGGAGTCTACCGAGCGATCTATCCTCCTCAACTACTTCCAGACCGAGCAGTAAAGGGGATTCTCACGGGCGTTGCGCGGGGATATAGACAGTGGGACGGAATGTTTTTCAGGCCACTTCACAAGACCCTTGGCATGTACTCTAATGGTGGCTTCAGCTGGCATAGATGCTGAACAAAAAAAAAAGTTAAGGGCACCATACTGCATCGGAATCAAGGAAAATTCTGCATTACGAATGTCGCTGCGAAGTTTCTCTCTCCTTTTCTCTCGATCGTGAACTGTTCCTGGCTATTGAACAAAAGCTTCGTACTAGGGTATTAGGCGTGTCTCATTTCCGTTCTTCTACTACAATAAGGTGGTATCCGAAGGATGTCTTAGCCTCTCCAATGTTGAGGTTACTTCCCTTACTTTCCGGTAGAGCGAAAGCAACCTCTTCAAACTCTGGTGCTAGCGCTCCTTTTCTTTGTAAACCAAGTAGGCCACCTAGGATGCTCAAGTCAGCTTTCCCATGATGTTGTAAATGGTACGTTGTAGTTCCTTGCGCAAGTCATACCTTGTTTCGCCTTGTCTTCGCTGTAATTTCTAGCCACCGCGATGAAGTTATCCAGAGTAGGATTCTCCTTGATCTTGGCCAGCGCCTCTTCCTTCTTGGAGTGCTTTTCGCACTATGAATTATATGTTAGTTCTGCGATTCACGATGAGTTGAAGCCCTAACTCACCAGAATGTGCCGGACCACAACACCTTGAGCACCTTTTACTTTGCCGCCCTTCTTGTCATCTTTACCCTTCCCAGTATCCTTGTCGTTAGATTTGTTATCGGCCTTCTTCTTCGCACCCATTGCGAATAACGTTGATTGGCGGTTGGACGAGATGCAGAATCGTGGGTTAGAGCCCCACGTTAAATCTGATGTACATATTCAGATATTGGAGCTGGATGAGGAGCTGATAAGAGGGGCTTGACCCATTATGCTGTCAGCTGTCGGCCGGCTGTCGGAGTTGTACATTTAGCTACCCCTTATGATATTATCAACCTCACCTCTATCATCAGCTCATTCATTCAACACTCCTTTAAATAAGAGAATGGGGGCGGGGGTTGATGGGAGAAACATAAAAACGTATCAGAATATAGTTCTCTTCATAAATTAATATTCTGCTATCCTATATCAAGAAGGAATTAAGAAGGAATCAAGAGTCTCCCAAAATACTCCAGCTAGTCGCAAACAATTTACTGCGAAAAGGATACTCGAAACAATTTTGCTCTTCTCCAACCCTCCCTATCGATCTTCTCCTCTTGGCGTCTGAGCTTCCACTCCAGGTAACTCGCCTCCCCTTGGACCAATTTAATCTTGTCGCCCTCAAGCTTCTCGTACAAGTTCCAGTCGTCGAGCTGGGACGGTCTTGGAATACTCTTAAGATCCTCCAGAGACATCTTTTGATCCGGCACTCGCTCGAGGATAAGTTCGAGGCGGTAGAGCCCCGTCTTGCTATCTTGCTTACACCCGTACTGTTTGATTGTGAAGCTATTCGATGGACGAGTAAGCATTATATCAGCCGCCGGCCAACTACAGCATAGACACAGCAATAATTGCTCAGGAGAGTGACTTACAGTCCATCATACCGAACGCCAGCTTGTGGAGCCAGAATACTTTTCAACCTGTAGCCCCTGAGAACTCGGATCTGGCGCCCGACTTGGGATATCAGAGCAATGTGCATGTCTGCAGCTCTCCCCTCACGGATATATTTATGCGTATTCGAGCGTATCTCCTCCCGACCCGTCAGTAGAGGTAAGCTATTAATCCCGTACCGGCCCTTCGTCGGCATCTCGAACGAACTCGCCACTATGCCGTCTCGCTCCGCGCACGTGATGTTCAACCACCAGCTTCATATAGTGAATACCATGTCAGCAACCTAACCCATCAACAACTAAGGGCCACAGCGAAAGGGCGAAGGAGGAAGGGGGTAAAAGCACTCACTGTCCAGGATCAAACTGCAAATCCCCCTCAAGCCCCGGAACCAACTCCCCAACCCTGGTATACCACACCCCCAGCTCACACGCAGTCTCCCCATTAAACTCCACATCCCTCAGCCTCCCCGTCTTGACAAGGGCCGCGCACCGATGCTGATCCATGACGAAATACTGTTCGCGAAACCGGCGCCTCCACACGCGCAGCAGGGTCTTCGCGTTAACCAGGTCGGCGCGGTACCGCGAGAGACACGGCACCACCACCTCGCCCCCTACCTTGGTCGACGTCGGTGTAATTCGCACTGTGTCCTCCATGCTGACTATCTCGGCAACCAGCTTGTCGAGGCGTGCGTACTCGATAGTCTCGAAGTCGAGGGTCGGGCGGCCGGGACGCAGTAGCTCCGCGTCGCGGAGCGCGGCCTCTAGGAACGCAGTTAGCTTGTCGGCGTGTGGGTGCGCTGTCTTGTTGCGGTGGAGGCTGGCTCTGATTTGGTCTGAGAGCTCGAGGAGGGCGTCCCGGTCCCAGTCTAGTTCTGGTTCGAAGGGGGCCGGGGGGGCCGGGGTTCGAGCTGTGGTTGGGAGGATATTGTGTTAGTGGATATCTACTGTCACTTGATATTAAAGCATGGGAAGATTGAAGGTCCGAAGGCAAACTGATATACCTCTTGAAGATACCGGCCCCCTGGTAAAGGACAAGCTGGGAGCTCCATCGAAACCAAAGTGTCTTATAGTCGGGCTCAAGACCTAGGGTACTCTTAATATCGCCCACAAGTGACGACTTCTCTCTCTGGATCTTATTACCTGGTTCATAATTTCCCGCTGCCTACTAAACAGACCACGTTCTTGCCCAGAGTCGCTAATGCCAGCGGGTTTCGGTTTGATATGCAGTTTTGGTAGATCGCGTCTTGAGCGAACGCCATGGTTATATCTCGTAATTCGGTCGAGCACGCTCATTCCGGGTTATTATAACTGATAATAAGCAGTTTCAAGGAGGTTAATTCTTTGTCTTCTGCGTCGTAAGTCTATAGAAGAGATAAGTTATAGGGATATATCATAGGGATGTCGGGATGTAGGGATGTAATCAAATCATATCATAATTTTTTAGAGGCCAGTCAAAAAATCGGATCAAGATACGGACGTAAAACTCGGATGCTTGATCCGAGAAGACAAAGGGAAGCCACGCTTCGAGAATATTTCGATTTCGATGCCCGGCACAACAAAGAGATATTATGGGAAGGAATGAACAACTATCGCCGTTAATGAGCACCGATCCTCATTCTTTGGGGAGAGGTCTAGTTTGAGAAAGAACTATAGAGAGTTAAGGATTACGATGAATAGGTAGCAAAGCGTATACATTAGCTCAACAGCAATGGGGTATCTAGTCTATCATGCTATCATGACCTAAGCTACACTTTCAAGAGCCCCCCAAAACATCATCTCTCGTTGTGCCACAAGCTGTAATTAGGTATTTTTTTTTTCTCGATCCTCCGGCAAGTTTCCGTAGGGAACTGACAAGGCAGCATACCTGCACATGTTACGACCATTTGAGTGCGTAGAGTCCTCAATAAATGATATGCACCCGGATCATGACGTTAAGTTAGTGTGGTTCGCAGTGAACTGAGGACCTTACCGTCTTCGGTACGTATCAGCTCAAACAGATCTCGATTAGGGACATATGTCCATATTCCACCAATATGTATATTGGCCGACTGGAGGACTGGTGATCCGTGCATGTAAGTAGGATTGCAAATCTGAACAATGACTGATGGGGGAAGCTGCCTAATCAAGTAGAGGGCCGCCATCACTTGCGAGAACCATCCCTTCTATTTCTCGAAGGGCAATAGTCGCGTACTGGCTGGTGTTCAGCGCAAATCGAAGGATCACTGCAATCTTCTTCTCATCAGTAGTAGTAGTAGTAGGGGTGGGCGCTTGATGTGAGACGGCCGTTGGTTTTCCACTGGTGACGGCGTTGGCCAATTGTTCGGGTTTGTTCGTTACATGCTCGTCATCCTTGGTGTTGTTCTTTGGCTTGGGGCCATCAGACGCTAGGACCTCCTTATCACTAACTGGCTGCTCTGTTACGTCTAGATGACCGTCGCTATTAGCCCCCTCCAAAGGGGCCGTCGACACCTCTCCTTCGGGTTGCACTCCAGACTGAATAGCAGTCTTATCGGTCTTGATGATATTATTGTCAGTAAACACTCTCAACGCTGCCATGAGTAGCTGCATGGCAATTCTTGCAACTGCTCGCACCTGTGATGTAAGGGTTGTAATGACTCCTGAGACGCCATCATTTGTACCGTCGTGCCCCATCGACTGCGTCCCTTCGGTTGTGCTTGGCTGATTAGCCACGTCTTCGTCCACCTGCATCTCATCTCCTTGAGGGTGCGATGCATCATTCTCACTTTCTCGCTTGAGGTCATCGGTTTGTATAGCAATCTTGATGCGTTTGTTGCTCCTATCGACTGACGTCTGGACCCAGGTGTCTCTAGTTCGACCCTCCGGCAAGTCAGAAGACTCGTCGGCCTTTCGTCTCTCGGCCGTAGCTCGGGCTTCTTGAAGGTCAGTGTCCTTTACATTGTCGGCGAAATTTTGCCATGCCGATGACGGAGCGTTCGTGTCCCGCCGAGCGGCTGCACGCTCTGATGCTTCTTTAGCCTTGCGAGATCGTATCAGATCTAGATCAGTCGGCACTAACTGCTCTGTGTCGTTTGAGTATGGTTGAACTGAGGCGCTGGCAGTGCCAATGAATTTACCCATTAGCTTTCGATAGGATCCAGGAAGACTAAAATCCTTCTGTTGACGAAGCATATCATGAGGGTCTAGTCCCCCGTTCTCTTCCTTGGCCATGAATTCTACGTAGAATTGTGCAAGCTCATTGTCTGGGTATACAACATCCCATCCGGGAGAGGGCAATACGACATCGAAGATGGAATATTTCCCGCTGTTAGCTTCCTCCTCCGTGAGTGTATGTGCCTTGAGCCCGCGCGTCTCTTCGGTAATAGATCCTTCCTCTGCAAGATGGATCGTCTCCTCGTCACCCTCCATCTTCTGTCGATCTGCCTGTGAGGTAGAAGTCTCGGCCTTGATGAGAACCAAGTCCCCCTTGACTACTCGTGAACCGAAGAGCTCCCAGCGCTTGCTTGCTGCGGAATTCCATACTAAAGATTGGTATGCGTGAACATACATCGATCGCATCCCCCGATTGATTGATAGGAGTGCCCCGAGGAAATCCTTGGGCTGTTTACTAAGGTGGCGCATTAATGTGGACTCGACAAAACATCTTCTGGGTAGGTGTTTGAGCGCTTCTTGGAGATCACCTGTGTCTAAGAAGATCGAACAAGCTCTTGCACGAGTTGCATCCTCACGTCGCATTGGCTCAATGGAACTTGGGTCGGAGGTATTCAGCAAGTCGGGATTGAAGGATAACAAAGCTCGCACAGCCCCTGGGAAATCTCGCCTGAGGATCTTCATGCCAATCTCTTCGGTTCCAATCTCATGAGTACCAAATCGTTGGGTGCCGTAATAATTGATAAACCCCTTCTGGTTGACCTGTTCTAGTGCGGAATCAATGGTGGTTCTTGCAACGCCAAGCTTTTGCTCAAAGGTTAAGCCTTCAGTTCCACTGAAGAAGCAGTTCTTAACAACAATCACGAACTCGTTGCCGCTATGCTGCCCTAGATGGATATGATAATCTTCGAACTTGAAATCCCCGATCTTCACCCCGTTTATCCTAGTGTTAATGTGAACTAGTGATTGGGGGTTTCGTCTTCGCATACTGACTCGCTGGGTCGTCACGGCACGGCGGTCCTTGGTGCCAGCTGTACCAAAGAAAGAAGGCTTGAGGTTGAGAACACGAGCAATTTGATTGATCGCATCCATGGTGTCTCGGTTCTCCTTGTAGAGCGTGAAATGCAAAAATCTGCCCTCTTGAGCCTGACCGGCGCTCTGTCCATTGTTTCTGGACCTCTCGTTCCTAGAGCGGTTGCCCCATTGTTGACCGCCCCTACCAGCAAGGGTTGCTTTGATAGATCCATCACCATCAGTTATAGTATCAAGTTTACCACCGAATATACGGCGAATCTCCTAAGCGACGTTAACTCTTATCATCGAGGAGGAGGTCGAAGAGCTTACCGAGTGAACTTTGGATCTCTCAGCTTTGTCAGATATTGCCGCGATCTTCACAGCAGTAGAGACTTTGGGTTGGGCTTTCTTGTCCTTGTTGGCCTTACCATACAAATCAATCAGCTCCTCTGCAGTGGTTTGGCTGAGGAGGTCGGCCAAAATTGTTCGATCAGACGGAGATATAGTAGTAGATTCTTCCCCATCCTTTGGTTGCTCTGGATTGGCTGGAGCACGAGGTTCTTGTGTTTTCGTAGCATCAATACTAACACCACTAGCTATGGTATTACCCTCGTTCGATTTAGATGATTGAGTAATCTCGGATGTCGCAGTTGACTGGCGGGGAGTCTCCTATGATAAAGGTTAGTCGTCTACTCATCCATTGGTCCTTCACCCAAAGCCAGCGATGAACTCACGGTCTTCGCCAACTCTTTTGCATTCGTTGGAAAATCATGCAGATGAATCACTTCTCCCTTACTGTTGATCTCATAGACTTGGAAATCAGTGAACCTAAAAGTTGTTAACTCTAAGCCGAAGAAGAAGAATGAAATCATCTGTCCATATTTCTACATACCTCGTGCGAATTTGGCCGTACCAGCCATGCTCCTTCTGTGTCACATAATGTAGGATGCCAACACGCTGTTCCAAGGATCTTCGTATTGAGGCATCACTGCCTTGCGCCATAGCGGTATGGGTCGCCATATTTGAAGGGAGATATGTTTTAATCAATGAATCCTAAGTGAGCATTGGAAAGAAAGAACCTTGACGAAGATAATAAACACTCGTATTGTCCTCTCTCATGGCCTTCCAAGCTCAAAATAAGACGATTGAGAGTTATAGTCTACGAGACGCGACGCGAAAGTTGTCAAGGTTGAAGTTTTTGATACTGGGCGACTCTTGCTCTTGGTGGGGTGAAACGGTTGGCGGGGAATTTGAATTTACATACATACAACTAAAACTTTCTGTCGGCAGAAAGTTGATAAGGCGAGGGCGGTCAAACAAGTACTTTAGGTACTCCATTACTAATTTCAAAATCGGAAGGCGGTAAGTAGCGTCAAGGTGAGTCTTATGGCGTGCACCTTGCGAATTGACGACTGCGCACGGACCATACTATCGCCCCACTCACAGGTACTTCCTTTGTACATAGTGCCACTGGAAATTCTCCGACTGGTATGTACGGATTAGTGACTCCACCGTTCTCGTTACATAACACAAAGCTCTTTGAGGTCTCTGCCTACAAGGTAATCATCGCCTCCTTCTGGTTGTGGTTTTACATTCTCTCTCTTTACATCTACATCCTTCAAAACGTCCTTCTCGTCAAGATGCCTGTAAAGAGGAAAGCTTCAGGGAGTATGTTAAGTTGTCTCATATCGCTTTGTAGAACTAATGATGCTGAACTACTCAAGATGTTAAGGGACCCGCTAAGTCGGGAAAGGCCTCTACCACTTCGACACCTGGTCCTTCTACGCCTCGATCCATCGCTAGTGACGATGATGCCCAAGATTCTCCAGATGAACTACCTGTCGAGAACGAAGAGCAATTGCAAAAAGTCGTAGATCGATTCTCGCTCGCAACATTCCGAAACAAAACAGCACATGAAGAAGATTGGACTTCGAGGCAGTTCTTTAGAGATGGCAGACGGGATTTCTCGTACCTACCACTGAAACCCGACTTCAAGAACCGCCCTATTTGGATAGATCCTCAGAGAGGCCGAATCATTCTTGAGAACTTTAGCCCATTGGCAGAACAAGCGAAAGATTTCCTAATTACCGTCGCCGAGCCTCTGTCGCGACCGACCTTCATTCACGAGTATGCCCTTACCAGTCACAGTCTGTACGCTGCTGTGTCAGTTGGGCTGCAGCCTCGAGACATCATCAATACTCTGGAACGTTTCTCAAAGACCCCTGTCCCGGAATCGATCACAAGTTTCATTGGAAGCTGTGCCTCTAGTTATGGAAAAGTAAAATTGGTCATCAAAGATACGAAATACTTCGTCGAGAGTTCCGATCCCGAAGTCTTGCAAAAGCTATTGAAGGATCCCGTTATTGGCCCATGCCGCGTTCAAGGTACTGAGACCGTCACTAGCGCCCCTTCTATGGGCGGTCTTGTCATTCCTGGAACCTCCAACGCCGCTGGAGTACAGCAAGCACAAATCAAGAAAGATGAGAAGACACAGCAGGAGACGGCTGAGGGGACTAAAGATAAGAATCCCTACGACGCCCTTAGGGAAGATGACGATGATGATAATCAGGAGGCCGTGCATGCTTTCGAGATCAGGGACGATACTATCGAAATAGTCCAGAAGCGCGCATTAGATATCCAGTATCCCATGTTAGAGGAGTACGACTTCCGTAATGACGACAAGAACGCAAATCTCGAGATCGACCTACGCCCTGCCACACAGATTCGGAGCTACCAGGAGAAGAGTCTTAGCAAAATGTTTGGAAATGGGCGAGCAAAGAGTGGTATTATTGTGCTACCATGTGGTGCAGGCAAGACCTTGGTCGGCATTACTGCGGCATGCACAATAAAAAAGGGCACCATTGTTCTCTGCACCAGCACAATGTCAGCAAACCAGTGGCGTAACGAGTTCTTAAAATGGTCTAATATTAGACCTGAAGATATTACCCTGTTTACCTCGGATCATAAATCGAAATTTCCTGGCAATACCGGTATTATTGTCACGACTTATCCCATGGTAACAAGTTCAGGCAAGAAGAGGGCTCACGATTCCGAAAAGATTATGCGGTTCCTACGGGAGAACGAATGGGGTCTAATGATTCTGGATGAGGTCCACGTTGTGCCCGCCAACATTTTCCGCAAGGTCTCACATTCGATCAAGAGCCATGCAAAGCTTGGGTTAACCGCCACTCTTCTTAGAGAAGATGACAAGATTTCAGATTTGAACTTCCTCATCGGCCCAAAGCTATATGAGGCTAATTGGATGGAGCTATCGGAGCAAGGCCACATAGCCAAGGTTCAGTGCGCTGAGGTCTGGTGTCCGATGACATCGGAATTCTTCGATGAATTCAATAAACAAAAGAAGAATAGGGGGCTTCAGCAGAACCTATATGTTATGAACCCCCGCAAGATTCAAGCCTGCCAATTCCTTATCGACTACCATGAGAAACGAGGCGACAAGATCATTGTCTTTTCGGATAATGTCTACGCCCTGAAAAAGATCGCTACAGCTCTAGGGAAGGCATACATTTGTGGGTCCACCAGCAATGCAGAGCGGATGATAGTATTAGACAACTTCATGCACAACCCACAGATCAAAACCATTTTCCTGTCGAAGATTGGTGACACATCTCTCGACCTTCCGGAAGCCACCTGTTTGATCCAGATATCTTCACATTATGGATCTCGTCGCCAGGAAGCACAGCGATTAGGCCGTATCCTTCGAGCGAAGAGGAGATCGGACGAGGGATTCAATGCTTTCTTCTACTCCTTAGTCTCTAGGGATACTCCTGAGATGTACTACTCGACCAAGCGACAGGCTTTTCTGGTGGATCAGGGGTACTCTTTCAAGGTTATTACGCAGCTTACCGGGATGGAAGAGATGGAAGGGCTCGCTTACAAGACGGCGCAAGAACGCCGGGAACTACTCCAGACCATTGTGATTGATACAGAGGCTAAGAGGGCGGAAGATGAAGACGATGTCGCCGACGATCTCTTCTATGGCCCGGGAGTGAGGAAGAAGCCTCGGTATAAGCGTACAGCTGGTGACCTCGCTGAACTCGCTGGCGGTAAAGATATGGCCTACATCGAACAGAGAAAGGGCGCCAATAAAGCGCTCAAGAAGAAGCCGGTACAGAACTCGTTCTTCAAGAAGATCAACCGGGAGAAAGAAAGGCTCAAAGCCCAACGCTGATTTGCGTTGTGTGCTATGTACAATGTGGATTAGGTATGGAAAAGGGCCATGCCGGTGGTGTTTTCCGGGCTGTGCGAGACTTAGATATACCCCAATAAATTAAAATTAAATAAAACAAATCGACTAAGCTCACCGCTGGTTAGGGATGTAGAACTCCCAGGCGGGTTATCCGTCGGTGATACTTGGACGGCCGTATACGTACCTTAGAGATATGTGCTTTATCCGGCCGTACATAGCTTAATGATTCCAGCACAATGGACAGATGCATCCATCCCACGGTTCCAAAGCTGCAGTGCTACGTATCAAATATGACCTATCGCGTGCATATTGCGTGGCTACGGGATTTATTAAAATTTGCTCAAAACACTGCACGACATGGGCCGACATTCACGGGATCCGATTGGGGTCGCATTCGCTGAGGTACAGGAGAGAGGCTTATCTCGAGTTGCATTTTGCTAGATTTTGTAGGTGATATTCAATGGTATGTAATGTCGGTGTGGGAGTTAATAGTACTCCAACTTTCACCTAACTCTGCCGGATAGTCCTCCGTACCCAATGTGTAAGTCAACTCATGAGGCACCACATTTCTGAGATGCGATGTTCTTATTCATCCGTCTCTCGTATACACCTACATAATGTAATTGATAAGGACGAATGACTAATTTTTAGCGTCTACCAAGAACGGAGAACCTTCAACAATTAGGTAACAAATCATTCTTAAGCTTGGGCCACGTTTGCGACATCACACCATCTAGGTGTGACATCATCATCAACTGTTTTTTTGTATGTATATTTCCTAACAAAATACTTGTTATCACATGTTGAGGGTGTGTTGTCAGCCAATCAAATGCCCCTGCTCTGGCCGTATAAAGGTAGTCAAGGTACCTACGAATGCTACCACGTTAACGTCCCTGTAAAAGCTTCCGGATTTTCTCGACCATCTCCAAATTTCGCAGATGGAGGCCACTTTAACACGTATGGTCTGCGCATACGATTCTACAATTGTAAAACGCATAGAAGATGAAGAAGAGTCTAGGCCCTTCCGGACATAGTCGGCAGACGTTAGTAGCCGAATTGATTCAGATGATTCAGATGCCGGGTGCTTACAGAGTAGCAACGAGGCTTACAGAGGTTACAGAGAGCTCACTCTAGCCTGTTCAACGCATCGTCAACGTATAGTCAACGCGGACACTACATAGTACGTAGCAGCGATTGCCGGCGGGTCCATCCTTACTACTACCCCGGGCTGTGTCTCTTTTTTCTTGCATATGTATACATTTATATATATTGTAAGCTAGATAAATTCAAGTTAGTCAGTCAGACAAGTCCCTTGATCCCTGTCAACGTAAGAAGAGGAAGAGGCTAGATGACTTGTGCTTGATTCAAAACGCGCTGTTGGTCGGCTATCTGTGGTCCAACCCCATGTCAAGTGCATCATCAATCTCGGACCTTCGAAGGACTAGGATCTCCCTTCTTTTTTTTTCTGGGGAGTGAGGAAACAACCTCAGGCAGCTCCTGTAAAATTTTCGACGGTCTTCTTGTTGCCAGTCTTGGCGTTTATTTTCTCATCCGCCAATGTGGGTGTAAGCCCCCTTTATTATCATCCTACATACTCCAAAGTTGAGACGTACGACAGAAAAAAAGAAGATCAGAGCGGCAGAGTTTAAGTGCCAATCAGCGTTATCAAGATTTGAGACTCTTGAATAGGTCCACTTAAAGTACAATCTGCGAGTCGTACTTGACGGAAGGTGTCTCCTGTTTGGTTTCCTTCCGTGATTTCCATTGCCGAGAGTACCTTCCTTGGTTCATCCACTAGGTCTTAGTTGGAATAACACCCCTTCGAATCTCCGCCGGCTCCAACCTCAACGTTCCTCCCAAAACAAGACCTTCCTAACAAGGCTCTCTTTCAACATCTCATTACATACTTTGTCGCAATCACTTGATATCATGAACATGATATGAAGAGGTGAGTTAACAATCCATTTTTTTTCAGATGCCTTGTTATTTTTTTTTTTTTTTTTTCAATTGAGATTTTATTGTCTCTCTATCTACATTCAATCATTGCTTGTCCTCCCTCGTCAAACCATTTACTACCGGAACATCTCTTGAACACCCTTCTTTTGTCTCAGCCTTCTTTGTACTCTTGTGTACTCTTGTCCTACGAAGTAACATTCTATTTAGCTACTCGTACAGACTTAGTACCTACCTGCTAGCCCTTTAAACCTCTCATCTCGCCTTCCACAAAGGTGTCTTGTTCCTAGTTGATGTTGCACTCAATTATTCAATGTTTAGTCTCATCAACACCTTCCATTGAATCAGATTGACTGATATTATACAGTTTTGGAACGAACGACATTCATCATGTTCGCTATCTATGATCTTGTTAGCGACCTTATAAGCCCGGTCTACGATTCGGTGGCTTTCTAACATTGGCTTTTCCCGTCGCTTTAAGCTCTGACAATCAAAGCGCCTCCATTATACGCCAGTCTACGCATCATGGCCACACTTCGTGAACAGATCTTGGATTTTATCCAGGTTCTTCGCCCGTCGTTCTTGTCCAGAAATCCTCATTTTAACTTTATAACGGTTCATTGTAGGTTTCATCTATCTAACACTGTGATACTATGTCTGTCCACAGTGAGCTAATACTTTCAAAAAAGACTTCTGGATTATAGGATGGACCATTATAGGATCCATTCTACTATTCGCCTCTGCTCGAGGCCAATTGGCCTATATTGATGCCCTCTTCTTCGCGAGTGGTGCCAACACCCAGGCTGGACTAAACACTGTTGATGTCAACTTACTCAACACTTTCCAGCAACTGGTGATCTACTTTCTCGCCATGATGTCCAATCCCATCACCATCCACTCTTCCGTGGTCTTTCTCCGATTATACTGGTTCGAGAAAAGGTTCCAGCACATTGTGAAAGAAGCCACGTCGCGACGAGTTTCTATCACCAAGTCTCGCACTAAAGCCAAAGCGAGTGCAGCGGACGTGGAGAAAGGTGTCAATGGGCGAAATATTACTGTGATGCACAACACTGCCAAGGCATCTCGAATGACCAATGATGGGATCCTGTTGGATAACTACACTATTGAGGGAGCAACCAAACATGATCCACTCCCGAATAGTAACTATCCAAAGGATGAATCAGATCATGAAGATGAAGATCAACCTCCTCAACGGCTTGCTCCGCCGCAAATCAAGTTTTCGGACCAAGTCAGGAGGAGCGATGCCATTGAATCAGATGACGATGAGGTGCCAGTGCCTCCTAAATTGTCTGATGCTGAACATATTGCCATTCTAGAAAGGCAACGAGCCGAGAAGAAGGTCCTTAGAATTCCTGGGCCACGGGATGCTGATAGAGGCGCACTACCGGAGCTAGTGGATGAAGAGGGTGCCGACGGCCAGGATCTTTCGGGTCGTAGGCGAAGAGAGTCAAGCGTTGATGGTGCACGTCGGCCAGTTGGACTTTCACGCCTTCCAAGTCGTACAGATCGTCAGCTTACAATAAATTTCGAGGAGCCCATGCGACGACCCAAGGAAGAACACCACTTACCTGAAGAAATTGCTGAAGACGTTGAGGCAGCTGCCCATACTCTTGGTGCATTGAAATTCCGAAGACCTAGGAAGGAAGGAGAGAAACTGCATCACACAGATACGGCTGCTTCATCTTCTCGGGTCAATCCTTTACAGAAAATCAAATCTGTATTGACACAGGGAAAAGCCGAAGATCCCATGCCATACCTGAGTTGGCAACCGACCTTGGGTCGAAACTCGGCGTTCCTTGGACTCACGGAGGAGCAGAGAGAAGAATTGGGTGGTATTGAATACCGGTCCCTGAAAACACTTGCTCTTGTTCTCACAATCTATTTCTGGGGTTATACCATCTTCGGCATGATCACTCTAGTCCCATGGATCGTCCATAATAACGATTACTATGGCCAGATCATAGATGCTGCCGGCCAGAGCAGGGTTTGGTGGGGTTTCTTCACAGCCAATTCCGCGTTCATGGATCTTGGCCTGACCCTTACCCCCGATAGCATGAATTCTTTTAATACGGCCATCTTTCCACTTCTCATCATGTCGTTTTTAATCATACTCGGCAATACCGGGTTTCCCATCATGCTCCGTTTCATGATCTGGATTTTTTCCTTTGTCGCGCCGAAGGGATCTGGTCTATGGGAAGAACTCAGGTTTCTCCTGGACCATCCACGGCGATGTTTCACGCTATTGTTTCCATCTAATGCTACGTGGTGGCTTTTTTTCATCCTGGTCGTCCTTAACGGAGTGGACCTAATTCTATTCATTATTCTCGATGTGAGTATTCACATAGCAATCCCCGTGTAACGTTCAAACTAACATGTATCGCAGCTTCATGACGGAGTGGTTGATGGTCTACCGCTCAATATCCGTTTTTTGGACGGCTGGTTTCAAGCAGCTTCTACTAGGACTGCCGGATTCTCCTGCATTAACCTTTCTCTTATCCATCCAGCTGTCCAAACGTCGTATCTCATTATGATGTATATCTCGGTCTTCCCCGTCGCTATATCGATTCGTAGGACGAACGTTTACGAGGAGAAGTCCCTTGGTGTCTATAGCGGAGCATACGATGCCGATGATAACCAACAGAGTAGTATGTCGTATGTGGGAACCCATTTACGTCGTCAGCTGTCTTTCGACTTGTGGTATATATTTGTCGGTTACTTTATCCTCACCATTACTGAGGGTTCACGTCTTATGTCCGGCGACTTTTCCATGTTCGCTGTGCTTTTCGAAGTCGTTAGTGCCTATGGTACAGTTGGACTTAGCCTGGGATACGATGGCGTCAACGCGTCACTGTGTTCTCAGTTCAGCGTCTTGGGCAAGCTTGTTATCATCGCAATGCAAATTCGTGGCCGTCATCGTGGTTTACCTTACGGGCTCGATCGAGCCGTGCTCCTACCTAGTGAGCACCTTAATCGTAAGGAGGCCGAGGAAGGGGAACTGAGGCTGCAGCGCCGCAATTCGGCCATGTCTATTGGACAACACTCTCACCGACCTTCGAGTATTCCTCGGGGTCGTAGTCGTAGTGTGGATAGAAGGAATGTCATAACGGGTCTCCTACATCCTGGTCCTACGTATCCGCATCACTCGATAGCGGTGTCGGACTCCTCCTTGGAATTTAGCAGGATGGACACCTTGAGAAAACACACCACGGAACCCGCCAAGGGAGAGAAGGAGGAAAATGGCGATGTGGATGAGCCGGCTCCCAGACAAAGGAAGAGAGCTGATACGCAGCCGGCCTTGTACTATTAGTGGAGGAAAGGCCCCCTAGGATGGATAAAATCGACAGAGCCAAAAGGACCTGAGAATGCTCAATCCGGGCGAGCAGCTTCACAGCCAACGCCGGATCGCAATCGGGATATTGAACAGGCTGCGCCACCGCCATTGTTCCGCAATCCCTGGTGGCACCGAGGTACAGGGCCCACAGTACAATGGTATCTCGGAAGCACAGGTTAATTCATAGAATCGCATGCTTTCCTCATTACCGGATATAAATGTGGAGGACCAAGACAAGCTAGACTAGACCCACATACATCAGAGAGAGAACATTAGAGACGGCAGCTCAGGCTTGGGATAGAAAGGCAACCAACGTTAGAAACAGACAAGGGAGAGAATATGTGTTATTTGGGTAGGCATTGTTTTCGATATGGCGTTCAGGATATACCGACTCACGAGGACTTATGGCGAAATATGTCTTGTCTCGTTTTGCTTTTGTCCTTGAACTGTGAAGAGTGAGGACCGCGTATGTTACTCTTCGTATGTATTCTTTTAAAGCTTAGGTGTTAGTGTAATTCAAACCAAAGCTTACGTTCTATTTTTTTATTCTACGATGGGGGTATCTCACATGTAACAGGAAAACAAAATGCAAAACTATGCCCTGAAAATGTGTCACAGCTCTAATAAGAAAATGTTTGCTTTTTAACTATAAGTCAAGGGCAAATAGACCTATGAGGATTGATGAAGATCTTTCTAGGTCACATTCATCAAGCCCTGAAGTTATGGGTCGTGGTAGGCTGTATTCATATGGTACACATCTAGAGAATGCGTAGGGTTTTGTACATGTAAATCCATCACTTCTCTCTACCAAGATCAGAGGAAAAGTGATCCCGTTCCCCTGCTCGCTCCACCCTCTCCCTCTCTCTCCCCCTGTATCGCCGAGTTCATCTCTACATCCCATCAACCCCTCACCGTCTCCCCCCCTTAGCGCCCGCCTGCGCGCTCTTTCCCCCTTTCTTTTACTCGTAAACACGTTCCTCGTGCGCCGCCACGCCTCCACCAAGTGATCCACATTGCCCATATCGTGCTTCGGCTTGCGCATGTACGTCAACCGCGCGCGTCGCGCCCTCTTGGGCCGCCGCCACACGATCTCGATGCCCAGCACGTTCGGGCTGTAGATCTTGTACCACATCTCCACGGGAACCTTGGCCACGTGGTTGCGCAGAAGCACCGCCGTGTCCACGCCCGCCCGCCGGATCGACAGGCATACGCCTGCGAACGGCTCCCCGCCGCCCTTGCGCGTCGTGATTTGGAGCACGTCCCCCGGTTTGGCGGCGTCCGGGTTGCGCTTCGAGAAGAGGGCTGTGCGGGCGCCGGTGCGGTCTAGACGCCGGATCTGCTGCGCGTGATAGGAAGAGAGTGGGGATGGGGCGGCTTTGTGGGCGGAGGGCACGCGTGGGTAGATTGCGAAGGCGGTGCGGATTGGTTTGTGGGGGATTTTAGATTTTATGGTGTCTATACATAGAGGTGTGTTAGTTGACTCATACGTATCTAAGGAGTATAGAGGAAATAGTGGTGTCAGGACATACGGAATGTAGGTTTCTGTACTGGAATCGAGGTTGGCGGAGGCGGAGGCGGAGGTCCTGCTTTGGGTGCTGTAGGTGTCGTCGTCTCAGTGGCCATTGATCGGAATTGCAACGGCATTTGCTGAGCTCGTTGCTGCCGGGTACGCCGGAGAACGGCTTTCCAGCTGCTGAGCGGCCGCCGAGTTGATTGGAGTACCATTGTGCCTGCTCGTAGGCGGCTCCCTCTGTGCGTTGAAGGAGTCCTTGTCAAAATGTTAAGCAATCGAAGTTTGAAGTTTGGGTGCAGGTTGCTAAGGTTATCGATAAGCTGGTGGAGAAATTTTGATCCCGCTTTGCCAGTTGACTGCCGGCCCACTATCTCGTTATCTCGATATCTGGGAAATTTTAGATAATTCATGATTAAAGGCTTCACTGACGATAGGATTGGTGATATTGACGACCCAATCTGCGAAGCTGACAATTGAAATTGGGTTGGCCTTTAAAGGTGGTATAGACTCGAGATATGTCGAGAAAATTGGCGCTGAGCGCATTCTGCGCAGGCAATGGCGCCCTCGAGTGTGCTACGAGGATAGCCATATCTTCACAGCGGCCCTTCTCGTCATCTGCTCGACGGAATGGTACGTATATCCTCATACCATATAGAGCCTAGCTATCTATTCAACATATACTAATATATATACTACAGCAAACATGGCGCACTTCACGCCAACCTCCTCCCCAGAACTCGATGAGCTCCTCACCACGATCCGGCACAAGATCATCCTACCTGCATACTTACCCACCGAGCAACGGAAAAAGATCTTCTCTCCAAAGTACGAGAAGAAGCTGCAGTCGGATCCCATAATTATCGAGATCGACGGCGAGGTCCTCAAGTTCCGCCATGTGAACCCGTTTCATGACATGCCGCAGACACGGCGCAGCGTCGTAAACGCCATCTCCCAATTCTCTACACCGGCCGACTTCGTCAACCTGCGGCCGCTGTTAGAAGGGATCGCGTACGCGAGGCGCAAGTTCGACCACAGCTTCTACTGTAAGGTGTTGCGGGTTGTGGGCGAGAAGGGACACATCTACGATATTATAGAGTGTGCCCGAGGCGTGGCACGTACGGGGTTCAAGCTAGATACCAGCGAGAAGGTCAACGAGATCCTGCATTTCGTCCAAATGAAAGCTATTGAGAGCGGCTGGGACGAGGCCGCGACGGCAAAGGCCCTGAGATGGGCGGAGATGGTACTCGAACTGATGGAGAAGGAGGAGCACCAGCCGAGGCGGACAAAGGACGAGCATATGGTCGAGGGCGAACTGCCCCTCCACCGGGACCCCATGGTCCTACTCGCACCCCTGCATCTTACCGCGGCACTAGTTGCGAAGAAAGGGCCCGAGGCTGACGCCGATTTGGTTGACAAGCTAAACAAGTACGCCAAGGACATCGTGCGGTTATGGCCTGAAGACAAGAAATTACTAGAAGTACAACCTGGTGAGCTATACGGAGATTACGACAAGATGGGTTACCTCCTTGAGCCAAACAAATTCGTTGCTCTAGCCACGCCGCTGCTATACGGCCTCGAGACGGCTATCAAGTTCGTCTCACCCGAGCTCTCGACGCAGCTGCAGAGCCGGCGAGATATCCTCGCTAAAGAGGTTCAGGAAGCAAGAGCGGCTATTGGTCAGGATGCGGGGCGAAGGGGCGAGGCGGTCTGGAGAAAAGTGTATGACAACGAGGCATGGAGGGAAGAGCAAGAAGCATTAGAAAATGAGCAAGAAGGTAGCCAAACTTGACGGGAATAAGGACTTTCAGGCTGGACTTGTTACGAAGGTCAGCTCAGATGTAACAATATCAACACCGTCGCATTGTACTTGTACATATATACAGAAAGGTATATCCGATCTATTGAGCAATGCCCTTCTCGCTCTCATAATTACACCTCTCTAAGTGCCTATGGTCTCGTCTCGACTTCATCGGGTTTACCAGATGCCAGCTTTAGTCTCCCTTTTTCTTTTTCTTCTTTCTCCATCTTCCACCCCATATATCCCCTCCCCTCCCCCTTTTCCAATCAAGGCAACACGATATACTTCTCCAACCCCTTCGGTATCGCCCCAAGCAACCCCTTGCTCTCCAACCACTTCCTGCTAAACAACCTCTCCGCATACCTGTACGCGCCATCACACAGCATCGTCACAACCGTATGTCCAGGCCCCATCAGCTCCGCCACCTCCTTCGCGGCAACCACATTCAGCGCGCTGCTCGCCCCCAGATACAGCCCCTCCTCGTCCAAGCACCGGTACACCATGGCGATGCTCTTCTCGTCCGCGATGTGCAGACTGCCGTCCAGCAGCGCAACGTCCGGCGCCAGGTTATCCGTTATGCGTCCCTGCCCGATCCCCTCCGTTATGCTGCTGCCGCTGCGCTCCACCAGCTTGCCGCCCGATTGTATGTAGCTGTGTAGCACGGACCCCGGCGGGTCCGCCAGGTACGCCTTCACGCGGCCGCCGCTGACGTCCTTGAGATACCGCGTCACGCCGGCAAGCGTGCCCGCGGTCCCCGTCGCGCAAGTGAACGCATCGACGTTCCCATTCGTCTGCGCCCAGATCTCGGGGCCCGTGGTCTCGATGTGGGCTCTCCGATTCGCAGTGTTATCGAACTGATTCGTCCACACTGCATTCCCAACCCCTAAGTTTTCCGCATACCGCCGCGCCTGGTGGTTGTAATTATCCGGATGGTCGAAGGCGACGGCGGGCACCGGGTGGACCTCGGCGCCGAGAAGGCGCAACAGGTCGATTTTGCCTTGAGACTGCGTGTTCGGCATGTATATGACGAGGTTGTAGCCGCGCGAGCAGCACACGTGGGCGAGCCCGATGCCCGTGTTCCCCGCAGTGCCTTCGACGACGGTGCCGCCCGGTTTGAGGAGCCCGCGCTCCTCTGCGTCGAGGACTACGTAGAGCGCCGCGCGGTCCTTGACCGAGCCGCCCGGGTTCATAAATTCGGCTTTGCCGAGGACTTCGCAGCCGGTTTGGGAGGAGAGCGTGTTCATGCGGATTAGAGGGGTGTTGCCGATTGCTATAGAGTGTCTAGGTTAGCCGGGTTTGTGCCAATTTAATACCTACTCATCTTGCAATTGCGGTTGGGAGGTATAGTGTGAATGAGAGCTCGCTCGTATAGGTAGGTAGGTAGGTAGGTAGGAGGTAATTAATAGAGACACATACCGCCAGTCAATCCCTTGGCGATCCCCTGCGCCTTCGACACAGCAATCGTATGCGGACTGGGCTCCTTAGCCGCAGCGGGAGCCACGGCGGCGGCTCTCCGCGCCGTCGTCGCTATTCGTCGCACGCTCGTTCGGAACATATTTGCGGTTGTTCTCCCTTGTATTTTACACCACCAATTCCACCGCTGAAGAGGTCCGGGAAGAAGCACCACACCTGTAGTAGAAAGCGAGTAGTAATTCTCGAGCTGTGGTATGGTGTGAGGGTAAGTAGAAAGATGTACGGTGGAAAGGAAACGTTCAAGGTCTTAGAAATTACTGGATTTTGGCGGGGCAGCTGTACCGGCTCGGTTCCAAACAGCCGGCGCACCACGAAGCACGTCATCCCGGCTTCCGCACTCGGCCGTGTTATTTAGGCCTGTATTGTATTAATCCGTACCTAATGTAGCCAGTCCCTGACTAACTTATTCAATGATGTAAATCACATCTTTACAAACATGAATGACATAATTATGGATTCGTCTATCATTATATCCATAAATGTTAGATAGATAGGAATAGAGACATATAGCTTGATATCCTGAAACTCGTCTCAGCCATTGTCGACCATTACATGTATTTTATAACATAACTACCTACATATGTAGATAGCGTATCGAGGTATCATCTTTTCGTACTTATCATCCCCACCCCCTCACCACCTCACCACTTCACCCCTTTCCATGCATGCATCCCATACAAAGAATATGAATGCCAAACACTATGTATGCGTATCCGTGTCGCCCACCAAACCTAACAATGCTTAATGCTCACTCCTTATCCTTGTAATGCTCCTAACCGCCCTCGTAAATCACCACCTATTCAATAACTCTCACATACGGCGCAGGGAACAATCCCTCAGCACCCATGTAGCTCCCAAACAGCCACTCTCCATTCACATCCTCGACCTCCCTAATCTCCGCTCCCTTAGGAAATAGCAGTTCATCCGTCGTCCCAGGCTGCGGGTACCAAGACCACTTCGCAACAGCCTTCAACCCGGCGCCCCCATCAGGCGGGAACAATTCTGTCCCCAGATCCGGCGCAGTCGCAGCTACGTCCACGGCAACGAGCCTCTCGAGCCTGGATCCGTTTGCGGCCTTCCAGCTCCACTTCTGCAACCGCGGACCCCCTTCCGCGCGCTGCTCCTCGGTCGACATCCCGTTGCCTTCATACGGCTCCGTGTGTAAGGCCCTACCCCCAACGACGTCGTTAAAGATGCAGCGTCGCAGCCCAAGCGAGCCCTCCGTAAACCCGGTGATAGCCATCCTATGGCCCTCGAGACAGCGTCTCCAGCCCGCGTGGCCATTCTCGTCGGATATGCGTTTGTTATGGACTAAGCTAGCATAGCAGTCCACGCAAATCTCGTAATCGCCCTGCTGCGCGTCCGGCACGTTCTTGCTAGTGCACTCGGCACAATGGTATCTACGATGCTTGGGCGGGATAGCGTCGTGGCAGACCTCGCATGTCGTTGTGAAGGTCAGCGACTTGAAATTCCCGAGACTGACAGCATTAGGTCCGGCGGAGAGCGTCGCCCCTCTTGGACGCCGGGCAAGCCGGGGACTATCTGGAGGCATAATGGGGCTCGCTGCGGGTGAGACGTAGGCCAGAGGGAGAAGCGGATGCGTGCAGCACTTGCTCATGTTCACGCAGTTATTACAAAAGCCCCAGTCGCCTTCGTTGCAAGACTCGCAGCGCCAGAAACACTCGTTAGCCCAGGAAAAACATCGCATGCAGAACATACCGCTTTCTAAGCGGTTCGCCGGGTCGTCCGTTGTAATTGTCCTTCGCCCTTCCGCACCGCCTGGAGCATATTTTGGTTGTCTGTACCGACACGTAGTCAGCATGTGCGGCGGTTCAAGACCCTCGTTTCCAGCCGCTACGACCCTCTCCCAATTTTTAAAAGCAGCATATCCGAAGCCAAACCAATGCTCGCAACCTTTTCCGGCGCGGTAGCAACTTAAACAGATATTCCATGAGCCATTGTGGCATTTAGAACAGTTGTAATGAAGCTCGTATTCGATATGTGGCCGTTTGCATCGTGAACATGTGATTGATGGCTCATAGTAAAATTGGGATCGTGCTCGCTGATGGTGTATTCCGTGTGAAGGCGATTGTATGAGGCCAAGGCTAGGCAAGGGAGATTGTGGCGCGACGAGACTTGATGGGCGTCGCGTTCGCTTCGGTCGGGCTTTACTAGAATCATCAGAATTGGGTTCTGGAGAAGGTGCCGATGGAATCTGAGCAGCAGATGCTCGTCCGCTGAAAGAGAGGTCTCTAGGCCGAGAATTGTCCCCTAATGTTAACTGTGTAGCCGAATTTGTAGTAGGCATGCTGGCGCTTCTCGATTCAGAAATAGACGGGCGACGGGATGAAGGATCGGAACCCTGCGGTCTCGAGCTTAAATCTGTCTGCGACCTGGCTGCTGGCGGGGTAGTTTCCGCTGTTCTCGGCCGTACGGGATCTGTTGCACTTCTGCCGCCGCTAGACGTCCTCCTCCTGTGGCGTCTCTCCGGATCAGTACGAACTTCAAGGTGGGTTGAGGTAACAGGCGGGCGAGGCGGGCGACTCCGGTCGTCAGCTTGGTTTTGGCTAGTGCCCGGTCTACTTTGCGCCGAGCTGGACCTGGGTCGGCTGCTAGGTCGAGATACGTCTGTCAAAGGAGGTCGTGAAGCAGACCGAACATGCTCAGATCGGTGAGTTGCAATGCCGGGATCGCTGCTCCTGGGCTGCTGAACGGGTCGTAGGGGGCGAGTCCGTTCTCTCTGCCTTCGTCGATATGCTTCTGTGATCTTTTTGCTTAGTTCATCGTTCTGGGCTAGATCGATGTTGTCTAAATCTAATCCGTCTAGAAGACCTTCTTCTTGGATTTGTCGTGCAAACTCTTCGATTTCTCTCTCTATGTCACGGAAGTCGACGTCGGATGAGCTAATCAGCGATCTTATCGACGCCTGATGCTCTACCTGTCTTCTCCTGGTCCGGGACGAATCACGCGATCGGTGGTGTGATTCACTGCTGTGACGTTGCCGATCATCTAAAGTCAAGTCCGGTTGCAACATACCATTCGAATCAACCCGGCGTCTGTTCTCGTCATCTCTCCGAGCGCGATCATGCCCATCTCGGTATCTCGTATCCCGGCTGCTATCTCTATCCGACCTACCCCTCCTATCGTCAGACCGGCTGTAGTCACGGTACCGCCTTGCTCTGGACGACTCTCCCGTTTCAACACCAGCATCCTGCAAGCTCATGTGGCGCGCTCGTTCTAGCATCTGCCTTTCCATCTCCTCTAGTCGTCTCTCCTCGGGCGACTTGTCGGGTATGCGCACTTCAGGTAGGACATTATCTCCGGGTTTGTATTTCTTGCGCATTTCCTCCTTCTCATCTTCGGGCTTGTCCTTTGACGGGTTGGCAGTTAGGAACATCTCAAGTAATGTGTTGACGGTGGCATTGTGGCGAGTATCCCGAACGGGGGCACGACAGGACGGACATGTGAATCTTTGCGAGCCGGGAGCAGGAGGGTTTGGCGAGGTCTCCGCTACAGTTTGTTGCCATCCAAACCAGTCTTTTAAACAAGAGCCGCAGAATGTATGTAGGCAGTCGAGAAGGGTCAAGGGTTGGTAGAGAATGTCGGTGCAGATCTAATAGCTGTTTAGCATCTTCCCGAACTACATACCTTGTACCCCACCTAGAAGATGTATTAGGAACTTACCGCACAAGTCAACTCCTTCTCCAAGTCGACACTAGGCTTTGAGGAAGCCATCGCGACTTTCGTTGACTTGTTGAGAAGGATATAGTAGAACCTAGGTTTGAACGAAAGTGACTACGAGAAGAGAAACAATCTGGTGGTGGGGAACACTGAGATGTCTAGGTATTGTATTGCCGAGTCACAGTACTTCGTATTGGGTCGCCCACCACCCATCACAGTAGACTGCATGGTGCTAAAGGCTGCGCATCTGACCGCGAGCCCGGGTGGCTTAACTAAAGAAACGAACAGAGGCAAATAGTGTTAGGAGTCATGTCAGAGCAATAGTAAGCTTCGATTTTTTTGAAATGCAATTGTCAGCATTATCCAGTACAGCGGTGAAGATATGGAGATCGTCTTTGACGTTTTAGCTGTTGGAGAACCAGAATTTAGAATTTGATGGGCATTGTTAAGGCTATTGGGTTATGCTCCGATTTAGTGCAAGAAGCCGACCTGCATAACTTTGTAACTCCGTTAGTGGCTGTATACATGTACCGTAGATTTTACCGTAACTTCATACAAAATGAGGTGCATGACTTCCTAGGAAGTCATGCGTGCAGCAAGCTTTGGGGATGAACCAGGCATTTAATGAACTCGACGTCATAACTAATCTGCTCTGGCAAGCGGAGAAAGTCCATTGCGAATACCTACTTTATAGTGGATTATAGAGCGAGGCTGCTACATTGACAATATAAAGGGCGGGCTACTTATGTTAGCAGTCACTGCCTATGTAGTCTGCACCTCAGATTTCACCCAGGATGCCTAGGTGGCCTTTCCAGGGCTACATATATCTCAACTTAACCGCGATGCTTTCGATCAAATAAGGCCTATGGACCCTTCTAGATGTCTAGTCGATTTTCCTTCAAAGTATTACCCTTTCATTGCACGTATAGACTACCTACATTGAACAAGATGGAGTTTCCAAAACAATACGACCTGAGGGTGGTCATTGACATGTTGAATGAGAAGTTAGGTAGCTTTCATGATGACAATTATCAGGCAGGTACCAATAGCAAGAAGATCATATCATCTATAGAATACCTACCTTCATGTTTTCAGTCGTACAATACAGCAACGGCCCTATTGACCAAATTCAAGGGCAGGAGTTGGTTGGCTTGTCCTTTTGTCGAGAGCTCTACCTCTTGTATTAGCGGATATCTCTTTCTATAATATCCAATGAGTCTGTTTCTGATCACATCCTTCCCCAACCTTAGGGAATGATGCCGCCTTCGTGACTTACCTGTTCCAATGCTCGAAAAGCAGACATAAAACTGCTCTATCATCCCCCTCCCGTGTTGTCTTCCCTCGCTGCCTATCAAACCTCAACCTACTCCTCCGCCAGCTTTCTCCTCTACGTATTTAATTCATCTTGCTCAACCCATCACCAGACACTTGTCCTCAGTTGTTAACTTTATAATCGACTTCAGTCAGGCATGGTTCTCCTAGCCGGCCACAGCCAGCATAGCCGGAGATCCTCTGCATATCATCATCAGTCAAAAGTTTCCTGTGTTTCTTAACATATATGATAGGAGCCAGCTCCTATCACATAAGGTGGGCCCTGCGATGATGATACCCCCTCTGTACATGAATTTTTCTTGCATGATTATACCCCGTGTTTCTCTGAGCATCCCACAAATCATCTTGACCGTCAACCTAGTGTTGACGGCAGGGAGTTCTCTCTAGGTTCGATCCCTGACGTATATACCGAGGAGCGACGAACGACGAACGAAATACCGCCCTCCTCGGTTGACTTCAGCGACGCGCGACCCTCCGAGCCGGGCAGAGCCAGTGGCAGCGGAGTTCTTTTGCGCAGAATCATCATTAGTCATCATTCGTCGGATCAGGTCGACCATAGATTTATGGTGATGAATTTCCCCAGTTCCCAACATGCAAGGTGGGTCTTGCAATGATGTTAACTTGTGGAATATATTTATGATCTCCTTGTATTCTATTAGAGAGATGATCACGCATGTACGAATCTTCCAGTCCGTCAACCATCGTGCTAACGACAGGAAGCCTTTTATAGGAGCGGTTGCCGCGGTTCTTATGCTCGTCCGGAGATGAGTCACCGCGATTAGAGTTTCGCTTGGTCTTTGGTTCTGTCGCTACGACAACCACTAGGTTCAAACCGTATTGTCAGTGGGAGGGTTTTAGAGGCTGAAGGTTTGTGGGAAGTTGGTTGGCCAATTCTGAGTGAGAAGTTGAGGGAACTACCATGGCATTTTTACGAGCAGGTTTTTCGTGGGTAGCATCCCATTCCTATAGGTGTGTTAGACGAGCATTTCAATCCAAAATCAATACCTACATGTCATGACAGTTTAAAATTTGATATACGCCTATAGTTAAGTTTTCGGGTGTCAAGACGTAGATTTTAAAAGTAGTTTTACTTCGGCTGATGTCGTCCCAAGCAGATGTATTATAGAGTTAAAGTTGAATCTTACGGTCAGTTTCTGAGTTCTTTCTATCTTGCTGTTTCTGTCGCTTACTATGAAAGCATAGATAACCTTCGATTAAAATATCGGAACTATGAGTGTATGTATGTCAATGCCCTTACATTCAATACTATTATCCAGCCCCTTTTCGGGTGTCACAAAGCTTCACCTAAACCGTTATTGCTGGTTGGGTTGCGTTTATGGTCCGTTTTACCACTAGGGCAATCCGTTTCAATTCTTATGTACGGATTAAACCTACCTATGCATAAAATCATACACTTGCATAAGCTTACACCATATAGTACATAAAAATTGGGTGGGGAACACCAAATCCCTCAGCCCTATCCGATACCCGCTCATCCATGCATGCTACATGGCCCCCACCATCGGAGCGTAGCCGTGGTAATCAATATATTCCTCCTCTTAGATTAAGGACAGTAACCGACGGTCTCGACCCGCCTACGCATAATCGTACATGTATATATTGGTACTTTGTATGTACTTTACGTGTGATGTATCATTAGAATTCTACACGATCTGAAGCCTTAAACTTTAGGTTAGAAGCTATCATAGAATTCATCCATATAGACAAGCCTGATCAGCTGAGCATACCAGCCACCTCCCTCTCCCACATCAATCAGCCCAGCTACAGCACAATGGACGCTTATTCATGTTTCCACTCGGGCTTCTTCTTCTCAGCAAAAGCCTTCATTCCAATCTTCTGATCCTGTGTGCCAAACAAGCTATGGAACACCCTCCTCTCGTACTCGACCCCGTCCCTCAGGGGTAAGTCCTGGCTCTTATTCACGACCTCTTTCGCCGCAATAATCGCCACCTTCGAGTATCCGGCAATCGTCTCCGCCGTCTTCAGCGCGCCCTCCATAAGCGCGTCGTAGCTCGGGAACGCCTTGGCCGCGAGCCCCCACTGCGCGGCGTCCACCCCAGTAAAAGACTTACCCGTGAGGATGAGCTCCATGGCGCGGCTCTTTCCGATGGCCCTCGTCAGCCTCTGGCTGCCTCCGGCGCCGGGGATGGTGCCCAGCTTGATCTCGGGCTGGCCGAAGTTGGCCATCTCCGTGCAGTACAGGATATCGGCCATCATGGCCAGCTCGCAGCCGCCGCCTAGGGCGTGGCCCGCGACGGCCGCGATGACGGGCTTCTTGACCTGCGTCGTCAGCTGCGACCACGACTCGATGAAGGCCTTGGTGTACGCCTCGGAGAAGGTGAGCGGCGCCATCTCCTTGATGTCGGCGCCGGCCGCGAACGCCTTCTCGGACCCCGTGAGCACGATCACGGAGATCTTGTCCGACGAGTTGAGCTCGCCCAGGGCTTGGTTCAGCTCCGTGATGAGGGGCGTGGATAGGGCGTTGAGGGCTTTGGGCCGGTTGAGGGTTACTGGTGGAAAAAGGTGGCTGTGTTAATTATGTGAGAGTATAGTATAACGCCATTGTCTCACCTTGCCCGACGCCCGGCTTGGGCTCTGATACGAGGATGTGCTCATAGGATCTATTTGCCGTGGCAGAGAAGTGGCGGACTGTTCTAGGGAGTGTGCATGGTTGCAGGCGCGAGGCTAGCGGTCTTAAGGTGCGTAATGTGTTCATCCTTGGTGAGCTAATCAATGGTAACTCCTGTAGCACACAACCCGCCAATGGGGAAAATAGAATATCAATTGAATAGTATGATTCAATGGTTTTATTTATAACAAGTCCGATTCATGTGTTAATCAAGGTCACAGCTTGGGAACCGTGGTGTTTGTATGTACATTAGCTGAAGTTCAAGCTCAAATATGTAAAGAGGAGCTCCATGCCGATGAGCTCATGAAGCCGAAGCTGGCCGAGGATAAAGTATGACAGCTTAATCAGCTACACCCCGCTATGGAGTATTTCGTGCTGGAGTATTAAGTAGCAAATAATATGCAGATAAAGGGGGACGGCGGGGACCAACGTGGGCTTGCGTGGCCTACTACGGTATGTATGTACCTAGTTGATTTGGACCATTCACGTTAGACCCATTGTAATATGTGGCTTGGTTAGCAAATGTGGCTCGTTACAGTTTAATTAAGCTGGCCACATTTGTTCCCAAAAAGTTGGTTGCTACTCCCCTGGCAGGCGCAGATCTCGAAAAGTCGCGACGTGCAAATTGGAGAACAGACTCCATCATCTTTAATCACACACGCCGTTAAGACAGCCTCACTAAACCGTACTCATCTTCATCTTACGCCGGCTTTTATCTCAAGGAATAGTACTCAGCATCGTCGCGATTCTATTGTAACGCCAATTTTTTTATTAAGAAGACTAGCGATCCTATCATCCATCATGGATAACGTCGAGCCGGAGCAGACCCCTTTCGCGGCCGTCACGGCCCAGACATCCAAGCTTCAGAGAGTATGTTTCACTAATTGCGCCAACGATTATATGCCAGAATAAACCGAACACAACTAACATTCTGTAGCAATACCAAGCTTTGTTAGATCAATCGACACCATTCGTACTATACCGATGGATCGGTACGGGCGCATTTCTCGGCGTCTTCTTTATTCGTATCCTGCTAGCGCAAGGCTGGTATATCGGTAGGATAAACACCCCTATAATGATGAGAAGGAGATTTGACGGATAGCTAATATTAACTAGTTGCGTACGCGCTCGGTATCTACCTTCTCAACCTATTCCTAGCCTTCCTACAGCCTAAGTTCGACCCCTCGAACGACATGCTCGATAACGAGATGGAAGATGGATCGGCCGGCGGTCTCCCGACGAAGCAAGACGAGGAGTTCCGACCATTCATCCGCCGACTTCCCGAGTTCAAGTTCTGGCACGAGGCGACTCGCGCCATCGCCATCGCCTTTACGTGCAGTTGGTTCGAGATCTTCAACGTGCCGGTCTTTTGGCCCGTGTTGGTGATGTATTGGATCATCCTCTTCGTTCTGACTAGTAAGCCATCGTGGAGTCATAGTTTGGTTGACCGAGTTTGCTAATCCTGTCTGTAGTGCGCAAGCAAATCCAGCACATGATCAAATACCGATATGTGCCATTCTCCTTCGGCAAGGCTAGATACGGAAAGAGCAGCACCTCTTGAGACTGAACTTCATATGGATCTTGATCAGGCTCGGGGTGGGGATGATAGTACTCAAAAGTCTACACTGTTCGTGTAGACAGTTTTCTATGCATTCTAATGATGAAGATCACTGAGCACGGTGGTGTACGTTAAGGCTTGACTGTACAAATTACGATACAGACATTTCGCATGAGGTATAAGGGGTTACGTGGTCTACCGTACATGGAGTAATTAGGTGCGCTCCTAGTCATAGGTAATTGCTGGTCGTCCTCGAAGGGAGATATGTATCCCTGGTTGGAGGAGAAATCGTGACAGCATGGAAGTGAAATGTGGCGCAGGCTTGAATGTTCCAGGATCACCATTAATAGAGCTTATACCGAAGAACAGAATATTAATGAGTTTTTCAGACCCATGACGAGCATTAATCCTTTTTTAATGGAATTTATTAGGGTGTACGGTAGTGGTTTATGGTCCAAGGTGGATGTAAGGTGGAATGATACGAATGATACTGTATCCATACTCCAGCTGTGCTGATAGCGATAAAGCTTGGACGGCTCCACCACCTTTTTTTTTGCGACCGGAAATCTTCGCCTAACCACCAAGTACCCCAGCTGCCAGTCGCGACGCGCATCTTCAGCCCGCAAGCAACCAATCCGATTTAATTCGAGACCGCCTTTCTAGATTCACCTTCGATTATTTGTTGTCATACAAAGTCTGAATCTCTTCAATAATTTCAATTCAGATTGACGACAATTCAAACAACTTCAACCTTGTAGGCGAGGTTTCGCTCCCATCATCAATCCTTTGTCTCTTCATCCCTCCCCCTTCTCTTACCTACTTCACCTTCATAAACCATCATCGCAATGGCGTCCTCGTCGCGCAATGGCGAGCACCGCTCTATCCACCAAGACTTCATCGCCCGAATCCGATACTCCAATGCGTTACCCGCTCCCCCTTTCCCCCCGAAGCTCCTTGACATCCCCAATACCGGCCTAGCTAGCGGTCGATATACTGCGATGGAGTTCGCTTCGAGATTAGCAAGAGAGCAGCCGTTAAATATCGAGGCTGATGCGGAGCTGGGCATGCCGTTAGACTTAGTCGGAATGCCAGGAGTATTTGATGGTGACGAGAGTTGTGAGTATAGAGAGCTGCGAGGCCACGATGGACATATCTTGATATTGAGCATCTAACTGACTTGAGACGTAGCCATCCAAGCACCTGCACAACAACCACAGATCCATCCACGCGATCGCGCTCTTCTCAGACCTCCCGGTAGTCTAGGTCAACCTAAGACCCACGAGGCCAACGTGTCATTCCTCCGACGAACGGAGTACATTTCCTCCGTAACTCCCAAGCGTCATGACGGCGGTGCTCTTCGCAGCAATAGCAATAGCAACAGCAACAACAACCCAACGCCGAAGCGACCCCCCAAGCGGCCGTCCCCAGAGCCGGACGTCGACTCGCCGGCCGCCATCAAGCGGAAGATAGACCAGGGCTTTGCCGTGGCCGCTGCGAATCTTAAGGACAAGAGCAGGGTCAAGCATCCCTCGAAGCGCAACGTCAAGCTTGTCGACGCCTTCCCGCTGATCCCCGACCTAGACGCCTTCCCAGACTCGGGCGCCTACGTGACCTTCAAGTTCACGCACAATCCGCTTCCGCCGACGCGCGTCTACGACCAGCGGCTGCTCAACGGCATCCTCAAGCCCATCAGCAAGAGCGAGGCGGAGGAAGCCGCCTTCGCGCTGGCCATGCAGGCGCACGAGCGGGACCCGGCGCACGTGCCCAAGCCGCAGAACCTGATGGACTACGACTTCTTCCTCAACGACAGCCTCGACGCGTCGGAGCGGTTCCGGCAGAAGTTCGACGTGGAGAACCCGGACCACGACGACGAGGGGCTTTACACGCACCGTAGTAACGGAAAGCCGAATTTCATGTTCCCGCGCGTGCGCACGTACGAGACGGACAAGGAGCTCGAGCTTAGTAATCAGACTAAGTACGACGAGGAGGTTGTGCTGGCGTTCAACGAGGACGAGATGATCGAGCAGAAGGCCGTTTTTTATTACCCCGTCATGCAGCGGAGCACCATCAAGCCTCAGCGCGCGAAGAAGATCGCCCGCACTATTGGATACGTACCCGCGGACGTGGACCTCGAGGAGCGCAATGTGGATCAACTAGATGTTGTTGTTGAGGACCCCAGCGATGACATTAGGGCCTGGATGAACCTTTACCGCGACCATCCGTATGGCAAGGAGGAGGAGGGCGACGAGGGCGAAGGTGAGGGCGAGCAAGCCCAGAATGGTAACGGTGGTGATGCGGAACAACACCGCGAGCGTGAGAATGGCCGGTCTAGCCAGCCTGCGGAAGAGGACGAGGAGCAGGATGCAGAGGGCGATGAAGAGGACTAAATAATTTGTATAAAGATTTAGTTGCGAGATGGGTCTATACATGCATAGCCTGTATTAGGGGGTTTCGTATAGGACACTATTGGAACGGCGCCGTTGCAATTGGGCTACAATGCGTTTGCTTTCACCGGATAGGAGATAGGGGTGCATTAGGTTGCTACATCGCAGATTCAACACGAACGCCGTCAGATATATCGGCCTTAGTATTAGTTACCTTGACTGTGGCAAGAAGCTCCTTAGGAATTTCCGTGTATTCGTCGTCCTTCAGCGACAACTGCATTATAAATAAACCAGATCATATGAATCAAGCGTATATTATTCTACTATCGTATGTAGGCATGGACATATCGCTTGTGATACTATCAAATGTACCTGCTGACCTGTAGACTAGATATCCGCTTCCCTAGATTCTTTTACGGAATTGGCTTTTCTATACTCTATCGTAGAACTCAGTCGAGGAGCTAGCTATTCCTTTTTCAGAGTGGCAGTTACGTATTAGGGCTAAGTTCGTACGGCTACCATGCCATTCTAAGCACAGCTTTAAACTGACACTGTGCTCACAACGTGGATTACGAGCGGGAGATGTTAAACTGGAAATTATACGAGAATAATATATCATAAGAATATCTCATTAAAGGAGCATCCACCTATTTATGTGTGGTTTAGTCGACGAAGAGGTATAACCTATCTTTTAATGCCAGCAAAAAAATCTCAGCACGTTGTTCGTCCGCTCACGTTTACTAAGAGCCTTCAAATACATGCTCAAATTAATAGACAATCTCTAGATATCTCTGTGTTTCTAGTAGAGCTCGTTCGGACTTTACCCTCGAAGTCCGAATCCCGACCCTGCTCGTATTGAGATTCGAAAGACGTGAACAACATCCATTGTCCTCCTACCATAACAGTAAAGTCGTTCTAAGACTCTCTCACAGCCAGAGTAATTTGAAGTCATTGATAAGTGCCTTATCACGAAAAAAAAGGAGAAAGAAAAGTAAAGTTCTCACCCAAGAACCGATCCGAAGTCTAACCCACAACCGGGTTCGGAAGTCCGCGGCCAGCCTATCAATAAGCCTTGTCCCACCGGGACCCGATTTGATCTGACAAGCCAACCCTATTCAGAAGGCCGTTAATACAGCAACGATCTCCTCGACCCTTGTCTCGGCTGCAGTACCTAACCAACAACATCATCCTTCACAATACCAGCCAATAACCTCTCCAGGTACTCCCTATACTAAGCCCCCACGCCCCTTCCTTCTCCCCTGTTCATCCCATATTCCCTCATTCCAACAACTCTATCCCAGCCTCTCATATCCATCACATCCACCAAACGCGCCCCCATATCCCGCGACCCTTCCTGCGGCCACGATCCCACAGCCGCTGACCCAAGACCCTCGGCTCGCTCACGTGACGGCAGAGCCCATGCGATGCAAGTATGTCGTGCATGAATTCTACTTTTTTGTCTTAGGGAGAAGCATGAGTTGCCGGTCATGTGTTACACAGATATGCCGGTGATCGGCCGGCCGATCTTCGACTTTGGATAAGGGGAGTGGGTGTGGTTCCGGGTGGGTCTCGGGCCGGCGAGACGAAGGATTGCTACCCCTTTCCTTAGGATGGAGCGAGGGAAGGAAGGGGGGGTGGCCTGTAGGAACTCCGTGTCTGAATTAGGTAATATGGATTACTCTTTAGTTTAGCTGGTTTATAGACGGTTTAGGCGGTTTAGGACTCTAAGGCATGGCTGTGGGTTGTGGTTAAAAGGGAGGTCGGGCGTTGAGTCTCGATGTTCTAACGGCGATTCTAATATTCACTTGTCAATAGAATGGTGTAAGGTAAACGTTCTATATGCTGCAAAGTTCAGCATGTATTTGTTCAACTCTAGAACCTCAGGTGACCTACACCCATTCAATCAATTCGTACATTCCCATTCCCCGTCTAAGCTAGTAGCATCATCGACAACCGCTTACCCAACCCTACAGTAACCCATCAAAGGGCGAAGTGATTACTCTCTTTAGCCTTGATATCTAGATGGCGATCGACAGCTAAAGGCGCCGTGGTATCTCATAACCCGGAGGACCTCTGATCGAAACGGAGTGAAGCTACCAGCAATTCCTTCTCCTTCAAAGCCCTCTCTTCAAAACTGCGCCGATACTATAAGTACGATTAGAGCGCCGGATGTTTGAAAATCCGGGGTTCATCATCATCTGGATCCTGGAATTTCCGCGTTTTCGTCTTTATTTCTTGTGTTAGCTAAGTCATAATAAAATGATGTGATAACGAATGTATAAGCACAGGTTGCTTCCATCCCTTTCTGTCATCATGATGGCTTCACCAATAAAAACTTACTAGTGCTATCAAGTTGGCCGAAAGTTGGTGACAATAACTGGCTGAGAGCTGTCACTGTCATTGGTTTGACTGGCGTCGCCGTCTTGACTACCGTTGTCTTGTTGACGACGACTGTAGAGTTTTCCTAGCTCTTCGGAGTTCATCATGATGACATCCACAAACTCTCTAGTCCTCGCTCCTCTTCTCTCCCGTATTGCCAACGTCGTCTCTTCGCGAGTGTAGTTGATGTTCTTCGAGCATATTCTCGTCAATGTAGCCCGAATGTATCATACGTCTTATAAGTTAGTATAATCCTCAAAGAAGATCAAAAGCCTTAGGAAGCACATACCAGGAGGTAGCTATGTTCGTAGTGAGAGACGAGTAGAGAATGTTAGTAATTATGATGGCGAGGGTACCCATATTTTCTAAAGAAACTGATATGGATGTTGAATGAGGTGTTGATATGACGATGTTCGAGGAACGATTAAACCCGATATTGTTGGTAGTGTAGTCTATCAAATTGATAGATCACAGAGGAGTAGTAACGGGGTTTGTTTTCATTCTCACATGCTACTCATGCCAAGCCTTTCGTTGAACGGAGTGAAGCTACCAAATGTAAGGATTGTTCCAATGGGTGTAGAATGAGTTGTAGAATTAAAGGTTATGCATCACAGCTTCCTACCTACCTAGGTAGGTACATGATAGTCTAGTATCTGACGCCTATCATCTGCCCCTTCGAACGAAAGAAGATTGACGTCCTCGTCAAAAATTCTCGTCAAAGATCTCAGGTCGTTTGTCGTCAGAAACACCTTGACAATCCTTCATGACTTGGTTGCCGACAGGTCGTGAGTCGACAATGCCTTCAGTGAGATAGCCAGCAAAGTCGAATTGATGTCCATCACTTGACTCCTCGACTCCTCCTGGCCTTTCGTTGTTGTCCGAGCATACTTTCAACAGAGTCAACAATAGTAGGCTTGCTCATTTTCTTTTCTGTTCCTATCTTCGCTTGAGATCTAGTTGACAGCTGTCCATTTACTCTTGTTCTAGCAGTAGTGAGGGCTCCGTATGTCTGATGAATGGTGGCATGTTGTTAAGGGGTAAGTGTGTTGCAAAACTGGCGAGTGGTGTTAGGACAGATGTTAATGGAATGAGATGTGAGAGAAGTCAAGTGAGAGAAATCAAGTTAAAGTTTTCCAATTACCCTCTTTCTTCCCACATGTAGATGGAATTTGCCTTCAAAGAGAGTTTATGAGGTCGTACTATCCGTGAATCTGGTCATGTTCGTATGTGATCCACGCCTAAGAAAGGACTTCAAGCAGATCCTTCCCTGTCCTTAGGCACCCCTTAAACTTTTTAGTATAGTGAGAAAGACAGCCCAGTGGGATCATTGTCATGCAACTCTACATGTAGGAAAAGGTGGCAAATTCTGAGGGGCTCTTACTGTCCCCTAGTACTCGGTCAGGGGCGGCTCACCGATCACTATATCATGCTCTTTCGGACGTACGAGTTCTCTAGTGAGAATAATCGTATTTATATTACATAATTAGTTTTTACCACAAGTTTCTTATTTGTTAATGGTGATTTATCTGTATCCTAAGACTTTGTACATACCTGTTTCCCTAAGTTGATCATTGTCTCTCCCTAGGCTAATAAATACGATACTTTGAGCACAGATACGGACATTAGAAAGACGAACACAGCCCCGGAATCAGGGAGCGCGCCTAACAGTTCACTCCAACAAGAACAAACAAATTTATATATAACTACTATCTCGTATAAACTGAAATTATAAATAGAAATGAACAATCATTCGGGTTTTCCACAGGAATACACGGCTTTAAATCTGTCCGAAACCTCTTAGCATACGACTACCAACTACCCCAGGGGGTTCATTAAGGAGGAAAGGGGTAAGGGTAACATCCTAACATCTAGCGCTAAGCATCTGTATTCCCTCGCATATCTCTAGGAAGTGCCTAACCTAGTAACATGATATGCATTCACAAAAAGAGGCTTATTATGAAGATCCAGTAAAGTAGGATACACTACATTATCATGTTCATGAGAAGAGAGGCAAGATTTAAAGGGTAATTGGAAGAGGCTCAAGTGGGATAAAGAAACAGAAAAAAGAGAAATCATAGTAAAACCACTGATAACAAAGTACTCGATTAAGACTGGCGTCAATTTCTAAGTACCTAGGCACCTAAGGCAGTTCCAGTTAAAAAGGTATATACAAAAAATAATAAACCAACTATCTCAACTCAGAAGACCAAAAAAGTAAATACTCGAAAACCCACTATTCAGAATCTCCATTTGAAACCACTTAAATTCCAAACGAGTACTTTTAAGTCCTCTCCCTCCCCATTCTCCTAACCACGCCATCTCCCAAGTATCACGTCACGACGTCCCATCCACTGGATACCGTCCAGTAAACTTATACGTCTTCAACCCATCCACCAACCCACTCGTCAGATCATCCACGCTGGTGCTCGCATACACGCCATCGGCCTGGGGATCCCAGCCCGCGGCCGTGAGCGAGCTGCTCGGGTTGGAGCCGCCGAAGTAGCCGACGGGCTTGCCGAACAGGAACGCGCTGTTGGCGATCTGCAGCGGCCGGAGCGGCGGGTACAAGGGGCTCAGGCCGCCCGGGGACAGGGCGAAGAGCCCCGCTGAGTCGGCACCCGAAGTCACGACCACGGCGTCGAAGTCCGTTGCGTCGGCCGCGCTGTACGTCCTGTCGACGCCTTCGACTAGGCTCTCGGCCACGACCGTCGCGGTGAGGTTCTCGGTCGCGAGGCGGCCCTTCAGGCTGCGGGCCTGGTCCAGGGCGTTCGTGCCGTTGGCCGTAGTGGTAGTAGCCAAGATCCCGACCTTCAAGGTCGCGACTGTGGGCAGGGTCTCGTTCGTAATGCTAATCCCGCGTGTCGTGTTAGTGTGATAGTACGTGCTGTTCGGCGCGGGAGCCTCCAGGCCCAAGGCGGAGGCCACGCGCACGGCGATGTCGTTGCTGATTTGGTTGAGCTGGGTCAGGACGTTTTGCTTGACGTCGGCGGACTGCAAATGGCTGACCTCGAAGCGGATGGCGTTGATGAGGAACTGCTGCTCGATGGGGGTCAGTGAGTTGTAGAATAGTCGTGGTTGCGACCAGTGGTCGTCGAAAGTGGACGACAGGCCGCGGACGAGGTTGGGACCGGCAGTGCGGGAAGGGGCGTTGAAGTAGCCACGACCGTTATGTTGATTTGCTTGGCTTGGATATCCACCATTCAGTGAGTTGGGGGTGTCTCGAGACGGTGTTAGTTGACTTCCTGTGTAATGAATATCAAGTCCGCAAGGGGCGAAGAATAGACTCACAAGGGTGGATGTTCCTGTGGATAAAATTCTGCCCTGCGCCATCGCGGTTGTTGTTGTGTATTGGGACGACAGGGCGGTTAATAGGCAGCTGCTCAAAATTGGGACCACCGTGTCGGTTAAGTTGAGTGTCCAGGTAAGAAAAGATGCGACCTTGAAGCAAGGGGTCTTCAGTGAAGTCTACGCCTCGTACAATGTGTCCAGGTTGGAACTACAGCTTGCGTCAGCATCTAGACCGTACACAATGGCTAGACCTAGTTCGGTAAACGGAACCGATGACGTGGGCGACTTACCATGATTTGCTCAGTTTCCGCGAAGTAGTTTGTGGGGTTTGTGTGCAGCTTCATGACGCCCAGCTTCTGCAGAGGGGCGTATTCCTCAGGAAGGATCTTAGTAGGGTCCAGCAAGTCAAATCCGAATGCGAGCATCTGGTCCTCGTCGACTACTTGAACGGCAAGTTCATATTCAGGACCGTTGCCGGAAGCGATCGCTTCGAACAGGTCTTGTCGGTGAGAATCTGCATTCTTACCAGCAAGGGTTTGAGCCTCTTCCCAGTATAAGCTGGCTCTTCCTTGCCTCGTCTTCCAATGCCACTTGACAAGTTTAGAAGCTCCATCATCAGTGACAAGTCGGAAAGTGTGAACACCAAAGCCGTCCTAGAGAAAGAATTAGTATTAAATCTATTTAGAGTGCTTAGTCAGTACCGACCATATGCCTAAAGCTGCGCGGGATACCGAAACCAGCCATCGCCCAAAACAAGGTATGGAGCGTGCTCGGTTGTTGAGAGAAGAAGTCCCAAGCCGAGTCATGTGCTGTAGCTGCTTGCGGTATCTCACTATCTGGACTTGGCTTCACCGCGTGAATTAGATCCGGGAACCTGATAGCATCTTGGATGAAGAACACTGGAATGTTATTCCCCACGATATCTTGAACCTGTTAGTACTGACTGTGTGGAAACGAGTAACATCTATGCATACCAAAGTTGCCCTCGTCGGTATAGCTATGCATGGCATTAGTAAGGTCACTGAACGGAGAGATATAAGCTTACAATCTAGTTGCAAACCCATGTACATCACGCGCTGTGTCAGCACTTCCGCGCGATCCTGCTACTGTAGAGAATCGAACGAAGACAGGAGTTTCTTTGCCGGCAGTGTTTAAGAACGAGGCGGCTGTTAGGTTGCTCCAATCACCATAACTGGTGAACGTTCCATGAGCGCCAGCACCCCTTGCGTGGACTTGGGACAAAATTAGTCTAAACATATCATATGGATTTAATCATAAATCAATACCTGCTCGTTCAGGGACCTGTCAATTGATTAGTATAACTTCATAGCACCGACATATCGATGAAATAGCAATATCCTGAGTTTATTACAGCTTATAGAATTCGCTGCAGAAAGAAAATTTCATTTGGCTCACTCTTTCATGATCGAAATGTGTGATCTTTTGGCGGAAGATGAAATCTTCTAACAGGGAGGGACCTCTGTCACCAGCTCTCAGGGTGTCTTGTTCTTCGATCTGACCACCCACATCGTCGGTGAAGTATCCAGTGCTGTCATCGATCATGGCACTGCCTACTGGGTCATCGGTAGTTGCCTCCGCCCGAGAGCGAAGAGCACTCGGGTCGGCGAAAGGGCACACAGCAGAGACAAGGCCCAGAAGCCCAAGAAGAGCAGTGGAGGTGGTAATATAACTCATCTTGCCTCGTTTGCTCACCCCTTGTTCCTTCAAGAGATACACTGGAGAGGAGGGAACTCAGTGTGATAGAGATCCTGACAAGTATAGCAGAAAACTACCTGTCGCGTGATGATGGGAAGACAGCATTTTATAACAAAGGAGAGAAAGGAAAACCGGGACTTACATAACCCTACCTTCAGGTACCTAGGCTAGAATCAAAGGCTGCCGTGAGGCTCTAGCGTAGAGTACCCTGAATAATCAGACGTCTTGCATTACATTACAAAACATGCCACTTGACTTACACCCTCTCATTGTTTCCATTACCTACGCCCTTTATCTGCAGGCTAGGGTCATCTCCACAAAAAGTTGCACTACTCTAGAATAGCTGCCAGTAAGGCCGAAGATATTCGTAAGTCAAGCTCGGATGTAGTTAATGTCTCCGAACCCCATGCCCGGAGAGGTGTGATGAGAACCTTGGCTCGAAGGGGTACATATGCTATGTATGGTACGTATTCAGAGGATATCAGGAATGGCAACCCATCATTCGCCTCGGCGTAAATTCGTGGGTAGATGATTACGGTGCCACAATGGGCGGACAGCATCAAGCGCTTGCAACGGAGACGTAAAGTTGGTTGGCAATGACGACTCGTGCATGACAGGGTAGGGGAGGTAAACGATCTAACCACTTAGCGGTGATGTGATAGCTCACGGGATAGATATATTCCACATAACTAACTTTGGTGGCGTCATGCTTTGTTCTTGATTCGGCGTGCTCAATAAATGTCCTTGGAACTTCATAGGAAGCCGTTATGAGCCGTTATGAACTCCCAAGAGAGCGGTCCCGGAGATAATATGGTATTTTAGTATTGTTGGATGCTTTTCATTTTCATATTTAGAGGAAAGGTGTAGTAAATAATCTCGGGGGGTCTCATTCCAGCCGTTGATTATCGAACAGAGATCTACGCCAGGGAGGAGACCGGCCATATTCACTAAAGTCAATGTCAATCTTATTCATTTCTTTTCTTATGTCAGGGCGCCTATCCAGAAAAGATAGAACCACCTGCCAATTCTGATGAACCCATGTAATTGGAGCGATATATTCTCGTCGTGTTAAGTTTCCATCTGTAAACTTAATCACAACCGTCAGGAACAGTGGTTTCTGCATGTGCAGTAGTGATTCGGGTGTGGGGGTGTAGAGATGAATGTAACCCGTCTACCAACGAACTGTTGGCGAGGGATCTAAAAAAAGAAAAGGTGAGCTCGAAGGCCAAGCCAATTTGTCTTGGCCCAGCTTGACCGAATCCAATCAGCAAGCCCAATTGGCTTAGCAAAGAGCTGCCCAGTAGATAGCTCTAGCTACCTAGGTAGTTTGAAGACATGTAGGGCACCATTTGGGCGTTACACCGATATATCACTATCCCCACCAGGCGGGTAGAGAGGCCGGTATATGGTTAGTAATGCTATCTATCAGGTAGATGAGCACTTGCATCCGGACAAGGCTCACCTTTGAGCGGCGCAAACCTTGCATGGTTGCATCGGGCATCGTGGTGGTCAACCCTGTAGTACATGGAGGGTTTGCCATGCCACAATTTCGTAGAATTACCATTGGACTGTCAGCAGGGCGTGCGTGGGAATATCAGGAATATCATGAGAGGTTCTTCCAAGGTTCGATGAGGTCCATGGAGGGGCATGTAGGTCAAGTAAGCCAAGCTGTTAGCCATTGCTATGATTGGTAAGATCCCTGCAAAGCCAGTGAAAATTCGGCACTTGCATGAAATTGAATGGAGGCCTAGGCGGGTATCGATGGCGGGCTGGCAGACCATCCCGCATTGGAAACTCCGGACGGTCTACGTTAGCCGGGCCGCCTTTTGAAGTAATGATTCCCACGTGTTTCATTTAGTAGACGACTAGCCTCGATCAGTATATGCTAGCGAACTGATAGTGACGAGTAGATCGACGACGAGATATTATTTCGCAAAAAAAGAGGAATCTAATAATATGCCCGTTAATGACGCACAAGAGACCGCATCTAAGATCTTGGCGGCTTCCGGTGGGCTGTTTTTGTAACGATCAATTTTAACAATCGGCTTGCTCGGTACGCTTGGCGCAGTCATCTCTATTCTAGACAACAAACGCATGTAGTGCTCCCCGAGAGTAAGTCTTACCTTTACTTCAACGAATTCCGTAAGGGATAGCAACTGCCAAGAAGCCGTTGCTGTCACACGCATTTTATTTTCTTATTTCCGGATGGAGAATTCTGGCCAATATAGGTATCATCAGGAGTTCGTTGGATAGTGTAATGTTGCAATGTTTTTTTTTTTTTTTTTTTTTTTTTGAACGACGTTGAAGAAACGCTAGCAGATCATTTGGAATCATTCTTTTCGGGTACCTACCTACATACATGTACACACCTCCAGGCTGACAGCCTGATAAGGTTTCGCCTAAGGGAAAAAGATAGACCGCACTGACCACTCTACCTCGCTAAAATTAACGGGACATTTTAAGGGTCGCTCTAATCTTGACCCTCTAATGTTAACTTGGAACCTGTCTGTCTGTGGCACAGCTTCACTTAAACCCAACAACTTCTACAGTATGTATGGAAGACCTGATAATAATGTACCTAGGTCGTGTGGGCACGCTTCGATTTGGCATCGCGACAACTATTTCTACACTATAACAAACTCGGTGTATTGATTCCTAAGATACAGCTGGGATCTTTTGTCTGATCGGCCATTGGAAATCCCGTTGTGACCGACGACAACGATGACGGTACATCTGAAGGATGAATACCCTCAAGGAATTTGACAAGGGCACAAATCCGAGCCTACATCTGCACAAAAAAAAAACATAACTTCTTCATTTCTAAAATTCCTTCAACATGAATGTTTCATCTAAGGGTAATAATCCGTATACCGTCGTTGGGGGCTTTCTCGGATCCACCAGATGACAGCTAGGACTTATCCGACTGTGGCTGGCGTATTCAGCTACACTTTGCGATTTGGTATGAAAATACGGTCTGGATTGGGTCGGTGGTGCTATTCGATGTTTGCTCCGGACCGATGAGGGCCGGCCCCGACATGTAGGTCTTCGGTTGTATACCGAATCTCGAAGGAGCTCATGCCTTACCGTATATCCGCTTATCTAACAAGGAGTTAGCGTCGAGGTTTACATAATATATTCTCCGGCTTCAGCTCGGACTTCTAGGCTACTTCTTCTAAGTCGAATCCTGGCCCTCGTACTGTTGACTCCTGGTGGAGTCGGTACCGGACTGTCTGTCTGGTTGGTACGTTCATGTGTATCCTAGGTATCGCAAGTAGGCTTTTACAGTACATATGTAGCTTATCCCGCACTCTACCTCCTCGGTTCCGATACACACACGCACCGCGCTTCTTTGTCTCGTAGGGGTCCAATGGCGCATCTATTTCACCAGAGACCCATGGCCATCGATTATGTATCCGACTGCTGTGCTAGTTGTCTTGACGGGAACCTGCTATCATTCAGAGTCAGAACGATGCCTTCCTGGCCGATGCTACCATACAATTTTTAGATCCCCCCTGACACAGATCTTCGCGCCTTCGGAGCAGTCCCAAGGGATTAACTAAATTCGATTCTTGTTAAGGTGCGAAACACTAGCTTAACTATAGGTGTTGCAATTTCATCTTTTCTGCTTGCTACACATTGTAGTAGGTATCCGTCTCTTGGTCTTGGCGACCTCATGAAGTAAGACATGTAGGGACCATCATATGCATGACTAGCGTCCGATGCTTATTTGGACCGCGACAATAACATTGTTACATCTACGGCCGGGAGCCTCTCGCTTCAACGCTGTGGAGTTAGCGGAGCTCACTAGGGACGTATTTTCCCGGTCCCATTGAGCCGGCCACACGGGCCGCTTCAATAATATCCGGACCTGCAGTCTCTGGTTGGGAGAATTCCAAATACTACGGCCTACCCAGAAGTTTAATATAAAGATCTGATACTCTTCTTGAAAACATCAATAATTAAACGGACCGAGCCGGTTTCAAAAGAATTCGACTTTGCAACGTAAGCTCTCAATTCTTCGCCGCTGCCTGACTATATGCTTAGAAATATGGACGCTATGATGACATTTGCTCATTATCTTGATGCTTTGGTGGATATTAGGAAAGGGATTATCTGTTGATTCGCGAAGTCGATGGTCTAGTTTAGGCATGGAAGGTTTGAATATCGTCATTCCGTGGATCGTCATGTCCGGTGGGCTTCCTGAGATTGGATGGCACGGTCTGCGACAAGAAATATAGGATAAAGTTGAGATCGAAGGTTTCCCAACAAAATCGTCATATTCCTGAATGACGCTCCAAGTCTTCAATGTCATTCCGACCTCAGTTCCCGTATTCCTGCCCTTTCACTAGGCAGCTTCGAATTACCCTCGATTCTGAGAACGATACCGTGCTCAAACACAAATACAACTGTACGTTTCGACTAGGGTCTATACAGCAATACGACGGCTATTCATTCATGGTTTTTTTTTTCTGGAAGCTCTGCTATATGCATAACTGCCCGGGCACTATGGAGTGCGAGACCGGAAATTCAGGGCCTCGCTTGCGGGATTAGGCAAGAACTGCATAAGAACGTTCCTCCGGTACATTATGTCAGTTCAACTGAAGCAAGAAGTCGCTACATCACTACTCTCGTAGTGCATCGTATACTGCGCTCCTCGCTTCTCCTTCACTGGGGATAATAGGGTGAACAGACGGGCCTATGTGAGTCCTTACGGATCTCAGGATTCAAGTTGTCAAACCATCAACCACAAACATCTCAGTGATTCCGTCGCTCAGTCAATCCAAGAGGCGCATGGCTCTCTCGATGGCGCTCGATCTTTGCAATCGCAAGTCTGATCCCTTAAAGACCCCTCTAACAACGCTTGACGTTTCTACGAGTGAGAAAGGGAATTGCAGAGAATCAAGCTCGAGCTACCGCCGTTAAAGATTAGCGTTATTTGTGTATATTACTTTGCCAAACTCATTTAATATATCCTTTCGAAGATGCTGTATTAATATGATATTCATATCAACCTTGCCTTAGCCCTTACATCGTGGTACGCTCCATGCTTTGTACAGTTAATGCTTGATAGCTTTACATGTAAACCATTCCTTCAATAGTGTCTTTAAATCTTACCAACGGTGATACTTAGTTCTAAGAACCTATTATGAGTCCAACTAGCTCCGCCGGCTCATCGAAGAAATCTACCACTACAATGCCTAGCCTACTCCCACGCAACTCTTGTAGTAGCGATACTAGCTGGTGGTTCACGCCGCCGTCAGGAGTCACATCTGTGCCATTTCCCAACGCCATCGTCTCAGGCACAACGGGCGGGATATTGGTGTTATGCTCAGCCGACGCAAACGTGATGAACAAGCTATCCGTATCCTCGGCACCGCCATCCGCAATGTAAGCAGCAGCAGCCTTCTCCAAGTGCGCTCTCACAGACCTGAACTTCGTAGCGATGTTCTCCTCAACCGTTGAGTTCGTCGTCTCATTATACACCAGCGCAAACGCATTGGGGTCGTTATCCGGCCACTTGGTCGGACTCAGATGCAGCCCCGGTAGCCCACTCCCACTCTCACCACCTTCCCCCTCCCCATCCAAATCAAACCTCCTCACCAGCACAATCTTCCCCCCGACTCTCCCCCAGCGTCCCCAAATACCCACCTCCGTCCTGCCTAACATACCTCCTTGCCACCCCGTCCCCTAAAACCCCCCTCAGCATCCCCCTCGCCCTCGCCCTCGCATCAAACGTCGCATTCGCCCTCGTCCCTACCTCGTACTGGATTCAAACTCAACAACACGGTCTCCACGCCGTGCGTCTCCAACCACGCGTAAAACCCAAACAGCAAACATCCTCCACCGTAGCCCTACGTAGCCGAAACCAGGGCGGAGGAGTGCCGGAACACGAGATTCTGGTTTAGCGGGTCGAGCGCGACGCGCAGGTTGAAGAAGCGCACCCCCCCGCGTCCAGGGCGGCGGATATCCCGCGCCCGCTGGCACCAGTATACGGGGGGCCGGGCAGATTATCGTCTCTCCGTCGCAGCAAAGGGTGGGCGGGGGCTAGGGGCGTCTTGGGTTGCTTGGGAGTAGTTCCAGGTTGCTGCGTCGTGGAGGCCGGGGATGTTGAGGTGAGCGAGGGGTGTGGAGTCTGGGAGGGTGGACATCCAGTTTGCGTAGTGGTTGGGGTTGGGGGCCGAGGAGACGGCTGGACCGAAGACTTCCAGGCCGTCCCTGTAGGACTTTCTGTAGCGCGAATTGGGAAAGATCTGCGCCGGCTGCGGTTGCAGCTGCGTGGACAAAGAGTGAGGGCGAGAGCGAGAGGATGGATAGACCGCGCATATTGAACTGTACCCCTGCTGTGCTGGACAGGACCAAGCACGCGTATCTGTGAGTATGGGGTATGTAGGTAGGTACCTTAGGTAGGTAAGAGGTATTCGAACGTCTGCGCTGACCGTTACACCCAAGCGTCCTGAAAACTCAATTCGCCCGAGTTCTTTGTAACGCCCTTGCTTCAGCTCTCCGGGTGCTCCGACGGCCGTTAAAACCTGTCAATTCGAGCCAATCTTTCTACTTAGAGGTATATGTTTCCGGATCTTACATAATTAGGTATCTAGGATTGGCATAGTATTGGTATTGCAAGGCTGTGACATAGATATCATCTTCATAATTGCGCCTCATAATATAGAGATGTTCAATACCAAGATGCGGTGTGAGTTACATTGAGCTGGTACGACCAATCGTATGGGATATTCGGAACGCATGGGCGTAAACGGATAGTGGTTTCTGAGCCACAGCCAAGTAAATTGACGGCGATCATCGTTGACGGTTATAAGTTTATTGTGTCGAGCGCATCGTATACACATTCTCGGCGGTAGGAGACGATCTTTACATTCAGGTGACGTCGACACAATTGAACTGCACATGAGCACCGAGCCAACAAAAGTTGATCATTCATTTTCGCCAGATTGACTGGCACGAATGGCCGAGCCACCATTTTTAATCCTGAAACTAAGGCTCGTACATTTCCTCAGTAAAACACCGCACTCAGAAACATCTCTTTCGTAGACGGCTTTCGCACGAACCTCATCATCGTAATGGCCTAGTGATTTTTCTTCTCATTTCGGCTTCGTAATCTCGAAGAACTCCTTAACCCCCTGCACAACAACCTCCACATTCATATTCACCAGCGGCATCTTATCGTAGCTATCCTCCTTCATGATCGCGACTAGGGCGAGGTACTTATCCACCTCGCGTAGTATTATGGGTTTGTTCCCATCGCTCAGCACCATGCAGCTCTCGGCACACCCGGATGCCACCTGGTCCTCTATCTTCTGGTTCCAGGGCGGGCCTTCCAGGGCCTCGCGATACTTCTGTGTCCGGGGCCAGCTGCCATAGACCTCCGTGACGTCTATTATGACGTCAATGTAATCGGAGCAGATCTCGTAGCTCGCCATGTCCGCCGGCTCACTGTCAGTAGCAATGTATATCTTGGACAAGACGTCGAAGAGGTACGCTTTTTCGAAGCGGCAGGTACGGCAGAGATTGGTCAACATTGCCTCGAGTATACCGAGTCGAGGGATGAGTTTCTGGATTACCTTGCTAAATGCTTCGAAGATGCTGTGATTGTAAATACTAGTCAAGTGGAACGTCACCGGCGCATTCTCAAAACCGTGATCGGAGAGTTCGTCCTGGATTCGAATAGTAATGTCTCGTTGGATATCCAACTTGTAGTCATCTGATAAACCGTCTACCTTGTGAATGAATACCTCAATCTTGATGTTTGGGTACGTTCGCTGGAGGTTTAATATAGTCACGTTTAGGCGTGCTACGGCCTCCAGGTAATCGTCCTGAGCATCGATGACCCAAATAAGGGCACCGATCTCACCAAACATGGCGTCGATATCGAATGTCGGATTGTCAAATATGTCAATCTGACCTGGAAAGTCCCACACTTGGAAGTCCATGAAAGATCTGCGGAGTCACGTTAGAAAGAATGGACTCAAACTCATAACAAATAGGTATCAAGTCCTTACGGCATAGTGTCTTTCTGGATACGCGCGGTTGACTCGAGAAATAAGGTCTCGCTTGGAGGCAACTTGTGAAAAACCACGCTGGATATGGATGATTTGCCGCTCCTACAGTGGAGTTAGTCACACTGCCCAATAATAGCTATGCGATGACGTACCTTCTCTGTCCCATCAGAAGCAACCTAGGTTTCCCTTTTGCTGACAGATCCGCAAGCTGCTCGGGCACCCTCGGGCCATTCTTTCGCTGTCTTTGATCCTGTTCATACACACGTGTCAGAGCTTGTTGCGCGAGGCTGGAGGGACCAGACGATGTCCCTTGTATTTGCTCCTGAGAATCCTCGGGATCGAAAGCGTCCAAACCGCGAAGCCGAGAAGACATAACGACAACATAAAGGGATCAAAGAGAATAGAACGACATGAAGGAATGCTTGTCAACGAAAAACATAAGGCCTAGATACATCAAGGGGTGATCTGAATGGAGCAGAAGTGCCCCTCGTATGGATATAGAATTATTCCTTGGCTCATATCTGCTGAATGACACGAAACGGAAGCTATTCAAGGTGAGTCTCATATGATATCCGATTGCTGGAGGCTCATTGCTTGTGGCTTGTCGGTTGGTTTATAAGCTAGCCAACGAGCCAATCTGCAAACGACGTTGCCGAGCCCACAGGGACGGGTAGGGAAATGCAAGATCGCAGTGCTCAAAGATTGCGACGTCTGGGTGGCTGCATGGAGGCGAAATCGACCAGGGATATATCAAATCTCACGACGGGAAGAAGCCACGGGTCTGGGGTGCTCAGCTCGATCAAAACAGGGCATATTGCTCCTGAAAATCCGTAAGAAGGAGCGAGATGATTTCATTGCTGATCTCACCGTCGTACAAATCAAACAGCTCGGGGCTTTTCGCCTGGGCGACTCGGGTAGATGGTAATCAGGGTATGATAATCTCTTCGTTTGCAAGCTCGGCCCCGGAATGGACGTTTGCCTAATGGCAATAATAAAAATAACAATGGAGGGTAATGTACTTAAAACCGAGATAACCACTGCACATCATGACTGCGTGTCAGACGCGTATGGTCAGAGAAAAAAAATTCTAACGGCAGCAACAGCAGTACCTGACAGGCACAGGCATGAGTAGCTATCGATGGAATGACGACAACCTTCCTGAAAAAAGCGTCGGCGATGATACGCGGCGGTGTTGTTGTGCCACTGGGCAATACCAGCTCAAGTGACATTTTGGATTCATAAGCAAGGAAATATCTGGAAAAGGGTAAGAAAAGGAAAAGTCAATGTCTCACCTCCATGATGGAAGAGTATAACTAGAAAAAGACCTGACCCTGGGCTCTTATCTTGTTACGCTAGGTAATCAAACACGCGGTGGCCCTAGCCTCCCCTCCCCCGCAACATGGGCGACAGATACTACAGAGAGGGAGAGACGAGAAAAAAAAGTTCCGTGTTGACGAGAGCGAACGTTGTGTCCGTCTGAAGTCGTACTCTGGTCTGTGGGATGAAGAATTCTGAGTCAGCTTTCTATACGGCAACGAATAGATACGCTTGACTACAACCCAACAGGTCGGCGCGGGCTGACTCACCTGGGGCCGTCGCACCAATGATGACCGCTATGCAGTGTTCGTCGTTGTGCGGTTGCAATAAATAGCGGCGAGCTAGAGGAAATAGCAGGCAGAGGTGCACAGCGTCACCAGGGTGTTTTCGGTAGAGAGGGATGCGTGTGAGGATCTTTCTGATTCAGCTTGTCGACGGGTTCTGAAGTGACACCTTGGATCCCGAGGTCAATTGAATTAATTGAACACCGTGTTGCGCAACATTAATATTAGCAAATCCCGGGAGAAATCATGGAACCCCTCCGTATAGATGAGAGAGAGTTTCGCTCCATACAGAATAAGGAAATCACCTAAAGTATGAAGGGGCTCATTTTACTCTTAATGAGGTCAATAGTAACAGTGAGCGAAGTGAAGGATTGGGAGACGTTTAAGGTGGAGCAGACGACGACATGCAGCCCTGGAGAAGTTAGCTTCAGCTGCTAAGTTCCACTTTTCCAGGTGGCTCCGCATTTAATTCCCTGGATTGACAATTGGCAGAGAACCACCACGACCCCATACATATATGTACCTACTTAATAGTTCATCTCATAATGAGTTCTATAGGTGCTGTTCTCATGTTCTCAACTAATACTCGAATAGTGTCACAATTCAACCTTGGATCTCCATTATGCCCATCTCCAACACCCACCGTAGCACCAACAAGTCTTACCAAGGCACCCTTGCTCAACATATGAGTAACATGAGTCAACTTCGAACCACCACAATACGACTCTGGAACTATTCAGCTGCAAAGGATCGAGGATAAGCTTAAGTCATTAACCATCGCGAATCAATGAAACATTCGAGATCAAACTCCTTTCCCTTGTTTTAGGTAATGATCGGTATCCTAGGAAGGCAAGACACTTAAGCTACCTACCTTATCCTAACAACGTCTCATGAAGCAAACATCCGTCGCCAAGAGCTCCATTTAATAGCCCTGGTTTCGATTATACAGTAAGGGAGTCTCAGACCATTGTGTTCCTTTTTTTTTATAGATGCCCAAGTCACGCCTCCCTGAAACATTAATTCTCGTCTCGTTCCTTTTATTTATTTATTTATTTTTTTTTATAAAAAATCGACATACTAACTTCAATACGAATACCCCATCTCTTCTTAGACATACCGTCGCTTTAGTGAGCCCAATCAGTTGTAAGGGCTTCGGACTTCTTCCGGATCACCGTTACTCACGGGGCCGTCCCGGCGAACTGCATCCCGGATGCGGTCTCTCCTTGGTTTCGGGTTCGAAGCCGGACCGGCTCCTTAGGCGAACCCCGCCATCAGGCATCGGCTTACAATGGTGATGACCTTCACATCATCCCATGCTTACTCTACCATCAACCTATTGACTCAGCATAACCTTCTCGATGCTCATTGTAAGCACAAAGACCATCAGTCATATGTTGATTAAGGCTTTGCTAGCGTTGGATTAGCTAATATCCTGATGCTATAATTACGGTAAAGTCATTTGCGTACAACATGTTTTACCCTCATTAGTCTATGGACTTCCAATCCAGGTATTTGCATGTCCCGGCTCGTCACTCGATAATTAATTAGTACAATGTACTGATTGCGACTCAAAAGACGAGCATAAGAGTAACAACGATATCATGTCCTGCTGTATGCATATTCGCCCAACTCCAATGCAAGGCTTTCCAAGCCATGCGATGCAATGTATACTAAGCGACGTTCCGTCATTCCGTTCGTAAGTTTGTTATGGCAACATGATTATCTTAGTCATCGCCGTTGAATGATCAGATCGTCTCGGCTGTGTTGATCATAAGGCACAAGTCTCAGCCTCCAGAAAAGTTCATAGCGGTTTCGGCCCGTTTCCTATTTATGCCGTTGTCTTTCCACTAAAAAGACTGAACCGCAAGCTTTTACGACGCGGCGCCGTCTTGATTGGTTTCTGCTCGACCAGGTCGCCCAACCCGTCGTCCTCAGGCGGCGTAGGAGGCACTTCGGGAATAGTCGTGAAGGGCGTAGTCTCGTCTGAAGTACTTGGGGGCGGCGTGGGAACCTTCGCAAGGTCACTCATAGATGTTGATCGGAAGCCCCCAAATGACTAAATCAGTATCAGCTATCGGAACTGCGATCCGCGGCCAAGGAAACGGGAAAATGGATTACCTTGACACCAATCTTCCGAGTCGACTTGGCGCCTTTTTTTATCTCGGCAGGCTTGTCCTCAGCCATGGCATTACTGGATTCATTAATTTCAGCAGCAATCGTCTTACCGCCAATAGCGACATTATCCTCTGGAGTGGCGACAAAGCGTACATAACCTCTCGACGCAATGACTCCCAGTGTCTCTTGGATGTGTCGCTGAACGAGCGCCGCATTCCTCTTGTTCGTGGTAGGCTGGACTAGACTTGGGAGCGCATGGATAGTCAAGGTGTACGCCGGATCAAAGGAACCACCAAACATCATACAGCAACCGTGAGTCAAATTGATAACAATAGAGGACATTGGCCGCTGGTATCTGTTTGATAGGTGGTATGAGAGATCTGTGATAAAGGAGAACTCATCCTTTATCTATAATACAATATTAGTATGCTGAGTAAGCTAATGGAGTACTGTGCGCGGAAACTCACGATGACATTCGTCCTCAGATCTGCCATGACAATGGCTTCATTCTGAATGCGAGCCTTGACCGGGTCCGGATCCCGATTGACTGTAGCGAATTCGCTTTCGAAGTATGCGCTTCTCTTCTTACTGAGCTCCGGATGCAGCTGGGACTTGCGAGTGCTCTTTGGATCACCAGGTAATGGGCGATCGATATCGCGCATCATCTTGTTACCTTCAACGATGTGTAACTTAGACGAACGTGACGGTTGGGCTTTTCGTTGGGCGGAAGAAATACCAGAAAGTGCTGAGGAATTATTGTTACCCATAGAGGGTGTGCTTATACGGGGAAGCCTAGCTGGCAAAGAATCTGGCCGAGCCATGGTTGCACACGCATTAGGGTGTACTATAGTGCGGATAGACCTATCTCTTGTCTCGGCAAACGTAGTGCTTCACAAGCTATCCAGCGATTCTTAACCGCGGCGATGGCTTGTCAGCTCTCCAACTAAAATGCCCTGCATTAGCTTAGCGCATGTGGTGGTGTTCGTATCGACACTGAGCTGTAACGGGGCTTGGAGAAAGGATCCCTCTTTTGGGTAAGGGGATAAGGGGATACCAACCTAGACTTTATTATCCCCCCTTCGTAACTGGATCGTGAGCGTGGAGTTTCTTGGGTCTAATAGGATAAAAATGGACAGGATGGGTTGCCAGCTAGCGTGGCTCCTCTTTTTACCGACAAATGAGTGTTGAATTATACCGTAGAAAGCTGAACGTCACCAATCCATTGAATTGACAAAATTGAGGGACCAGTGCTACACGGGGATTCCGGCCGAGTAAAAGGTCAATGATGGGAAGGTGATGGAAAGGTGATGGTGAAAGGGGAAGGTGAAAAAGCTATTTGGGTTTTGTTTGCACGACGCAAAGACGCAAATGGTGTTAAGGTTACCATATACGCAGGTTGTCGTCAACTCGCATAAGGCAGGTACGAATGAAAGGGAACCAAAATCAAGGGCAACCACGAACATTGCTCTTATCGCACAACCCTCGTGAATATCTACATATGTATAGAAGGCGCATACCACTACCAGGCAATTTTTCTAGATGTAGTATGTACATAGTTACGTGTAATATATCTACAATTGACCGAGTCTCAATTTTCCAAGTTTCCGTCTCACCCTCAAACCTCAAAATACGTTATCTACGCTATCTAATGCCCACTTGAGTCTTTTTATGAAGATGAATGATTGTAACACGACGCACACGACAAGCTGGATCTAGGTAAGACATTGGAGGACCGTAACCGACTATCTAGGTAGCGAGGGATGCACGGCGTCGTCTGTGTTACAACACTGCCCCTTCTGGTCTCCTGCATCCGTTGCCATCAAATGATGGTAGCAATCTGGAAAGCAGCATCATCAGTGGGGGGATAAGAGTATTGCTTGGTGGGAAGGATTGGAAATCAGTATAAGCTACATGTAGGTACCTATCACTTCCAACCTTATCCCCTGATAAAAAAATATATATACGGGCAACCACTTTGACGACCCTGCTAACTCCCGCTAGTATATTAAGATGACGATGTTTATCTCTTTAAAGTGACATCTCAGTCATTTATAGTTGGAGAGAGTTGGGGTTTCTTATCGCAACCAAGCCACCGCACGACCCAGAGCCGCAGCTATCCGCCCACCTGATGGCCGCCATAATTTATTTGCTTGCATATCCGACACTATGTTAATCACCTTATTCAAAATGGACGTGGTAAAATCCGAATTAAATGTTATTATGGGCTACCGAGATCCGACGTATCGCACCAATCACTCTGTGCCTGAAATATAGACGAGACGACCTAGAACGTCAACACACAGCTTCGATTCAGATAACGCCTATTGCATCGCCACATGCCCCCCAATCCTTAATGTCCATGCCCAATTGCCTACAAAGCTGTTATACAGATTACCACCACAACCCGGCTGCACTTGTCATTAAGGTTTGCAGCCCATCTTGTGCGCCTTATCTAACCCCCAGGGAACGGACTCCGACAGACATGCATGGGTCGGTGTCATATAGCAAAACTTTGGCACACGGGTATGTGCATGTTGGGGCCCGGACTAAGGCTGCATATGACCTGATTGTGCCTTACGACGACGGCGTCGGGCTGCCGGACTTGCGCGACGGCATAACACCAATTGACTTCCGCTCTAGGATCGATTGATACCCAGCGATGGTGAAGACGATCAACTCAACAGGCACCAATATGACGGACAGGTACAGAGCGGTCCGACTTTCGTCACACAATGTGCCAAAATGTGGCTTCGCGCTCATAGTAGCAATTTTCCATTGGCAACTCCAACTCTGCAGTGTATCATCCGCGGTCGAGGTGTTGACGGCATAGAAGAAAATCATGCTGATCATAACAGCCGTAAAGCTAACAAAAGGCGCAGTAAGCGAGAGAGATGAGTGGACAGCAGTCCGGCTGCGAAGCTTTTGGGATCTTAGCATGGGATAAATTCATGTTAATACCGAAGTAACTGCACTCACCATCTTGACCTTGCTGAACAGCAAAGACACGATATGGGACACTACCACAATACTGCTGCCAATAACGAGTGCTATCGTGGGCCGGAGATCGAATTGATCAGGCCATAGTGGTAAGTGGAAATCGCCCGGGAGATGAGTGGCGTTGTATACGGCTAGAGTATCGGCCGAAGTTCCAAGGATAGTGAATCCACACAGAAGGGCAAGTCCAGTAAGACCTATACGGGCCCCATCAACCAGACGAATCTTCTTCATATATCTCTGGTACTCAAGATCATGAGGATCGAATTCGGAGTAAGTAGTAGTAGGAACCGGGGCTTTGCTTTCGGACGACATCATGATGAGAAATAATGGTAGATATGTAGAATAGCAGAGTGCGAGTGCGAATGAGAGTATACGTGATAATCCAATTCAACCCTCACAGAAAGTTGACGATGGGAACAAGAATAAATATAATCAAACGAAACGAAACACAGAAAAAGGAAACAAGGAAAGAGACAGCCCAAATAAGAGCGATTTGGTGTAATGAGATGTCAGAGAGACACACAACCTACTATATCAACCGACGAGAATGCGGAAGATGCGACGAATATGAATGATTACACGCCGATTAGCCCATCCCGTCTAGACCTAGCTGCGTGGATCCGCACAGCGCTTCAGTTGCTAAGGATAGCATGCCCGATGATACCTTCGTACATGTCCTTACATACCTTAGTTACAATAGCCTGCCGGGCGAGATTAAATCATGGCCGGCGAGGCGCCCACGCCCACGCTAGACGCGTGTGATGGGGACCTAGAACTTGGGACCTAAGGGAAGCGGATCGTCGTAGATCCGCGAAGATTGGGTCTTAGGTTGAGGGTCCCCTAGCCAGGGTCCCCCAAATTTAGACCAGACGGCGCTTAGAAGCACGGGCGATGTGGAGGTGGAGACCAATCAGAGGACCGAGCGCCAAGGGATGCTACCCTGATACCATGACGCCCGATATGGGCATCCCTGCGACACTGATAATTACTATAGTACCTAGACTATAATAATTGCTGGTCGAATGAGAGACATGTATTTCTGAAGAGACATATGGGACTGCGCTTAGGATAGGATGGGATAGGATAGGATAGATGCTGACGTGCTTGGGGTTCTGGTCTGGTACGGGGCTGAGTTGCCGTCCGCCCGGTCAGATAAGAATGCACGACATTCGGAGATCGTGATATGGGGATGATAATAAGGGGTCCGAAAAAGAATTCAAGGGTTCGCTTAGACGTTCCTTCAAAGTTGGGTATCGAGGGTATGTAGAACACTTGTTGCAATGAATTCGTTCAACGAAAACGTCTGGTAAGAAGATAGGTACCGTGTAACGACTTGACTGGGCCTCTCTAGACGATTATTAGCTACCTCGCGTGATAGTTGGACGCTCATAAGTTTCATATTCCCGAGAGTGCATGAAGAAAACCAATAGAACCCGGTGACGCAAGCCCTGTATGACGAGTAGCAGATAGCGCAGTGTGTTATAAGTAAATGGCCCGGTGGTGGCTTATATGATCTGAGCTACGCTTGCGTCTCTAACAAATATAGACGGCCAACTCGTAGCGGATAGGCGTCTCGGGTCCGAAGAGCAACTCGGACCCGGTTTCATCCGCTGTTTTTGTGGTACATGAAGTAGGGGATCGTTAGTACATACATACCTACATATATTAGTTAGCCACCAGTTTGCAAATAGTGAACGATTCGATGGGAAGACGGTTTTATGATCACGATAATGCGTGTAAAATGACCTCATAGCCTATCGATCGTCAATGTGACTGCATATCACTGCTATTATACGGCCTTTTCAGCCAAGAGTTTGCTCTTTACTTTCTACGTAATAGCTCAGGTGATTCTGGCTTGATGCAAGGGAGGCCATTGTCGTAGATGAGTTAATTAGTACGTGTAATATATCACCTACAAGATATCTTCTATTCTATGGAAGCACCTAGAAGAATTGGACATTTTTATTATGGGTAGAGGGTCATGACAAACTGCTGCGAAGTGGGTGAAACTAGGATAAGTCTTCAAAACTAGGTGCTAGGTGCAGAAGTACACATATAATAATGAGCTTAGGCTGGGTTTGCCTCCTCTCATGAACAACCGAATACAGTTTGTGTATCAAACTGGAATATGAATCTCTACCCATGCCAAGACATAATCGTCTGACAATCGACAAGTGCAGGATCTCACCGACTAATCTGATACCGAGGGCGGCATTACATTGGCCGATATTAGAGCCATGAGGCTAAGGCTCTGGGGCATATACGTACGTACAAGCCATGTGTGTGTGGGAGTTCATCGAGGATAAAATACCAACGGGGCGGAACCGGGTGGCTGATCTGCATATTCCGCTGGCTATCCCAGTTTCCAGTCCCGTGGATTCATAAGCTGGTCTTTCTAGGTGGACGCATATCGGCGTTCATAGGAGATCATGCAAGAACAAAATAACCTTAAGCAGGGTTTAGACTGAATGCCGATGACGACGACAGGGAGCCGGGTCAACATCCGTATGGCAAAAGCGCCGTCTGTCTGGCACCCCCATCCCTTCTGGGGCGAAAATATGAAGCATGAAGGGAATACTAGAGTACTAGGCCTTGTATTTTCTCTCACATGATTGTTTCTCTAGAACAAATTTCTTCGTGCGTATTAACCGGCAGTTCGTTAGGTTGCAATGCCGTAATTGAGGGGTTCAGCGTGATTGCTGAAATTTCAAACGTCTTAGGATACACAACAGGTTCCCTAAAGTTTCCCATTATGGTACTGTTCCTGCCGATGAAGTTTGGTGTGTGTACATGTGGTTCGTCGTGCAAGAGGAGGGAGGCTTGAAGCAAACCAGACAAAAGTTTCATATTACCTATTTCGGTTAAGTCTCGAGTTCCCGTTCCGAGCTGCTGGGTCGTGGGGTGGATTATGGTGGAACTCTCAGTCGACTGCTGAACCCTGTTCATTCCTGGCAATATCTGGGGGGAAGGGATGGATGGATCGGTATGTGACTTATGACAGTTCCGCGATTGATTTTACTGTTCTTCCTCCTGAAGAACATATATCGTCGCCATACAGATGTAAGAATACCTCTTCATGTGGGAAGCTTGACATGGATGTATAAGTCCCTACACTTAATGGTGGGTCGGACCTGTCCTCTTAAATGAAGAGTATGTGTTACAGTACTCAACCGATCGTGTTACTCTTCTGACCGATATCGTTGGTGAGTCGCTTGCTTGCTTGACAAGCACCTCATAGCCTTGGCGATATTCATCCGTCCCTGTGGATCGGGTGCGAGCGAGCGAGTGAGTTGACTTTTTATACAAATGTATATGGCGGCAACCCTTCCGTCCATTCTGTCCTAAGACACACTCCAGTCAATGAAATTACCACTTACCAGCATTCTGGGTTTCAGCCGCGCACCTAGCCTCTCCCTTGGGACGTCGTCATTGACAACCTCTACGCGTTGCCTCGCTTTCGGTACGTCATACCGATAGCCATCCGTGACAAGACGTCGGTAGTCATGGGAGATCACTCCCGGATCTTTGTAAGTCTCAAGGAAATCAAATATGAATATGAACTGATAAAGGCTTCAGGACCGGTTTCCCCAACTTCCCATCGAACTTCGGCTTAAGATATGGGCTAATAATCTCCCGGGGCCGCGTATTGTAGAGATTAAATGCAACCCGCGCTCAACGCCGCGAGTGGAACAGAGCAACAATAAACGCATTCGTTGCACATCCACGTCGCCTATTCCAGTCAATCTGCATGTATGCAGGGAGTCTCGACTTGAGGCGTCGAGACGATACCAGCTGTTATTCGGGGATTCCACGGCTCCTGGTGGAATATTTCTCGACCCCCTAAGAGATACACTATATTTCGGTTCGAGAAAGGGAGCTGCAGCAGCAGAGACATTATTCAATACGTTCGTGTCTCTAGTCAAGCCGGAAGACCTAGCTCATGTTCGCCATATCGCTCTCAACGAAGTACTCATAAACTATGGCACCCAAAATAGTTGGACCAACAACACCGCTCGATTAACAATCGAGGAAATCCTGTGCCAAGCGTATCGATATTTCGTCAATATAGAGCAGCTCACCTTCGTCTGTGATGACGAGAATCCAATCTACAGCTCAGATGCAGTATTCATCGAGCCAAGAGTACCCAATCGGATCTTAGAAAGGAGAATTCGGGAGGCCATCGAAACCGTCGGAGATCAGCAGCCTCGGTCCAAGTCCCTAATATGCAATGTCCAAGTCATTGCTGCCGAGCCCAACTGTCCCAAATATGATCAAAGCATTTTGGGGTATGAAGGAACGCGACGATCCTTCTTCAATGAATACCATCTGCCGCATCACGAAAAGGCTTTAGCTAGGTTACGCTCGGCTGTATGCATCCGATCACATCATCGGCCGAGACTGGGTCATAGATAGTTTGAGTTTGGATAAAAGATGGCATTTAGTGGCTGGCGGTTCTAGATTGTTAGCCAGCGAGATGTTTCGAAAAGCCCTACTGTAATATCTAACGCTATGATCCATGGATTGTAGTGGGAAGCTTTACTGGCGGTGTATTAGGTGTATAGGTATGGTCTATTAGTTCTGATGAGAACGTTGATTCGTGCTTATTCGAAACGAAAAAGGAGATTGGATAATGTAAGAAGTAGCATTAGATATGTATCAAATAAGTAATTTGCTTTGTATAAGGTTAAGTGAACATTGAAGTGACCAAGTTCCTGATAATTCCCATGTATTGAAAAAGATTCACAGAGATTGTACTGACTGAGAATTGGTCTGCAGTTGAACACAGGACAAATTAGGTACGTACCCGCCACATCCATCCATGGCGGAAAATCATCGGACCCTCAGAAACGGCTCTTAACTCTTAATTAACCAATCAAGGGTCGCTATGCAGGAAGTAACCTCGATTTTTACCAGCAGAGCTTGATCAGTAAAAGACCCCACCAAAATTCTGCGAACAAGTGCAGTTTCGCCAGTGAACGTATAAACGGTAGGTACCAGAAGGCAACCACGGATTCCTCACTTGCTGAAACAACAACCGCCAATAATCTCGTCTCCATCGACCAAAATGCCCGGACGAACAAAGACTCATGACGATGCGCCCGAGGACGTAGACACTTCTATGGACGACGCTCCTACCTCGGCGCAGAGGCCTGCCGAGGAACAAGAAGAGGACGGCGATGCTATGCAGGAGGACCAATCCGACCAGCCTGGTGATCCTTATGAGGAAGAGGAAACACAACGAGTTAGGATTGTGCGTCTAAGAGCCCTTCAATGAACTATTTTAGCAAAGACGAATCGCTAATAAGTCTTTGCATGCAGCTTCCTGGATCATCTGAGACGGCAGCTTCTTTCGAATTCCTGAAGGAAGGTCACACACTTGGCAATGCTCTGCGATATATCATCATGAAGAAGTACGTTTAATGTATTCGGTCTTTGGAGGAGAGCGGCTAACTGTTATTATAGCCCCGACGTCGAGTTCTGCGCGTATGCCATCCCCCATCCCTCCGAGGACAAGATGAACTTGAGAATCCAGACATATGGTAAGGAGAGAATCCATAATCTTAATCCTTGTTCATTCGACACTGACTCCCTTGAAGACACGACGACTGCCGCTGCTGCGTTGGCGAAAGGCCTGCAGGATTTGGAGGACCTTTGTGATGTCGTTGCCGAGGAGTTCTGGACGAAGCGAGAAGAATTCGAAGCAACTCCAGAACAGGTTCGCATAAGACAGGAAGAGGCAGAGCGACGGAGACAGGCAGCAGGAACGCTTGAGGAATAGCTCGGCACACGGATGACATTGCATTTTGCGGCGTTCGGAGTAGGACAGACGAACTTCTTAGGTGGTAAAATTTGCTTTCTCTGCTTCTGGTCTTTCTATGTACATTACAGTGGGAAGATACCCATATCTAGTTGCGACCCTGATGGGCTGTTAGCTGGAACTTTCCACATCGAGGACGTCAATAGAGAAACTTGCCTCTAGGAAACCCTTCATAAAATTGTCCGGTAATCTGTCCCCCCCTCGGAAGTTCTCTTCCTTGAAATAGGACATGACGTGCGTAGTCTGCTTCCAGAAGTTCATGGTTTCCTATAGTGTGATCCATCAGCATTTCCTCTGACATCCGACTATTCCAATTGGATAGTATTTTGTAACCGTAATCCCGGATGGAACTCTTCATCAACTGACCTGATATTCGGCGTTGTTCTGCATGAGGAGCACATCCACTACTGGCAGCTTGTTCACGAATCTGTGTCGCTCAAACTCCTGTCGCATTCGCGTGCGGATGACGGAGACGGGGAACGGAACCGAGTACATCGTTTGGATCTCAGGTGCCTAAAGAGCTTTTATTAGTAAATACCGTCATATATACGCTACACCGAATTTCCCGTGAATTAGTATAAGCATTTGCACTGGGGACACTCATACTGCTCGTATCCATTCTCGATATGCCGCAAGAACTCGTCGCTTTGCTTCGTTCCAATTGGCAGCTGTAAGGCATATTAGCTAGCAACAAATACCTTAGAGAGCATAAACTAACATGTCCGCGTCGTGCGCGCAAATTGTGTGGGTGTCACCGCCATGATGGGTGAGTTATGTTGCTTGACGTAGCGTTAGAGGCTCATTCCTGCTTCTAAGCTTGACGTCTCGAACGAGGGTGGGAACCTGCACAGTGGGAAGTCGAGCAGACGGGCACTAGCCACACTAGCCACATCCCACCTACGGTATCCACTCTCATATTGTATTAGTCATCCTGGTCTTTTGGATTCTTGCATAACTGCGTGGCGTCAGTTCCTTATCCGTGGCCAACGTCAAGGCTTCATTTCAATAATTCAATTCTCAGCCTTGCCCCACTACCAAATCCTCGAAAGTAAACACCTACTTCTCTGGGGTTCGACTTATCAACACTCAATTCACGATCGTACCTCCAGCCTCCCTTTTCATTAGATCCGATAATTCCCACAAATCATGCCTGCGATCAGAACCTCGGCCTCATCGCGGTCGAAAAAGCCGCCGGCTGGCTTCGAGGACATCCGCGACGACCTCGAGATCTTCAACATCAAGATGAAGGACGCGCAGAACACACCGACTAACAACATCCCCAAGCACCAGGCACAATGGCCCATTTTCCAGATTGCGCATCAGCGCAGCCGCTACGTTTACGAGCTGTACTATGAGAAGGAGGCCATCAGCAGGCAGCTGTACGACTGGCTACTCAAGAACGGATACGCTGACCCGATGTTGATTGCCAAGTGGAAGAAGCAGGGCTATGAGAAGGTATGCGTTAACTTAAATACCGTATACTGTACTTGGAATATCTTGCTAACTTGTGATCGATTCTAGTTATGTTGTCTTCGCTGCATACAAACGAAGGAGACGAACTTCCAATCAACATGCATCTGCCGAGTACCCAAAGCACAGTTAAAAGACGAACAAGACGTCCAATGTGTCAGCTGTGGATGTAGAGGTTGCGCTTCGAGCGACTAAGTCATGCATTTTGCGTTGCTACACTGATTGGGCATCATGGCATTATTGGCGTTGGGGTTTCTGCATGCGGTTGGGTTCATTCTACCGGTTTCCAACACTGTTATACCTATTCGGAGTCTGTACTATGCGTTTTATACATTCTGCTACACGATATTACGAACTTCTCATGGGTTGGGACCAGAACCTCTCGATATGATTAGAGAGTAGACTAAAAGTTAAATCTAGAAGACACTCTAATGGTCTATAATGCTTTTTATATGCAATGGTGCCGGTGATATCATCAATCTCGTGCTCATAATATCGTTCTCTCATGTCTTCATCCGACTTCGTTCATCGTATTATTGTGTCGCAAAACCTGTCTTCCCTTTCCTGCGACCAAAGCGGACGCTCATAGGGACGAACTGCAACGCTGACATAGCACCGGCTAGGTCTTCCATTTCGATATCTCGAGCTTCAGTCGGAGAAGAGACTTTCGTTAATGTTTCTGTCTTTAGTACCTCTTCAGCCGGCTTTGGAAACCCTAACTGCGAGAGATTCTGCCTTCTTCCCGGCGATTTTGGTCCGCTGCCGTTAGTAGCCGTAGAGGACTTCCGTCGACGATGCCCACTTTCAAGGAGTAATGACTGTCTCCCATCAACTCCCTCCTTGGTAACAGCGAAGAAATAATTCTTTGGGTACATGTGTTTATCAATGAGATGACTGCGTCTTTTCTGAGGAGTTCTACACTTCCGATCACAGCCTTCGACAAAACATGAGTACTGTAAAATATATGGTTAGCAGTGTAAATTGGTGAGATTTCACCACATGAGATCCCCTTACCGTGTGCTCGCCCCTTTCTCTTTTCACAGCGGCAAAGACATCATGACATTCCTCAATATGAACATTTAGCAAGTGCTCGGATGGGAAATTCTTGCCGCATTCCACACATCGATTCATATGTGTTCTGTTGTGATGTGCTTCATATTCTGCGTATGTCTTAAACGATAGCACGTCTCGATGGGGAGGTAGAGAACATCTCATTGTGAATGATTCGTTGTTGTCTTCGACGGCGGACTCGTCTAACTCTGTAATTTTCGTGGGTGGAAGTCCTTCTGTTTGTTGAGGGCTTGCGCCACCCAATGTTTTCTCCGAACTAACCTCAGATTCCGGTGACGGGAACAGTGACGAGAACTCTTCGTCTTCTTCAGGCTCGCGTGAGCGCTTCATGTTTGCGATATGAGTTTTGTAGAGGCTCGGGGTAGATTTACATTTACAGATTATCACCAGTAACTCACGGATGGTTGCTGGTAGTGAGGCGTTATGATTCTTTTTCTAGATCGTTGACGTCGGCTTCGGAAATGAGGTTAAGTCTGTGTAAGTAGGTACATACTTCTAGAGGTTGCTTAGTGGAGTCTTGAGAAAGCGGCGTATCGTACGGAATGCATGTGAGGGGAACACAAACCCCTTGTCACTTATGAGCCTCTATAAAAACATTAAATATAACAATGAATAGTTATGAACTATGTTCGAAGCTAAATAACTGTTAAAATAACACCACGATTTAAAGACAATGGAAGTTTGTCGACACATGTGGATATTGGAAACTTATAGTCGAAAATGACGGAAGCGGTCAGCGGGTGCATATGAGTTGTGACTTGTCGATAAAAGCCAAGAAGGGAAATAAAACTTAAAAAGGTTCACTGGCAATTAGTGATCTGACTGATCTGCCGCATGGACCAAGGACAGGGTTTGCGGCGTGTCAACCTAAAATTCAGTTTGTTGAAAACGTACCGTAGAAGCACCAAAAATACCACTAACTAATCCGGGGTTAGTTGATGAGGGGTCTGCTATACCGGTCTGGTAGGTACGGTGCACCTTTGGTCTTGGGCAGGCTCGCAGATTTTAGTAGCCCGGCCCTGCTTGCTGCTGCCCTCCAGGGCTAGAGATTGTTGATTAGCGTGCGCCGGAAGGACCCTGCCAGCTTTTTAAGATCGGCAACTTCGTTGTGAATTCACCCCAGGTTGCCGCCTCGCCTTCCAACGCAATCCATCAATCAACCTTCAATAACTCCTCACCTTTTACTTTTCGCACACTTCTTCTCCAGACAACGCCTTAGTCTACAAGATATACACCATCGCTAATAGCAGACGCATAATTTATCTACGCTGCAGTCTGCGCCCGCACAACTTTATTTGCTTTCGCACCACCAAAGTACACTGGAGATCTCTCAGAGGTCCATCCCTTCTCTCCACAACTAATCGCAAATGTTCCCGATATCTTTCTCAGAGACAACTATTCCGACCCAATTCTCTTCGGCGCACCCCAACCCGAATCCTTTCTCATCTCACCTACCGAACTATGGATATCATCCGCACCCTCGCTCTCGGTTCGAGTTCGTGTGATCCAGTTTCCCGACTGTGAGCTGTCGCATCAGTCTCCCAGTCAACACCACCCTTTGCGCCTTCGGGCGCCATTGACAACTTTACGAATCCCGTCAAGTCTCCGAACTCAAACAGTCGTTGCCTCGATCTTACACCACCTTCAGCCACAATGGAGAATACAAAGGACAAAGCTAGGGCCAGCTGGGCGTAAGTTCAATATTTTGTCAGATGCGCCAGATCAGGCGACATCATGATGTTGGTCTTCGTATACTAGCTAACATCGATTGCAGGGATGCCCAGAATATCCGCTCTAATATAATGGGAAAGGTATCAAGTCGCGACACAACGAGAATAACCTCTCGTTTTGAAGAGGTTGAGCAGACATTCGCCGAGTATGATTTTCCTCTTCCGCCTCCGCCGTAAATATGCTATAGTTCTAACACTACTCTAGATTTCGGTTAGCTTGCATGAATGTCATTAACTATGACCTGGAATATGCCGTTAGTAAAAAAGTTGAGTTTCATCTGTGGCAGGTTCATACCTATCTCAATAGCGAGTACCGAAAGGTTATGAGTCGCCTCTTGCAACAGAACCAGGTTGTCGTTAGACGCAAGCTGGAGAAGCAGTACCGGGCGTTCCTGAAAACCTCCCAGTCTTTCTATGTTGTCTACATACAAAGATTATCTGGGCGCTTCTTTATTCCGGAGCTACACCAGGTCGCTCATGGTACGGATATCGAGCCGACAGAGACCCCTACCCCTGATTCGACACCGCCGTCTAGTGTACGCGCGATAATCCTAAGGTCATGCCGGGATACCTTGATTCATCTCGGCGACTTAGTTAGGTACCGATGCCAAATATCGGAGAAGCTTTTGCATTCGAATTTCGACAAAGCGTTGGAGTACTATAGTCTAGCAGGAACCATTGATCCCGACGATGGCTCTGCTCACCACCAAATGGCCGTACTCTATCAACTTCAAGATCGACATCTTGACATTGTATATCACTTTCACCGCTCCATCTCCGTCGCGAAACCACACGAATTTGGTCTTACCAATCTTGAGCGAAAGTTTAAGGCTCTAGAGAAGGCATCCGCCGCAAAGAAAGGGTCCATTAGTGACAAGACCGAGACTATGATCAATTGGTTTCTTCGACTACACGCATACTTTTTCCACGGAGAACCGTTTTCTCCACAATCGGAGTTGGAAGAAGAAGTATTGCATCGCATTGAGATGTCGATGAGGTCTGATGTCGACGAAGCCATCTTACGCAAGATGATCTTCATTAATATCGCAGCGTATGACGTCGCTCTAGATAAAGTAAATAGTAAGTGCCTGATGGTGCATAATTCTACTCTTATATTTTGGTGTACTAACTACAGTTAATAAGCCGCTTGGACCTACCAAGGATCTCAATCGGCCCAGTTCTTACTACGATTCAATATTCGCACGGTCTTAATTCTCCTCCGAGTCTTAAAAGCGGGACTTCTAGATGAGTCTGCTACATCTCCCGCACCTGAACAAGAGGGTGAGGACGAGAGAGATGCTGAAAGTCCAGTCAGCTTCAGTCAGCTCCTGATGAAGCTTTTCCCTCTCTTCCGCATATACATCTCATGGATTTATGTTTCTAGGGCCGATGCTAACAAGTATCGAGAATACCTCGAGCCGTACATCAGTGACGTGTACAGACTTCTTGCCGATACGCTGACTTTGCTCAATGCAACCATCGACCAAGCTGTTACTACAACGCCGTCGAGATATCTCTTGCCGGAGGACACAGAAGCGCTGGGGTTAAAGCCTCTCAGTGATCGGAATCTACCCTTATTTGTGCATGCGGAAGACTTGCACGGCCTAGACCCACCAAAGAAACATAAGATCCGTAAGCCTCGCCAAAGAGTCTTCGGTTGTAAATACGAGCCTTGGACAGAAGCTATTTGGCGGATCAGAGACATTGTGTACTGTGGGATTCTTCTAGCAGGGAGTTCGAGTTACCCGCTGACAATGACCGTCAAACACCTTGAGGGACGAGACATTGAATGTTGGAATGTTGACGTTGAACCCTCCCAACGAGTCTCCATAGACGAAGCAAGTATGTCGCGTTTGCTGAATAAGCTTAGACTTGGCGACATGAAAACAAAAGCAGAGAATCCGGCACCAAAGGTGACAAGCAGCACTACTGCCGACGTCTGCGATGATGAAGATGAAACGGACCAAAGACCGCTATCTGGTCTTGATAAGGGAAAGTCAGTCGAGGAGCTAGAACCTACTTCACTCCTCGACACAGACCTGAGTGGCGACAGTGAAATGGTCAACATGGTGAATAAGCTTTTGGATCCGACTGATGACGACAGTAGACCCCAGTCAAGTCAAACGCAAGGCGAGACGAGCTATGGCATGAATACGGCCACAGCCAACGAAGTCTTTGGCCAATTTGCTCATAATTCAACACAGCCTTCTCCGGTGTCCAAGGCTATCCCCAATCTTCCGTGGGGTTACTTCTACGAACCAACTCCCCAGCGTTCCAGTAGTCACACTAACAATCAGCTGGCCGCTGATGGCGATTATATACCAAGAAGTGCCAATGGCCAGCTAAACCGCTTCGACTCGTCCCCTTATATGGGTGGTCTCGGTGCGACGACTCAAGCTTATCGCAATGCGAGAGAAACCATTGCGCAGGATCCAGTGGGACTTTCTCGGGGGCCCTCAGCATTTGGTAATCATCAGAACAAAAGCTCCCGCAGCTCGCTAGAAATGTCACGAAGTGCGGTTCTTGACAGTTTGACCTCCGCACTCTATGCTCAGCATGGACTAACTCCCAACAACGCGCAGCCCTCGGAAAGTTATACGGGTCGTATGAGCGCTAGTCCCTTTATTGGGCATTCAAGGCCAACCCCCGGGACGTCAAGTGCGCAGATCTCTACAGAGACCAGCTCACCATACCTGGGGACTCTCGGAGGTCACTTTGGTCCAAGCTATATGGAGCGTTCGGCCAGTCAACGTAGCGTTACCTCCAATCTTCAGAGTCCTCCTGGATCAGCGGGTTTTGGCCAGCATAGCGAATATCAGGGTCTTCGTGGCCGTTCCCAGAACGCCTCAAGTCCTGTTGGCAATGAAGCCGGCCTTCCGCCTCCAAGAAGCCAGGGTGCGGCGAATCGACGTGTAGCCCCAGGCTCCCGTCAGCAATATTCCCCTTGGCCACAGGAGCCCGTGAGAAGCGGCTCATCCTTCGCCTTCTCCCACACGAGTAGCCTCATTGGCGGTACCCCCGCCGCTCCTCCTGCCGCCCCTCCTAATATGATTTTCTCTAATGGCAACTACTATAATGCTAGTACCCCCTTCGGCAGGCTCGGCACAGGGCACGATACTAGAGACGATCCAACACGCTACCGAAACCAAATTAGAAGTTTCCTAGGCGAAGATGATACCTCTTACGACTATGACAAGAATGCCTTGTACTCCGCGTTGCTTGATGACAACGAGGTGGCACAGCGCCGAAAATGACAAGTGAATACAGGACAATCATAGTCCGAACTTCGATATACCAGATAATATGACTCGGTATGGTTTGGCTTACATTCATTGGACAGAAGCCGAAACCGATCTATACCCCTTTCGTTCCTTTGTTTAGTCGTATTGCGCTTGCGCAGTATGCTAACAGACTCATTTATCACCCTTTTATTAATTCCACCTACCTTCCAAAAGGCCATGATGGATTTTTAGGTCCTGACTAAATGAGATGATTGAGACAGTCATTGACGCAAGGTATAATTCCCGAGAAACCGTACCGAGAAAAAAGGCCGATGAAGTATTGGGAATTACCAAGGATGTCGCGCAAACGAGACAGTTTGGAGGTCTGAGAATACTGAGCCGTTAGTATACTGCCAAGTCTAGTAAGACGAGAGCAACCAGGCGCTCTGTATGAGAAAACCAGCTCATGAGGTTGAGTTCCTCATCATCCAGGTCAGCATAGGCATTGTGTCTCCGTTGCCCCTTCTCAACCAGGACCCATTGGAGGAATCTGAGGTGAATTGGTCTCGGGCTTTAATGGCGGCCCGAGGTACCGCACCTTAAGTGCCGACTACAGCGCCGCACACCTGCAAACGGATGATTGCAGTAAGTGCATGGCAGAAAAACAGAGACAGAAATTCGAGTGTCAAGGTCATTCCAGAATCATTCATCGGTGAAGCTGCACACATTTGTGAACAGCCACTCGGTGGACATTTTCCCCCTTTCCGACTTCATTTTCATTGCCTGTACACAACACTCTCCTAGGCCGCCTAGTTCGTTCTCGGACTAGAATGTCTTTCTTCTCGTTCGCTTCGATAAACTCTAGCTCTTATGCAGGGTATCACTAATGAACTTGAGCTGAGAGCAAAATGGTGATTAATTTGTAATTCAGACCTCGAGGCGTGGGACCTTGCTGATAATTAGCTTGGTCTTTGAGCAATGATTCAGTTGGCTTGAGCAGAATCTGAATGACATAGGTTAGGTAGACAGCCGTTAATGAATGCTGAGCCTAGTTTTCATAATACACCTGATTAAAACCATTGTGACTCCTACAAGTTTCATATCAGTCGTGAGATCTTCTAAGCAACTTGCTGTATTGTACCTAAGTAAGAGTAACCGTTAATTATCACACGTTAAGCATATCCTTTCCAACAATCGTAATTTCGTCGATTCCTGTACTTAGCTATCCCCTTAATAATAACTTAACGTAACGCAATGATAATTCCCAAAGAGCGCCATCTTCTAAACCTCCGCAAGCTCTCCTCATCAACGCAGGTATCCAATCCACATCGTAGCTCTTCGCCTCCAGATGACGCTCGGCAGTACTGGTATTTTCCATCTACGAAACTGATACAATTGAGAACCGATAGGTCGATACATGTATGCATGACCACCTAACCTAGATTAGGTATTCACCCTTTCAGCCCTAAACATATCCAAATTCACTTTCTGAATTTATACGGCAAGCCGTCTCTCTCTCTTTTTTTTTTTTTTCTTCTCAGAACATTCAACGGGAAGCAAGAGAACATGTCTAGATGTTCAAGACTCTAAACATCCTCTCTGTAACCCATTTTCGTACATACCTACCTAGGTATCTACCTCTACTCGCTACCTCAAGTCATCTCACTCATCACTACGGCTTTTCTTCCATTATTAAGCGGAATGGACGACATGTGCCTAAACCAAAATACATTGAATCATGCTTCCTATCTATGCGGTAATTTACAGCGCCTGGACAAATATGACATAGTCACGTTTTACCTACTACCGTTTATCTAACCAGGATTTCGACTATTATCGTCGATTAAAGTAGCCCCTGTTTGTACAATACAATACCTATTTTCATTTCTCTATCTGCCTGTCTGCCCGTCTAGTATGGACATTGTAGGTTAAATCATCGAATCGATCATCCCCATCATCATCACATCACCGCTCGCTCGCACAGCCCTCAGGTTTCAAATCCTCGAGCAACGAAGAACTACCCAGTTGTTGAAACCCAGCAAACAAGAAGAAGAAGAAAGATGGTATGCAAAGCTCCCCTCTCTCCCTTTTTGACTCAGTTCGCCAATCGCAATTGTTAAAATATGCCATGCCCCCCGCCTACCGTTTGTCCCTTCCCGTATCTATGAACGCCAAAAACCTTTGCGCAAGTTGAGTAACGACAAAGCCTTGTTTGGTGGTGGTTCCCGCCGTGAGCCGGATACCACTTATGATCTAAAGTTTACCTCTAGTTTACGAGGAGGGTTGGTAGGTCTGCTTGGGGAAGGGGTATCTGTTTGTTGCAGAAGAGCTCTTGTTAGAACGGCATCGAGAAAGAGTATATTAGAGGTAAGAGGTATATGGCATTGTTTGGAGTGCTAGGTTTTGTCATGGGTAGAGAGAAACTAGTCGAGTGTTGAATTTTATTGGGGGTTATATGAAATAGTATGATCCGTAGGATAGATCCGTGTGTAAAGAAAAAGGAGAGAAGGAAGTTAGGAGGGAATAACTTACGAAGGGCCCAATTCCTGGATACTCAGTCGTGCAAGCCATTGACCCATATCAACGCTCTCCTCCAGGGACTTGCCCTGGACGAGACCAGCCACGAAGCCACCAGCGAACGCATCACCAGCACCGTTCGTGTCGTTGATCTTAGAAGAATCGATAGCGTGGACGGGGTACTGCTTGACCTCGTCCTGGCCCTGGATAGCCACAACGGTAGGCAGAGTGCCCTGGGTGATAACGGCGACTCTCGGCTTCTTGGTGTTGGCCTTGGGAAGGTTGGCTAGGGCCTTAGCGATGCCAGGGACGTCGGTCTCATCGACGGGGAGCGAATGGGAACGGGCGTAGGCGGCGGCTTCGGACTCGTTGCAGATGACGTAGTCCCAGTACTTGGAGGAAGCGTCAAGGGGATCCTTGAAGAATTCAGCGATGAAGGGCGCGCTGATGTTAACAATAAAGGTCTTGTCATTGGCGGCAGCTTCTTCGCCTAGGGCTTGAATGGCGGGTGGGCAGACTGGTTTGCTTGTCAGTATGTATGACACCTTGGTGTAGTCACACAACGTGAAAGAGACGTTGAAGTAGGGGGAAAGGGAGAGAATGTACCCGTAAAGTGGTAGCCACCGACATAGTAGAACTGAGCGTTCTTAACAAGTTCCCAGACCTTGGGGCTCTTGAGGTGGTCGAGGTCGTAGTGGTTGGCTGCGCCGAGATCGGTGCACAAGCTTCGGTTGTGGCCTGTGATAATCACACCGCACTTGCCCGTAGGCACCTTAGGGTCGACACGGTACTCGACTCTTAGACCGACCTGCTTAACGGCATCTCGTAGAATATCGGCGTACTTATCATTACCGACACCACCGACGTAGACGACGCTGTTAGGTGGGAGGATGTACTGGGCACCACGAGCGGTGTTCTGGGCCGCACCGCCGGCAATCAGTTTGGCGTCGTAGTTGTTAAGCAGCTCTTCGTAGAGTGGGAGGTGCTCGGGTGACGCTAGGATGGCGTCGTTGGCCTTGAGGTTGTACTTCTTGAGTAGGTCTTCGTTTCCTACTGCTTGGATATCTAATTTTCTATGTGAGTTCCGGCTTGGTATAAGCGGTATATGGTATATATGTGTGTGATATTATAGTCTTGTATAGTCAAATTCATATAGAGTTAAAGCTTCATTTATAGATTGAGGCTATAAGTTTGGCTTTAACTTCTATATTCCTACTGCCACTGCTCCGGCTTACACCACTTGGTATATTTGCTGTCGATGAGGGGCTCGCTCCTTTCTCTCCTAGAGGACTCAATTGAACCCAACACATAGTAAAACAAAAACCAACATACCAAGGAGAGGGTTCTCCAAGCACAGAAGTGCATATTCCTTATTGGCGGCCATGGTGGATAGGAAGCGTCGTCGTCTCGCGGCGGCTGCTGAAAGTAAAGAGTGCGAAGTTGTTAGGAGAGGACCCTTGTTTTGGCGGGGTGAGATTTTATAAGAGAGCGGGACAGCAGCACAGAGATAGTTGGTGGAAGGAGCAGTAATGTTGGTGGGGTTACAATAGGACCGTAACGCTTTTGAGATTGTCCGAGGGATCAACCCGGAGGAAAAGGATGTGGGCAACGGCATGTCGGTATTCGTTATTACGTCTTATTTTTTTTTCCCCCTTCTTCTTACTTATTATTACTGTTATTTAGTCAGTCTGTTCTCTGAATCAGAAACTTGCTATGAAAGTAATAAGAATGAATAATATTGGATGCTCATAATTAAGTATGAAGTTTCTTATTAAGGTAGAGGGCCCTAGAAAATATCAAGCGGAGCCGGGCCATCGTATCATATGATATCATGTTCCGACCTAGGTGGACCATACGTAAAATCATCATCAACGGCAAGTACCTAATGGTATGTTCCATATACGGTAGGCTGGCTCCGTCACGCGAGACATAGCCGTAAATTCAACTTTCAAATTTCAGACAAGTCCCACTTATTTCCTTTTCTTGTAGACGTGCCGAATTTCATATGCATTGAATTTCCCTCCAAATAATGGACTGACTGCCAATTCATTCCGAGGTTCTCTCTACTATAGCCCTCTTTCATCTACCTTCACGAGAAGACAAATCGAAAAAAGTATGTGCAGAAAGTGATCTGATGCCCGGGGTACTTCCATTGAGCCTATCTCATAATCGTGACTCGCCAGTACCTAGAGAGATGCAAAGTGCAATCAAGTAAAACTCCAACCGCCTTGATGAACCATGACCATGGAGAACCCATTTTACTCCTTCGTCTTCTGGGTACCACGTAACAGACCCGTCCGTCTCGCCGCAATGAGACCCGCCTTTTGACCCTGTGCCGCGTACCGAGAGATTGTGGAGGCTTTACCAATGTGTTGATGGTTACCCTGAGATTCCAAGTCAGTATATCTAATTGCCTCTCTCCGGATAGAATTCTACTTACACCACCGTGAGGATGGTCGACGGGGTTCATGGCAACACCACGAGTCTTGGGCCAGCTGTTGCGCTTGACGGCGAACTTATGCTTGGCGCGCGAGGCCTTAAGGAGGGGCTTGTCGGTTCGGCCACCGCCAGCGACGATACCGATCATTCCTCGCGAGCTGCTGCTGATAACCTTCTTGGCACCCGAGGGAAGCTTGATTCGGGTCTTGCCCTCGTCGGGGTTGTGGCCGACAACGGTGACGTAGTTGCCGGAAGTGCGGCCGAGAGTACCTCGGTCACCAACCTTCTCCTCCACGTTCGAGATGACGGTACCTTCGGGCATCGAGGAGAGGGGTAGGACGTTGCCGACGGTGAGAGCGGCGTTCTTACCGGCGTAGATGAATTGACCGGTGTACATGCCCTCATTGGCGATGAAGGTCTCGGTGATCTGCTTGAACTTGTACGGGGATCGGAAGACGACGCGGGCAAGAGGAGCACCACGACCCGGGTCGTGGATGATCTCCTTGATTACACCTCGGACGTAACCATGGCGCTCAGCGTAATCGAGGGAGCGGAACTTGGCGGGGGCCTTTCGCAGGCGGGTGTTGGCGGCTAGAGAAAATTAAATGTAAGTCGAAATAATTCGTAGTGGAATATAAATCGTCGTTCTAATCGATGCGAATATTTGGGAATATTTTGAATCGTCGGTTGCGAATACTTACTGAAGATACCGCCGTGACCCTTTCTCTGGTTACGAATCTAAATTGCATTTTTATTAGCGACGACAATTCAAATGAGCAGATAAGTTGGTTCAAACATACCACGCGACCCATTGTGCCGGTCTACTTTGCGTAATTCGTGAAGTTGAGAGAGAAATGGAGGTTAGGATTATTTGGCGGATTGAAGAATTTTGGAAGATACAGCCAAAATTAAAGAGCCGACAATTTTCCCTCCAAGTAGAAAGTTTGTGTGGGTTGCGCCCCATCGGTTGACCCTAATCGCTTGGAGTACGTATCTATTGTGGCTTGTTTTTACCCTTTTAGTTCTAGGGCATTCAAGAATGAGGCTATCCGTGGACGGTGGCTAGTGCACTGCAAGATGCTTCTTCTTGCCCCATAATTTGTAGCCATAAACCTTTTCTGCCTCTCTGTACCCTTGCACGGCAAGAAGAAACGCGCGCGACCCCCTGCATCAAGTTCGCGCCTTTATCTTTTACTTATTACCAAAGACTTTACACAGTTCATCCCATTGTCAACTCCATATAATTGATGACCTGAGTCTCAGCCTTTTTATACTCCTTACAACTTGCCTTTATCCTCCTAGCATATATATTGCTTGGTAGTACTTCGGTCCGTATTCTAACTACATGGTCATCTTTGCGGATTGATTATAATCCACTTGTCTGTTATCGTTTGCCAAAATTTCAACGTCATTCGTCACGAGGTTTGACCTACCACCGACGACAATGGCGAAGGAACATGCAACAGAATTCGAGAAGATTATCAATGCTGGTAAGTTGATTAAGCTATTGGATATTATGGTCGGAAATACACCAAACTAACGCTCAACTCAATCAGGCCGAGAGCGCAAGAAGAATGAAGCCCTCGCTGCAAGAATCTTCAAGCGGGACAGCCAGCGCCGATCCAGCGCACCTACTGGCGGCTCACTAGCAAGCCGAGTAGGGGTTAAGAAGGTATGATACTATTCCCTATTCTCGGCCTGGTCCGTTCCTTACATCTATGTGTATAGACACTGGATGCTAACCTTCCTCTTATAAAGCGGCTATCATCAGCGGCGCGCCTACCAGCTGGCGATATCAACGGCGAATGGACGCACGATCTTCACAATGCGCGAGGCAAGAGCGCGAAAGCGCAACATGATCCGAATTCTCTAGCAGCACGAATCCACGCCCCGGGCACCACCTTACCTAAACCCAAGACTGCACCGCGCAATCTGCGTTCGAATCGTGCCTCTCAGCTCGCGAATGCCTACGAGCGCACAAAGTCATCGCCATCGGCAGCACAGCAACAGATGAACGTCCGACAGGCGCCGACGCAGCCCTCGGGACAAGGCATCACAATTAGAGGCTTAGCGGGACCGTTCGCAGTTATGGCGCATAACTTCGCTCCGGGAACGACAGCCGCCGACATAGAAAGTGCCATGACGCCAGTTGGCGGTTTAATTCTCAGTTGCCGCTTGGTCAAGACCCATCCTTTAGTCGTAGCGGAGATCGTCTTCGAGAGCAAGGACGGTGCAGATCGAGTAATCCAGACCTTTCACAATGAGAGGGTGAGGCTTCTTCCTTGAACTTACGCGCAACTTACAGCGAGCTAATGAGCGCAACAGGCCGATGGCCGAACACTCCAAGTGTACCCGAAACCTGGCGGCTCCAACAGACCCGCAGTGCCTACCGGACCTCGCGCCGAGCGGAATCATGAATCTCGACCAGGTGGTAACAACGTTGTGGTCGACGGCAGAATGGGATTCGACGATCCGATGGATACGGATACACCTGATGGCGGCTACTCGAATGGTGGTCTATACAGCGACACACGGTCCCCAAGACCCAGGCCAACGGAGCGAATGGCAACAACAACAGTCGCCGAGGCAGAGGCTTCCGATCCGGGAGGTAGGACCACCCGGCGGAGTTCGATAGTCGTATTCAGGACGAACACTCCCCAGCAAATCGCCATTCTCACCCAACCCTCCACCATAATGACTGGTATGACCGGCGATACAATTGGGATTAGGAAACCCCCACGAAGCAGAAAGACGATTACGGCGAACAGAAAGAAAACATTCCAACAGCTCCCCAAAAGAAACGAGGATTTTATTTAGATCACTTTTTCGCAAACGCAACGGAAGTCTTGGAAGGAGACGACGACGACTAGATATCCCGGGAAGAGGTACGGAGGGTTATAGACTGGGGGGAGGATTGTCTCGGGGATTGAAATTCCTAGTACCACCCGTTATTACACTTGTACCAATACCAATACCAACACCAACACCAACACCAAAAACAATACGTCTGTGTTTTTTGCGCCGCCTCGATGAAAAAACTCTGGATGAAATAGAGGGGAGATGGCATTCATTCATCATGTATAGTATGGCCCTTTTCGCGCATAGGTAATAAGGGGGCTTGGAACATTGAAGGGTTTGGGCAAGTCAGGGGGGTTTTAGACTACCTTAGGTATCTACTTTTGCAGACAGGCGGTTATGGAAACATGAACTTTGCGGCGCAGTTGATTTGTTATTAGGTACCTATGTACTTGTAGTCATTGCATTGGGAATAGGTAAAATGCGCTACCACCAGTATTGATTAGGTACATACCTATCTGACCTATTTATACTTTATCGCGATGCCGATGAGGGATTCTAGGAGCACAACTACCTTTTTTTTTCCCCCTTTTCTTCAAGCTTATGTTATATTTCAGCTAGTGATTCAATTCTAGTTCTACTGTGACAATTTATATTCCTAGATATGAGATGCGGGATTTAGATAGGTATCGTCGAAAAGGTCTATCTCACGGAAATAAATAACTAGACACCTCACCACTCTAACCACTCACTGCCTCTACCTTATGCTAACTATCCAAGCCTAAGTACCTCTCGGTTCAGTGCAGCTCCATCTTTACCTACATGCCTAGTTCCAGTACGCCGTTCTTATCATACCTACACATACTCACACAACAATATACAGGTATATAAGGGAAACACGTCGGACGTAACAACTACCCAGAGCCCTCGGGTTCACAATTATCCGTTCTAAAAGTTCAACAGTTCAAAAGTTCGAAGTTCAAGTTCAATGCTCATGCTTGCATGCCTGCCTGCCTGCCTGCCTGCCTGCCGTCCCTCCAAATCCGTAGGTCTTAACTTAAGGTACCTAGGTATGAAGGGTAATGGTAATAATGGGATGATAAAAAAACAACAGTAATAACGAAGAAGAGAAAAAAACAAAAAAACCACCAGCTCCAGTACTTAGGTAGTCACCAGTCATCACGCCGCCGCATTTCCCCCTCCTAGTCCTCGGGGCCTCCCTCCGTCCCTTCATACCTCGCTCTCCGCCGTTGCATGAATTTCTTCTCGCCCTCTCTCTGGTTCAAGAACTTACACCGTTGGTTTGTAATTAAATGGGCGCGCTCGTCTGTCTGCCTACTCCCTCCTCCCTATTTGGTGTAAGAGAGTAGTCACATTACGCTCTTGTCCGTTCGATACGATGTTTTAAAGCTGTGCCTTGCGATTAGGGATCCAACCTAATCTTCATTTGAACGAAGGGCATCCACAGAGGGGGAATCTTTGGCAATCTCTTCTTCGCAAGAACGTCCTCTCCTTGTCTCTCTCTCAATGCTATTGCTATAGGTATGTGCGCCGAAATCGGTCATCATCAATCTCCAACCGTACTGTGTGCAGCGAAGGAAAAAGAGAGGGAGGTAGAGGAAGAGAGAAAAGTAAACTTTTTGGGCAATCTAGTTGCACCCTATGTTCTGTGGGTATCATACATGCCTATCCGTCTGTCTGTAAGGGGAAAAGTGTGTGTATGCGCGCCCACGGCGGTAAGCTAGTTGAATGAAGAACCATAGCTTAGATCGTGGCGGCGTTTGACGTGTTTTGTTGGCAATGAAATAAGACCCAGAAGCTCCGAGTCCTACCAACTAGTTGAGACCCCCCTTTTCATAATCTCAACAAACCTCTTGAGGTTTCATATACGCGTAGATGGTCACGTGACACAATGTCGTAAGGACCGTTCTCAAGCCCACGGACTCTGGCCACCTCCCATGAATCCTTCTTCCAGTGTTCTCTCTTCCAGATTGCGGATGAAATCGCGATTTCCCCTGGTGCCTCCCCTTTGCGACCTGCTATCCCTCCTGCCTGCCACCCTACCTGCTCCAGGATCCGTAAGACCTATGCCTTCAGCAGGCGGTGGGTAGTAAGCTGGGCTTGGTTGGAGTCTAATAGGTTGACTAGGGTCCAGGTGACTGGCTACTCTCTGAATAGCCGCAGGAATGCCACTCTGCTGTTGATCCATTGTCGATGCGCGTTGACGGCCGGCCCGAACCGTAGCTTGTTGATATAGATTCGGTTGTGGAACGCCGTAATTTGCGGGTGGCATTTGCGCAGGTGGTTGACCCATGACCATTTGGCTATGGCCGTAAGGGGATTGCTGGGCACTATACGGTGGAGGTGCTCCGGCGTGGCTGCCTCCAGGGGTGTACATACCATTGCTTCCGTAAATCGAGGGTTGTCCGTGTGGAGAAGCTGGATACTGGTTGGCCTGCATGTAAGCTCCTTGGGCAGCTGCCTGAGCTTGCGCTTGTGCTTGCTGCGCCCTTTGTTTGCTGAGTTCGGCCGCTTGTTGCTGCTGCTGAGTTCCGGGAGCAGGAGAACGGTTCAACGAGCTGGATTTCAGATTCATTGGTGGCACAAATGGACCTGTGAATTTCTGCTGCGTGATGAACGGGTGTAGCTTCGCTTGTTGAGGCGACCATCTCTCCAAGGGGCTGATAGTAAGCAACCCTCGTACGAAATCGATGAAAGCAATTCGGTTGTTCATTTCTATATCAAAGTTAGCCGAGCACGAGTCCACTAAACTGAGTGACCAGTCCTACCTCGATCAATCTCGCTCTGCTTCATGTTCTTCCGCGGCATCGGGTAAGACTTGATAATCTCCGGGAGCGTGCTTGCCGTAAAGTACTTCTTACTAGGTTGTTCTTTAGTGCCACGCTCTCGAGAGTATTGTTCCATACTCTTGAGATGGTATGTCTTCCGGCCGAATTCGTCCTGTCTCTTCTCAAAGAAATCACCGGCCTGTTTGCCAACCTCGATCATCCAGTTCGGTGGGTTTCCAAGCATCTCAACAATTCTTGAGACTTGGTTGTACTCGGACGAACCTGGGAACAGCGGCAAGCCTAAGAAAAGCTCGACTACAATACAGCCGAGCGACCACATGTCGATTGCCGAAGAGTATGGCAGACCTAATAATACTTCGGGAGATCGGTAGAATCGAGATTGGATGTACGTGTACACCGTTTGCCGCTCATCGCAAGCCGACCCAAAATCTATAATCTTGATGATCGGGCTCTCGAGGTTCTTTAGTAAGATATTTTCGGGTTTCAAATCGCAGTGTATCAATCGCGCCTTGTTGAGGAGGGCGAGACCGTTAAGAAGCTGCTGTGCGAATACTCGTACAAGTGTCGTGCTGAGACCTCGGAACTGATTCTGCTTTATAAGCTCGTAAAGGTTCACGCTGAGTAGCTCGAATACCAAACAAAGATGTTGTCGATGGATGAATGTGTCCTTAAGTCGCAGTAGATGGTGGTCGTCATTCTTGTCGAGCTTCGTATTTAACTAGATAATAATTAGCCAAGGCCATAGAGGCCTAATTGCTTCGGTTTGAGCCTCACCAAGTCTAAAACAGACACCTCCATCATGCTTTGGTTGAAATACGCCGTCCTGTTTTTAATGACCTTGACAGCGACGACTTCTTGGGTTTTCAAGTTCTGGCACTTGACAACCTGTCCAAAGGTGCCTTGTCCGAGCACATCTAATATGAGATATCGATTCCTATAAAACATTAGCATAGTCCAGAGCAGTAGACTAGAAATGAGACGCACTTGTGCCCGGCCTCTTCGGAGCCCAGAATATCATTTACGTATAAGATATAATCGCTATCCTCATTGTCATACCCATCATTCTTGACCCCTTTGCTCGGTTTAGTTAAAACCCGACGAGGATTCCGAGAGGACTCGTATTTGAAGTTTGGATTACATATGCGATATGTCGCAGGTAGGTGAACGGTAAGAGCTTGTAGAGGCTGTAAAAAGAAAATAATTAGAATCGTTACGTCCGGAGGGGAATACTTGGTAGCAAGTTTTCATACACTAATGAAACCTCCCTCTGGGTTCGCGCGACGGAACGGCGGTTGAGAGTTGACCTTGGGCCGCAAATCCGTTACGGCGTTGACCTTCTTGAACTGAGGCACAGGCCGTTTCTCGACAGCCGTGTTATTGGTAGACTGAAGCGCCCTTCTTGGCGATTTTGGGTCATTAGCATATGTGCCATCCAAAGGTGTAACAGCGGAGCTAGTGTAGTTTTCCTGGGAATTTGCATATGGCGTAATGGGAGGGAGCTGAGAATTCTGCCGACTATAGTAAGGGCTCTGTGCCTGGTGCGGCTGATAATCACCTCGGGTAGGCGACTGGCGCTGGCTGTGGGATGTTGAAAATTGGGCCTGATTCGTTGCTGTCTTAGGCGCATATGGTGATGTTGGTGACAGTACTTCCATAGGTGAATACCGCTGAGCAGCGGCCGAGGGCTCAGACGGTGAGTGAAGGTTCGAGGGTCGGCCGCCGGAAAGATGCGACTGGTGGTGCGGGCGCATGGGGTATTTCATGCTTCCGTAAGGGTCGTGCACATCTTGCATGGGGACGTCACCGTTTCCATCACGTAGCTGCGGGGTGGTGATGGGTGAAGTCGCGCTCTGCTGTGAGGCATGCGAATTCATGCCTCCTTGGTATTGATCGTACTTGAAGCCGACAGATGGTTGGACTTGGGTAGATTGCTGGCTATATTCCCTACCCGGGGTCATTTGATTACCGCCGTTGTATCTTCGACCGCCGGCGGCGTCGGAATAGCCCTGCCATTGATCCATGGCGTTCGGGCGGTAAGGAAGAAAGAAACAGCAGCGTCAGCGGGGTGTTAACGATGGGTGAAGTTGGATCTCGTAGAGATAAATTGGGGAAATACGATATGACCAATTCCGGCCAAAGGATTGTTGTCGTCGTTGGTCCTAAGTCAGACGCGCATTAGCAACGAGTGGAGTGAGCAAAAGGCTCACTTGAATGCGGGCTGGGCTAACCGCTCGACGTGGTGACTTGTTCAAGTTGTTTGGACCAAGAGACAAAAAAATAGGTTGGCCGAGAATGGGGAAAGGGACAAGGATGATGAATGGGCGAGGGCTGCGGTCGTACCCAAATGCGATACACAGTAAAAGGCAGTAGTTCGGTAATTTGGTACAACAATGGGTTAGGATTTAGGTATTCATGATGAGAGAGGCCACCGTCGCAAATAGGAATTCCAATATTTGTTAACTGAAGTAGCCTCAAGTGATGATGCGAAGAGGTAGATTAAAAAAGAAGAAAAAGGAGAGGATGTACAGAATTGTTCGTAATGGTGTGCGTTGTGTTGTGAGGTTTTGGGGATTGGATGGCGGGTACGTCAGTCAGGTCAAGGAAATGGAGGGTATGTGAGAGGGACTGAAAAGAGTTGATGAGGGACAAGATAAGGCCCCATCCAAAGCCCATTGTCCATGGGTAATTGCCTAGGTGGTGACCTGCAGCTGCTGGACCAGAGCGAATGTTTTGTGGATTTGGTTATTTGGGTACCTAAGAACAGGCTGGATTTGCCTTGGTCTGCCAAGTACCCCGCCGCTACAATTTGCCATTTGCGTTGGGTGGATTGGGTACTAATTATAAGGCACTGAACCACTGGGGGGGGGGGAAGAGGTCCAGGCTTAAGTGAGAACAGGGCGGGGCATTCAAATACGATTACCCACGTAGCACAGAGCATCATCCATGGGCAGTATCAAGTCCAACCGTTACGATATGTACATACCTATGTAGTTTAATGTTTCTTGTGTTCAATGCACCAGCTACATACATGTAGTAGGTAGTTTATAACAGAATACCTAAAAGAAAAGCAAAAGAATATTGCTAATTCAATTACAATTTTTTTTTTTCAATATTAGAGACTATCATCATCCAACTCATCGCCAAGGAGAAGTAGAAGTACCAACTTATCGAATCAAACATCAAGAAAGAAACAAAGTAACCAAGATCGAAAACAAACAGCACGGCAGCAACCAAACTATCTCACGTTGCGTGCATATAGATAGTTATAGTTACCCTCTGTGCGAGGGTTGCAAACGGGAATCAGGTGCATGTGGAATTGAGATTGCTGGATGGCCGTCAGAATTAGGATTACAACATTCATCTAGTCTAAATCGGCAATCTACATTTTCGACCCTTGCCTCTACATACATATATCAATATGTAATTTTCAGCTACCTACATACATACCTTGGCAGCTTAGGTTTCCTATAGGTAGGTAGCTAAATTAGCTATAATTAAGTGGCGTCTGTCTCATCAATGAAGCTACCTTGTGGTGATACTAGAAACGCTTACGGCTTCGAAGAAACAACATAACGAAACCGATCAACAAAGCACCAGCCATTCTCGCGAATTCCTTCGCGTTGAAAAGCGCCAGAGTGCCGGGCTCTCGTTCATGGGTCGTTATTGTACGAGGTCCACGCCATCAGTTTCAATATTCCAGCATGCATACCCTGTTCAGGAAGAGTAAGATTGATATTATCAAATATCAGGAATTGAGAACACGGCACGGGGGAACCAGTGTTTCGCAACCAACCCATGGGACCCCAGAGACAATTTATGTGATATGTCATCAGCATCAGCATCCTCATCCCATCTTATCTTAATTCTCTTGCTTCCACCTCCTTCCATCGCGTTTCATCGTCAAGTTATCTCCCCGGAGCTGATCAAGCCATTGGAGAATCAGCAGCAGCAGCAGCAGCAGTAATACTAAGAAAGTGGGCAACGATCCACAAGACGCAGAATCGTGCCAAACCGGGAGCTTCTCATAGGTAGCGTACGCATACATACGCATATTAGCCCCAGACGAAGCGGCGGCGGCGAACCATTCGACAGAGCTCGCTGGCTGTGTGTGCCGCATTGCACACATTTGTCGATCTGACTGCGATACGACCTTTTGCCGGGTCCCGCCGGTTGGCACGTCCCCCGACCTGTGTCTGGAGCAGCCGTCCACCCAAGCCAAGCCCCATCGCCCTCTTCTACGGTACAGTACATACTACTAACATGACTAGTATGAAGCCCCAGATCTCGAGATGAAAACCTAAACAAGAGATCCTTCTAAACATTTAGGTCGGAGGAATCGTAGCATGATGCGAAGGAAATTATCAGGGAAAATCCCTTCCAAGTCAATGAATGGTCGAAGTTGGGCATACCCTAATCGCAACGTTCTGCGCCCAAATGACGCCAGACGAGCAGGGGGCAAGGTTCCGTCGTTTTGAACCAGGATTGTCAGATCTCATTCATTGCTCGAGCCGAGGACCGAGATGTAAATGCATATCTTAGTATACTTATATGCGAGCACGTAGAAACTTTGATCTTGAAATTTATTAGCGGCCTTTATTTAGCATAGCATAGAGGGTCTGAGAGTATTAAATATTTCTTAATGATGTTTTTTGCAGCTTTTCAAAAGGTCCAAACGTCCCAAGTTTCTTTCGTCCCTAAATCGCATCTATAGATCTAAGTAATGTCTTGGCACTATCAAATCTACTACAGTGCATATTGGGGTCGTCGGACCTGATTATACTAAAAATGATTTATACACACAGCTTGCTGACAACATCTAACATTAGTGGTAAAGTTTGCTTACTTAATTTATCATTGTCTTTATTCAGAGCGCTACAAACTGGTCGCCTTATCCTGGAACCAGGCGCTTACTCAGGACTACATACAGCCGTTTCCCACAAGAGAAGAAGGCCTACTAACAACCTCATCAGCCTCCACACTTCATCATCAACATCATCTTGTTTCCCTAACCGAAAAGTCGAAATTTTGTTTCCTCGTGGGCCATCAAGAAGCCTGCTCCCACAGCCTTTAAGAGGTAAAGTGAAGCGTAGTAATAGCAGCACCGTAAATTCGTTAGAGCCAGACGCAGATAGACGGAAAAAACAACAACAACAACAACAATCGTCATGATCGTGTCAATCAATGCTTGGAGGTATCAAAAGAAGCGTTCAAGGAAATGCCAGAAACTTTTTCTTTTCGAAATGGAACCAAACAACAAAGTAGACACCCCAGATTCCGAAGAATCCGAGCTAAAAGTCACAAATAACCACGAGAAAAAAAACCCAAGCAACGAGAGAAGGGTTAAGAATAAGGAAGAAGTAGAAAGAGGAAACTGGAATGCATCGATCTAGCGAGAAAAAATCCCCAGTTGCACATGGCTTACATCCATGCTCACATGTCCGCCCGTCTACCAAGCAACCCAATCAGGACAGAGAGAAGGCACTTAGTGCGCACATTCAACGGGCTTTTCCATTCAACCAAATTCCGGGACAAAAAGACTCAAACTCCCTTCGATTAACTAACCCTGGTAACTAGGATATCCGCTCTGGAAACTCTGTGTCGGCGGTGGCTGCGTCCATGGCTGGCTTGGTGGTTGCTGTCCGCGACCGTACCCTCCGGCACTGGGGGGTCCGCCATATCCCATAGGCTGCGCACCATAGCCTGCAGGCGACTGAGCTGGTGGGCCACCATACGCCTGTTGTTGGCCACCGTACTGACCTAGATAGATTTTAGTATGATGATTCAGATAGAAATACGGAGGGTAAGAAGGAATAACTAACCTCCATACTGAGGGAAGAAGGTTGAAGGTGTGCCTGGGTAGGCAGACGCCTGGGCGCTCTGAGGGCTGAACGCTTGCTGCGAAGGATCAAACGCTCCTTGGGGGGTAGGAGTCTTGTCTTTGCCCCACTGGTATATTATTAATATTACGCTCTCCTAGTCTGTACCAAGGGATTTAACTTACGCTGCACTTCAAGGGTCGTCCATTGACATTATACCCGTTCAGTTGGCAGATAGCCATCGCCGCATTCTCGTGTGTATCCATCTTGATAAAGGCAAAGCCCCGATCAGCCTGGAAACGAGACTCGGTCACATATCCGAAATTCTGGAAAAGTGGTACAACATCATTCTGGGTAGTGTAAGGAGTCAAGTTGCCAACATAGCAGGTGGTTTGCCAAGCAGGCGTCTGGTTCACGATCATATCGTAACTCTGAATACCGTGCGTGGGAAAGTGGTGGTGGCCGTAAGGCGTAGTAGGGGTCATGCCCATAGCTTGCATGGCTTGCTGTTGGGCCATTGAAGGTTGCCCTTTCTGATTTGCCCAGTTGCATCGGATCGCACGCGAGCCTAACCACTCGCCGTCCATTGAGCTCAGAGCTTTCTCGGCATCTGCGCGCTCTCTGAAAGCGACGAACCCGTACCCACGAGAACGACCAGTCTTCATATCCCACATAACGCGGGCTTCCGAGATGGTTCCAAATGCAGAGAAGGCTTGCATCAAAACTTCGTCGTTGACTTCATTGGATAGGTCACCAACAAAAATGTGGAAGTGGCTTGACGTGTCCTCCTTGTTGGAAGTGTTGGACTGATAAGCCCAGTTAACTCTAATCTCCTACAAACATATGTCAGTTATACCCTTTTGATAGTGAGAGACGAGCTCTTACCGCCTGGTGTACGCGTCGACCATTGAGTGTCTGCATCGCACGTTCAGCTGCACCAGGATCGTCATATTCGACGAAGCCATAGTTGTAGCCCTTCTGCTATAGGAAAGTTAGCGCATCGTCAATAGATTCATAAAGCTACGGGCTCGTAGCCGCAGTGCCCAAATGGCTCATAGAAGTCCACTTACGTTCTTATCCGGAATAATCTTTACATTCTGAACGTGTCCTGTAGTCTCAAAGATCTGACGCAGAACGTCCTCCGTGACGCGGGGGTCAAGACCACCCACATACAAGGCGCGCTTGTTTGGCTCGGGCGCGGCACGACGAGGGAAAGGTCCGCCGCTGCTGGGAGACATGACTCCTCCCTTATCGACAGCCGACATGGGAGACGTGATGGCCGTTGGGATAGGGTTGGTGTTCGGCGGGATATGGAGAGGGGGAGGCGGCATATGAGCCGGATTGGCTTGGCCATTCTGGTTGTCGAAGCCGGGCGCGCCAGCATTAGGCTGCGGCGGAGGAGGAAGCTGAGAAGTAGCAGGTGTGTCGGCCATCTCGAATAAGCGTTTCACGAATGTGTTGTCGTTTAAAAGTGAAATGCGATCGTGGCGCAAGGTAAATACAATAAATTGTTGCCGAGGATGCGAAAAAAGAAGTAGGTAAAAGAAGGTCGATACGCCAGAAGAGGGGGGTTAACAGTGCGGCGTTCTGAAGAAATCGGAAGGTTCCTAAATCTTTGCTTGATGTTGACTTGAGAGCTGTCGTAGCTTCGTTCGGAGTCGAGTTGCGAACAAGAGGCGAAGAGGGAGGCGGGGTATCAATGATTTGATGGTGTCGTTCCAAGCTATTCCTCAATTCAAGATGGCGCGCTCGTAATTGGCGAATCTATTGGTATTGTGCAAATAACAGACGAGAAAATGCGCAACAACGATTAGGAGACGCAAGGACGCAAAATCTGTAGAATAGAGAATTCTCGAAAGGGAACCCGATCGAGAATATGACGCCAGTACAATGCGATTGATTCCAGACGAAGATGCGCAAAGAGGAAGCTCCTCTTCACAACCCAAAGGATGAGAAGGGCGACCGACCGAAGAGACCCAAGAGTGACGTTCACTTTTTTTTTTTTCTTGCGTCGGCGGGATGTGGGTAGCGGCGGAGCACGAACAGTATGCAGATGCAACTCCTCAAGCAACCAACGGCTGTAAGGAAAAAGAAAAAGTGAACCTTGACCGAGGAAAAAAAGACGAGGACGGTGACGATACGAGAACAAAGATGAGAGGGAAGAGAAAAAGGAAACTGCCTTAAAAGGAGGAGTCCCCCGATTTTCAACACACGCGGCACCGACGATACGTGAGATTTATTGCACACGATACGGAAGATGGAGGAGGAAGGAAAGCGAACGGGGTCCAGCAGTGCGGCGTGGGATTGGGTTTTTTTCAGACGAGTTTGATGGGTAGGTGGAGAAGCCTTGACCAAAAATTTGTGGAGTCTGCCGGCCGTCTAGGCTACATTCGTCTTCTCTCAGGTACCTACTCAAGTATCTTTATCGATACTGTAGGTATTACTTGTATCCTCAATTCTCCAAGTGGCCTTAGGGGTGGTGGGGCAGGTGGTTTGAGCTGTTAAGCCACACAGAGCTTCTACCTGAAGAATCCACAGCGGGATAGGTACCTAAAACACAGTTAAATCACAGTCTGGAGGGTACATGTACTATTAATGTACAAACGTGGGGTGATCCATTGTTCGATTGAACCGCATATACGCCTCACAAGTTCTTTCACCCAGTTCAGTTAGGTAAGCACATATTATCAATAGGACAAAGGACAATCTTCACACTTTTCATCTACTGTTGCCTATGCCTATATGTATAGAGCGAGTTCTGCCTGCGTCCTCGAGAGCATTATCTTAGTATTCTACGGATTAAATTATGGCTATGAATATCATGAAGTCCCTCATATGACACTCTGCTGCTTGCTGTATCTTTAAAAAGCCACATCTCTTCTAGTGTAATCAATTCCTCTAATATCCATAACACAAGTATTGATGTCTTAGATCTAATATCGATTTGAATTAAAAGCTATCGGGATTAACGAGTCTTAGCCTGACTATGTAGTTTTAAAAATAGATATTCCGATCAATGTTAAGAGCTACACGGTTTAGAAATAAGGAATCCGCATGTGTGTCCGTCTCATGAGCTCTTTGTAGATGTACTCTTTGTACTTGGATGTTGTATGAAGATACATACGCAGGTTTGTGGGGTATTCACAGTATTAGCACTGTGACAACCTTTGGTTGGCCCTCTATGAATACCTGAACATTGGCACAGTGTTCGGGAGCGGGAAGCTTAATCAATATGGGTAAAATATAAGGTTTGAGCCTACATACCCAAAACTCGAGCTCTTTCATTTCATAGAGAGACCTAACTCTCTCTTTTTCTATTTTACATGGACAAACATTTAGTTGCCCATCACAACAGATAAGACAACTTTACTTTTGGATCCATATTTATTTTAGATGTTCTACTACACTTCAGCTCTTTAATTATCCATAGTGAAGATAGTTGCGAACAGTGAGGAGCGCAATGGCAGCCTCAAATCCACATCCTCTACAGATCCTGGACCAGATGTTTAACGAAGTTGTGAGTTATTCAATGCCAAGCCCATCACATACCAAATGACTCGGTTAACAATAACTTGCATAGCTGGTCCAAACTGGAAAGCATCTTAAAGCGAATGTCAAAGATGGTTCGAGGAGTACCACTGGCGCAACCAACACCGTAAACGCAAAGACGTCGGATTTGCTAGCGGCATATCACTATGCCCTGGATGATCTTGAGAGCGAAATAGTACGCCTTCGCTCCATGTATATCTGCTTGGCACTTTAAAGCTAACTACAACTTTAGACGAGAGCAAAAGCTGTTGTACTACGAGATCTTGAGAAGCTACGCGCAGCGCGTGCTCCTCCACCTCCAGCTCCGCAGCCTGCTGCTCCACCAGCACCAATGATGGAACTACCATCGTCAGCAGCGCATACCGCGAGTGCCCCAGCTTTTGCTCCTAAGCAAGAACCCAAGACGGCTGCCCCGTTTCCCGACATGGGCATGGGTATGTCCGCTGACGTGGTTGACCTGACCTCTGGCGACAAGAAACAATCGCCACGAGTTCCATCGGGTGTGATTAGGCCCCCCGTCAGGGCATCTCCTCAGGTAAAGAACGAGATGAAGCCGTCGCCAAAGCAAACCTTCAAGCCAACACCGAAGCCAACCCCACCTGCCAAGGTGACACCCGTGCCTGTGCCTCAGATCCCGCGACCCCAAGGGCACCAGCCGTCTTCTATAGGACCAGGGGCTGTGGCTCAACCTCAATCAGTAACATCTAATGCTCAGGCAAGCAGGCAGGCTCAAGCAAAACCGGCTCAGGATGTCAATCCCAACGCTATGCCGATGCCTGCAAGCACAGCAGGAGGCGATACCAACGCGGCAACGGGAGGCAGTGGGCTGAACTTCACAGACATGCAATTCGCACCCCCCAACATCGAAGCGCCAGGTGCACCTCCAGCTCCAATGCCCGAGTTTGATCTGGCGACATTCGCACCGCAGGACAATGGTAACGACATGATGTCTCTCGACACCAAGCCTAACATCGCAGCAGGCGGCCAGAACAATGCTACAGCACCCCAGCAACCACCGAAAGAGGAAGAAAAGCCCGACACAAACCTCGATGACTTGTTCAGTCTCGATGATAGCAACATTGGGACGGACAACATGTTCGATCTTGGTGGCAGCGTGAACGATAGCACCTTCGAGGACATGATGTATTTTGACAACAACGATAATGATATGGCACAGTTCGACGAGAATTATTTCCTTCAGTAGTAGGGCTTAACAACTAGATGATTTCCCCGTTTGCGATGAATTAGCCTGGTATACAGCGCGTTTCTTGGGGTCAAATATTCAGCAATGCTACCACATTTTAGGAGCTAAACCAATTCCCTTCATATTCCTTTTTCAGACAATATTTGGCGAAAATATTAGGTACTAAAAATAACAGGATATAGAGGATGGTAACAGGTCGGTAAAACTGGTAATGATTTCATAGCGATTCTATTTACACGCATAACTTGTGTCTAATCGAAATTGATACTCCCACCACTGCAGTCGTGACCTTACAAGATAGTTTCAGTTCGACTATTCAGATAGATATGTTGACACTAGACCAATGCTTGATCTCAAGCCATTAAACTAGACCATCATGATAAACAATACACTGGAGTGGATGTCCCCTCCCCATACACTTCGGAGGAATGTGTATATTACCCTTAGCCAAGCTGTATTGTATAGTTTCGTAGTGCCATACTGTCTTTCTTATTAAACCCCATTAGTCAGATTTCATTCAAAAGCATTAAAAGATATAATCTACATGAGAAGAAGAGGATCATATATGAGGTATCCAACATACCCCTTGAATTCAAGAGGATCCCTTCTCATAAGTATTGACATTGAATTTCACTATGAGAAACAGACGGTATCTGAATTGAGCCAAGCACCATGCCAGCCCCATCATCCCAAGTATACATTAACCAATACCGCTATCCACGGTCCCAATTACTTACACCAAAATCAGAAAATAGACATCGAAACCCCACTTCAATACCGGGTACCTAATAATCAAGGTCCCTGAGTGACCTTAAACATAGGCGCCAGCAACTCAGGCACCTTAGCATTCCTCAAGCCCTTCCAATCCGTATCCAGCAGCCCCCAACTCTCATCCGCACCGACCGCACCCTGGCGCACATAATACGAGCCCTGGACGGCCCAAAGCGCCCACTCGCCATCATTGCCCGTGACGTAATCACGGAGGCACTGGAAGTAGCTATTATCGTCGTCGGACAAGCCATCATTCGGGCCCCCCGTCATGCCAAAGCCGAACTCGGACAGCATGAGCGGCGCAGTGTAGTCCTTGCCCTGCTCGAGCAGGAACCCGTCGAACAGCCCGTACGTCTGCTTCAGGAGGTCGCAGTTCCCCTTCGCGAGCGCGAAGGTGACGGTGAACGAGTAAGCGTGCCACTCCCAGACGTGTTTCCCCCGCCACGCGCTCCAGTCGATGTTGCGGTTGACGCGGATGTGCGTGAGGTCCGTGGCGCTCTGGGTTCCGCCCATGATGATCAGCAGGTCCGGGTTGGCCGCGTGCACGCGCGTGGCGCCCTGCGCCATGAAGTTGTACCAGTCGGCGCGGCCGTTGGCGCCCTGGAGTAGCCACTCGCGCACCTCGTTGCGCAGGCCCATGCCGATCACGCCCGGCTGCGACGTCGACCACGTGGCGATGGCCTGCAGGCCGTTGAGCCACTCCTGCGTCTTGAAGTACCGGCTGTTCATGGCGTTGTAGCCGAAGCCCTCGTCCCACCAGCCGTTGCCGTCGTCGATGTTGCCTGCGGTGACATTAGCCTAGGTTTTCATTTCTTTCCACGGACGTCTAGGTCGCGCGGCTGGGGAAATTCGGGGGGTTGGGGGGGAGGGGGAGGGTGGCGGTTAGGGGGTATACTCACAGCACCAGCTCGCCTTGCTAACGTGGTTGTCCAGGATCGTCATGACGTTCCTCTTCCAGAGCGCCGCGATGACAGCCTCGTACACGGAGCGCGTGGTCGCGCCGCTTACGAACGGGTTCTTCTCGGCGACTTGCGAGTACATGTTATTCATGTCAGTCGCGCTGACGTTCGCAGCACCAGCGGCGGCGGTGAACGAGTCCGAAACTAGAACATCTGGGTTCAGGGCGTGGTCGATGGAGTACGTCAGACGCACGCAGTTGAAGCCCTGCTGCTGGATGAAGTCGGCGATGTAGTCGATCGACTGCTTGTTCAGGCCCTCGGGGAGGTTCGCCTCCTGGTGGCCCGCCCAGTTGATGCAGCGCAACTTGACCCGCTGCCCGTCCGCGTCTAGAATCCAGCGCGACGACGTCGAGAGCGGCAGCTTCTGGGCAGATACGAGCACTGTTGGGAGCACCGTGGCTCCCAGGACCGCGAGGAGAGAGAACAACTTCATTCCGATATAGTGTAACGAATGTATATACTTGGCCAGAGAGGTTCGAGTATAGCTATGGTGTGAGACGTCCCTGGCTCTATGAAGCTAGGTGATTAGGCGTCTTCAAATTCGCACACCAACGCCTTTTAAGTGAACGTCGATTATTGCCCTAGTAGGAGGGTAGTCGGAGAACGAGTGACACAGGTGAACATACGGTCTCTCGCGCGGCCAATAGTTATTATCATTAACGACGGTGGTGACGAGTCCGGCAACACACAGCCGTACACTAAAGATCACGAACGAAAATGGGGTCCCGTGTGCGGAGCACCCGTTGTATTATAACAACCAGCTTGAACGCCTAGAAGAGGACAAGAAGAGAGGCTTGGTCCCGTGGATTCAGAAAGATCACATATAAGTCGAGGGAAGCCGCGATGTGCTCCTCTGATCCGAGAGTCCTTGACACCGGGACCTGACTTATCTGCATCCGCGCCTACTGACCTTCCTGATATAATAGAGGGTACCCAAGGTACCCCGAACCAGGAACGCACATGTCGCCACGAGATCCGGATGAGGCCGAGACCTCTAAAGCCGTTTATCCTTGGAAATGTGCCTGACCCAATGGGACTCGCATACTCGCATCCCCCAAATTTTCAAATCAAGGGACCGAACCCCATTTCAGAAGTATAATATGGCCTCGGCGCAAATACATAGATAGCGCGCTGCTGGGGAGGGGTCTATACGTACATCCTTATCCAGTAAGGGAATGAGGAAAGAGGAACGATCAGGGGTATCCTATTTCATCAAGTCAATTGACAGGCTTGCTGCAAACACACCAGAAAAAAACAAGATCTAGTGCAGATAGCGGCAACAGCAGGTGCGTCGTCCACAGCAAGACAAGGGTCTCATATAGAGATCGCATGACTGAGACATATGATTGGATAAGTCTACTATTGACGTGAACGAGTGAATGTGAGGAGGAGGTGGTGGTGGTGGTGGTTGTGGAGATTCGGGGAAAGCCAAGACGGGCAGCTCTCGACGGTATTTGGAGATCTGACGTTCCCATAGGAGGGTACATTGCTGTATGTAAAGCCACCCACAGCATTATTCTTGGATGAATTGGTTCTAGCGCCATTGCTGCTTTTACATTTATACACTGTTAGTGATGTGCTTAGATAATAAAAGTACCTATATACCAATAAAATGAACTGCATAAAAGCGCCATGTAGTTAAACACACTTTATTCTGTTTTATAAGCGCTGTAATTGAAGATGTTAGCATTTAAACTACTCGTCCTATGACCGTAAGACCAAAGATGAAGTTTAAACTCTTATCTGAGGCTATCTCCGCTGAGTCACTCCAAGGTATCCAATGCTTCATGACTACATGTACGTTCCAGGTAACTGTAGATTTCACATCTTCAAACACTCCGCGACGACAACCTCACCAATAAACAAATTCCCGTATATGTAACGCAGGTATTCCATCTCGGCATCGATACCCTTTTACGCGAGTAACAAAAAAATAGCCGCGGCAAGATGAGCGACGCTTGTGCCGAATGTATGCTGGGCGTGGTATTTCGGATTTTCTGCACCGGCGCCGTCATCCTCATCGACAAACTGATCGTGCAACGACGTCCCCTAATAGTTCGCCTTGTTCGTCAACTTCAAAACATCATCCACCTCCCGGAATGCATGCGCATCGTCGCCTCGACAGACCCGGGGATGGGAGACGAGGATCTACGACTAGCAGCCCAGTTTCTAGGGCTCGGGGGTTTTTTCGCAATGTTTGGATGGATACGCGCGCTTGACCAAGGCATATTCTGGGACTCCCTAGTATTAGGCCTGGCATTTGGGGTGCCTGGTTGTCTCACCGTTGTTGTATGGATAATGCTGGTTCTTGCGAGGCGACGTTTGGTATCGAGAGCTAGCTATCCAAGCATCGGCTACGGGTCCGAGGAGAAAGACATCACTCCTAACGGGACGAATCGCGGGCTGGAGAGGTCTATCCAAGCCGTCTGGGCTGATGCTTGGTTAACGCCGTGACGCTGTAGAAGACTCGGGACATCGTTAGTCTATCATGACCCTATTTTGGAATGTTAACCTTCTAATTAATTCCGAATAAGTGTCCCATGGGAGGATGACGGCTTACTTTGAGCTATGGTGACCACGACAGAAACCACGATTGCTAGTCTGTATAATAAAGGGAATGGATATTCCGGCCCGTTGGCTGACTGAATATGATACGATATCGCATCTGAGTTTATAGACTAAAATAAACCATGATGATGTACAGATTCCCTTTTATCGCGATACTATACCTTTATACAAGTTTATAAGAATTTATACCCACTATTTTCCTCCAACACTTAACAAGTGATATGTAAAATGGATTAGCATATTATTATGAAAAGCAGCTTCACATTCGAAAGGGAACCCGTGATGTACAAGTTGTAACGGACATTTTCCGCGGTATTACGTGAGAATCCAGTAGCGCGTAACTCCATTATGCAACTTTCCCTCCACACACTCTATGCACAAACCGTATAAGTCAGCAGGCCAAGCCGAGCCTTAGTAAGAGCAGCAAGCTCCCATCTCCGCAACCAGCAAGTCGGTGGCTTCAATCCTGCTCACCGGGTGGCTGAAGAATCTACTCCTCCTCCCCCCGCCGGCATGTGTGGAGAGAGAAAACGCCACACACCATATAGCACGCGTACCTGCGATGAATCGTTGCATCGACCCTTTAAGCTACATGTACACTTCCCTCCCCTCCCACCACCATCACTACTACCACTACCACTACCACCACCACCACCCACCCGTCCATCTACTATAGTGCCTATGTACCTCGTACAGACCCGTAATATGGCATCCCCAAAAGCCGAAAATCGCATCACCTGCGGGGCGCCCTCGGCCGCATCTGATAGGACCCGTGCGTATGACCCTGAGCACTGAGCACTGAGCACTGCGCAACGCCGACAGCAATAACCTAATAACCTAATTCTGACCTCTCGAATGCAAGCCAAGAGATCGAATAGAGCTTTTATTTCTCTGTCTTCATGTATTCCCACTAATTTCGGGGAGGGAGGGAGGGGGAGGGTAAATTCTTGACACCCTGATACGCAGGTAGGTGAAATTACGCACGCGGTAGCAGCACCGCCAAAGGGGTAATGTAATCCGTATTGCAACATTAAAAAACTGCATTCATTTATTCAGCTGTCGCCCATTTCCCATCACGGGCTTATGATAGCTCTGGACGTCCACATATACACACCTTACATATTACAGTCCTTGTAGATATACCGTAGATCTCTCTTGTTACCTAGTTCCAGGAACCCACCCGCATTACACGCTACAGTCCCGAGTAGTGTGGACCCGCGCCGTGAGCTCGGAGTGACCCACTTCCCGGGTCAACGACGGCTAGTTTAGGTACGTCAGTGTGTCATTACCACCTACATGTACATACCAACAAATCTAGGTAGATTTTGTTGGTCCACCTAGCTCAACATCGTCATTAACCCCTCCCTCGAGGGTTCGTGAACACGAATGTCTGCATACTGGATGTTACCTCTGATAGTGCGCCAACCCAACCGCGCAAAGTCCGGGCCTTTCTTTCAATAGTCTGATTGTCTTGGTAAGTGGTCTTCTAGGGGCTACACCGAACTCTTAGCCTGGGACCTAGCCAGCCAACCATGAGTTGATCCGCCGAGCTGAGCTCAGCACAGCATAACATAGCATGTGAGTACATTCATGTGCAGTATACCTAATCGCAACACAAATCCTCATCAGATATCACAGTATAGAAGAAAATATCTTCTGGGAACTTTGTCATATTAAGTAATATAGTAACAAGACACGGCATCGAGATAGCGGTGTCCGATAGTGGATGCTGATGCTGATGGTGATGGGGTACTAGTATTAGGCTGTACAACTCTGCTCATTATCATACCGCAAGACACGTGTATGCCATATGCCTGAATGCTTTTTTCCTTTCGTTTTCTTTTCTTTTTTTTTCTTTTCTCTTCTGTGTCGTAACCGGTCGTAAAAGGGGGTTAGCCATCCTTAGCTCCTGTGCGAGCCTCCTCTCAACTCCTGAAAGCTCGTAGCACCGAGACAGTCTTTGCGCCTATCGCCTAATGTGCCTGAACCGTCCCACGTTCCAAATGCGGTCCCACCGTATAGCTTCTAGGGGTATCACGAAAAAAACAATGGCTTCCTTGGGTAAGATCATGCTACTTGTTGAGTTGCAACGTTGCCCGATGCGGCTGCGCGAGCCTCCAGCTCTTTGCGTTTGGAGAGGAGGCTCTTGAACGCTCCCAGGCAGTGTACGAGTGTTTCCTCGTCGTGAGCGCAGAAGCGATAGGTCTTTTCATCCGTGATGACTTGTAAGCAGTGCTGTTTGGTTTTGCTGATCGGGTCGATGTCTACGGCATTGACAATATTCGACAGAGACAAAATGAAGGATGCCTTGTACTCCGATTCGTCCTTGTAGAGGATTAGATTTCGTGGCCGCAAAACAGCCCAGCGATTCTTCCACTGTTTGACGCCGCGCTTGCTGTTGAGAAACCAGAGCCAGCCCTGCCACGCAATCCGATCTGGATCGTTCTCGATGTTGAGTCCGCTTAGTTGGCTCGCATTCCTATTCTCTAGCATTGGGCGATCATTCGAACCAGAATCTATTCGTGTTCCCGAAGTAGCAGGCGATCGAGCTGCTAGACTCTCGATAGAGGCACCATGGGCTCGCTGTCCCTCGTTGTCTGACATATCCGAGTGCGAAGCAAGTTCGTTTCCAGAAAGTCCAGAGTAGTCGTGGTGTGAAAGTCGTCTCCCAGTTGACGGTGCAGATCTCGACGATCTCGGATCGGCGGGTTCGGGAGAGCTTGATAATGGTCTTTCGCTATCCAACGGACTTCGTGTGGATCCCGATCCGTTCTGTGAGGTGCCAACGGGAGCAAAAGTCTGCCGGCGCACAATAGTACTTGCCAAAAACATCTCTTCCTCCTCTTCCTCAATCCTCGCATCTTTCCTGATTAGATCCACCCATTCTTGCGCATCCTTCGAGTTAGGCGCTTCGAAGTGGTAGTTTCTTGCTGGAGAGAAGAGACCGAATAGGTTGTGGCGCTTGTTCTTCGGGTCCTTAAGGAGAGTGACGGCGGAAAGTTCGGAGGTGTATATCTTATGGCGGAGCTTGTTCTCCTTGTCTGTTTTGTAGATTGAGAGAGCGCTGGGTCTGAGAACCAGGTAAACGGATTTCCAAGCCTGCATAGAGCTATTATTTAGCACGCTGATCGTAACGATAATGTTATGAGGTAAGAGTATTACGGCGACTCACCTTGGTCTTCTGGGTGCGCTTCTGGACGTATCCAGACTTCAAAACACGGTCAAACTCAAAGCTGCCATTCTGGTTGACTGGACTAGCTACCGATAAGCCGAGTTGGTTTCGAAGTCGATTAACTGCGGTACTCGCTGGCGCTGCCATCGCGGAAGGAGAAGGGATGGTGATCGTCGCCCAGCGGTTCGTGGTATTTGCAGGTGTAGGTTCGTGGAGGCAATGTGTTGCCGTCTCGGCCATTGCGAATAGTAGTGTGAACGCGTCAAAAGGAAAAGTAGTCGTGTAACTAAGGTAGGTGTGTTGTTATTTGCCAAGTGTTAGCTTAAAGAAGTCGACCTTTGGTGAATTATGAATAAGTGTATCGTGTTGTTGACTGTAGGAAATCCGTAGCTAGGATGTAATGTCAGGGGAGAAGGTGGATTAAAGTTTGGTAGCTCAGAACGAGCAACGATTCATTGAGGAACCAGCAACAAAATAGTCACAACAATGTGAGTTTGAAGAAGCGCCAAAAGTCAAACAAGGAGAGCACCTGATAGGTGTACGATTAATGTCCAGCGAGGTCTCGCAGTCGAAGGCCCAGAAAATAACGCGAAAGGGAAGAAGTCAAAAGAAGCGACCGTAACCCGTAACCCGTAACCAGTAACACCAAGGACCAATAAGACTGGAGTCGCGGAATGCCCCTCAACCGATCAACAAGATTCAGGATTATTGCTCAATGCTAGGTCAGGGAATGGGGTTGCAGCACCAGCTTTTGAGAATTAGCAAATCAGCACGTGTGTTGTGGATGTGGGATTGCAGAGTCGCAGTTGCAGAGAGTGTTAGCCATTAATCAAATGCAAGCCGCATGCATGTACGGTACAAGAAAAGCCGAAAAGCCCAAGTCGGGGCATAAATAAAAGAAAAACATGTATGTAGTATCTCGGACAAGTAAAGTTAAGGTTTGTGTAATAATGGAATAAGAAACTTTTCCAATCATGGGAGTTTTTTTCCTTCCATTGTTATCCATAATGGTCACACGAGAGAACCCTCCAGTGCTCTTTTTGGAACCCCTAACAACAATGGATCGAACCTAAATAAGCTCTAATAAGCTCCTAACCCTGTACGCAAAGACCATCTGGGCAGGTGTTTCAGGAACTGCCGGACACTAAAATGAGCTATGTCATGAGGCTAAATGAGGCTAGTGACCTTCTGTGGCTTTTCGTTCTCCAATCATGTGCTACCACCCTTATGCGCTATTACGTCGATCTTACACGACACAAGTTGATGGGGCTCCGTGTATCCCGGGGTTCTCTTTAATAAAGCTGCTAAAATATGTTTTTAGAATAGTGCATCCTTACGCAAACCAAAATGACCATCCCTTGCCAGCACTCATTTCTTTACGAACAGCTGGCTCAGATCCCTCCTTGGATCTCAACTCCGGACCCTCGGACCTCACGGCCGCGGGCTTGCTGTGGCTAGGTTGAGGTTTTGGCTGCTTAGTCAAGTGGTCACGGCCCCTTTTCCGAGGCATAAGGTTATCCTTATAACTTATGCCCAATGCCCTTCCTTCTGCTTCTCTGGAGGATCGTTTGACTTCTTCGTTTGATCCGTCAGTATAACAGCACGGGCTACGGACGTTGCGAATAGTGCATCCATAAAAGTTTATAAGAATGTGCTTTGGCGGTAACAGCTCCGTTGTCGGCCTCCTTCCGAGGCATAACTTGGGGAGTCTAGGTAACATTCTCTTATGTAGTTTCTATTCTGGATGGAAATAGGTTGAGTCATAGGTAACCGTTAAAAAGTGAAGTGAAGCCCAATTTCAATTTACCTTCTCTGCCTATTTGCCTGATTACTGCAGAGGCAAGAGGATACTAAGAAATGGATGAGGATTGAAATCAATGGAATTTATCAGGCAGGGAGCCAGTACTAAATATTACCTTGTAATTCGCACTCTTGACTCTGGTGTATATTCCTTATTTTGTTATCTTAGAGCCACACATAGATCTAATCGACGTCATCTTTCTTGGCGAGCAGGTCTCGTCATAGCTAAGAGGCCGATATATCGATATCATGATACAAGCTTAGGCTCGACTCTTATTAGCAATATCTGATTATTCTTACTATTGCTCTCTTTCTGTAAGCTATGGCTTGAATAAAAGTTATATCTATTTTACCTACCCGACAAAGCCTAGGATGTTCGATGCGAGCTTGGTAGACTCCCATATAGCTAGCAGCGTGAATATGTGCCAAGATAGACATGTATTCTTAGAATACATTGATTTGCCGGTCCACGAAATGCAACATACACGAATAACCTCTCATCTTGAAGTATAGCGAACTAAAAATGAACATTCCTAATATACTTGGGAGATTACTAACGGTATCTCTTAATGTTTGTTTAAGATAATTCACTAGGCCGCTCATAGTCTAGAAAAACCAATTCTTCCGACTCCCAAAAATAAGCATTCCCATCTAATTATTCTTCTCTAAGCCTACAAGGGGTATCATTACTTTACTATTAGCCAATCCGTATCCATGCCTATCCATACCCATACACGGGACTGTTGCAAGCTGGATTCCTTTCTTCTTTCTTCCTTGCTCCCAACTATGCGTGTGTATCAGTCTACAGCCCTCACCCACACCAAGAGGTCTCTATCCCAAAGCTAAAACCCCTCCCCCTTTCTCCCTATCTCCCCATCTCGCCTACCCCCCGCCCCCCCTCACTTCCTCCTCCCCCTAACTCCCTCAACCCCAACCCCCCTAGCGCTCCCCCACACGCTCTCAGTGACCTTCCTGGGTATCTTCCTGCCCCTGAGCCTCTGATCGATAAGCCACATCCCCACGACGAACTCGGTGCGGTCCAGGAACCCGAGCCCCCGCCGGTCCACCAGGTCCCACACCTCCGCCAGCTCGTCGAACGGCAGCCGGCTGCGCGCCCATATGTCGCGTACGACGACGTTGGCCACGCATTGCTCCTTTTCTTTATCTAGGGCCTGAGGGGCTGGGGTTTGAGTTTGACTTTGAGCTTGCGATTGGGAGGATTGGGGTTGGGATTGAGGGTGAAGTTGTGGTTGGCCGTTGTTGGAGATAGAGATAGAGGAAGAGCTGGAGTTATTCGGGGCCACGAGGAGCAACCCGCGGTTACTCGCCCACACGCCCTCGTACCGCTTCCGCTCCCTCGGCGTGATTTCCTCGCGCCAGCGCTTCCGCGCCCCTTCGTGGTGAGCGTGCTTGTTCCCGCCAGCTAGTTTACCGAGGGGTTTCCGGCGGCGTGAACGAGCCCTCGACCCCGCTTCGTCGTCAGATTTCGAAGGCGGTTGCCGCAGCGTCTGGAGCATGCGCGGCGTCTGCCTACGCGACGGCGGTAGAGGCGGAGGGGTCTTTGCTGGCGTGATGCGAGACGAGGCTAGGGAGCCCGCCATGATGGCGTCAGTTAACGATTCTAGGGACAGATTTGAGGTAGCTTGTTGTGTATGACGTCGAGGGAGGGGAGGTGGCCGGCCGGTAGAAATGGTAGTAGATATAGTTTGAGCCGATGGAGGCCGCCTTGGCCGCACTGTGTCAGGACTTGACGGCCGTGATCTACCTCGTTCTGGAGAGCCGGGATGGGAGGTTGGCACTGATGAAGCGGATACGAAGGTATCATTCGAGGAGGTTGAAGTTCGACGCGAATCGTCTTCTGGAACGGGCTTCTCTGCAACGTTATGTACGGGAGATGGAGGATATTGCTTAGACTTTCCGGGTGGAGATGTTTGGCCTTCGGGTACTGCGTCTTGCGCCGTTATATCATTTAATAGTATCTTCTGGGGAACAGGACGCTTCGGTTTAGGGGAAAGGATTACGGTATTAGCACGACTAATAGATTTTGGCGGTGGTGTCGAAGCGCGTGGCTTTCCCTTGACTTCTAGAGATACAGGCTGTGCAGATTCCTGGCGTTTATTCTTTGCTCTCACCGGTGGAGGAGCAGGAGGGCACGCCTTTACTTCAACGAGCGCATTCTCAAGTTTCTCGCCTCTCTCCTGCGATAAACCGGCCACTGTAGGCGATGGAGACGTTGTTTTCCTCCGTACTGGAGAACTAGCTAGTTTTGACGGGGACAGCTCATTGTTAGCAATAGACCTTTTGGTCCTCGGAGGACTTGGAGCTCGAGGTTTTGACTCAGCTCCAAGAGGCTTCCGACTGTCGTCCGCAGTAACGCCTTTCTTTACAGGGTCTGTATCATCTTTTCTCTTCTCAAACATTGATACCAAAGTGTTCGTAGATGGGATCGATGTCGTATCCGTCGCCAGGTCAAGGCTCGCTACCGAACTAGCTGTGCTGTGTTTTCGTTGTCTTCCGACTGGCTGCGGGGAATATGGGCGAGACTGGGCTGCCTGGTTACGGGCCGGGCTCACGGATCTACTAGCGGCGAGGGTCGCAGCTATGAAAGACGGAGAACGAGGATCTGGCATTGCTGGTCTGCTCGCAGCTACCGGATGAGAGGAGGTCCCATGGTTCCACTGTGATGGAAGTTGTAAATGTTGTGTTGATGACTGAGACATTCCTCCTTGTTCAATTTCAGAGTCGCCATTTCCACCCTGTATGCTGCTACCCGTCGTTTGTCGGCTAATCGCTCGGGAATGATCTCTAGAGGCCGAGGCGGCGGAGGTAGCTGCGATAAGAGCCCTATTGTCGACATTTCGAGAGGTTGGAGTACTAGGAAGCAATTGCTTCGGTGATGATTTCTGGAAGGCAAGAGAAGCGCCTTTCAGGGCGGCGTTGTAGGAGGAATCATCTTGAGCACCGGGTGGGTTCGGCGACAGTCGGCTCCGATTAAGGGCCCCTGATCCGTTCATGAGGCCCGTTGGTGTAGAGGACCGACTGAACTGGGAGTTTAGTATAGTAACAGCTCATTTATATTCGTAATATATCAAAATTGATAGGTATCATACAATGATCACTACATGTGCTTGGGACATCAGAAAAGTCCAACATTGTGATTGTTGGATGGTTGAGTTTGGTTGAGTTTCACGGTAAGACTTAATCGATTACGAAGGGAGACAGGGAGTAGGGCTGAAACGTCCAATCCTACAAGGTTTCAATTCCAAAAATGGGAACGCGCTAACTTTAGGTAGGCTGGTAGGTAGCCTGAGACCCAATTATTAGACCCCGCCTCAGGGGTTAGGTGCGCCTAATGAACCTTGGTACAAACCTTCAGCTAGTGTATGTCATCCATGGATCTAAGGTCAGCTGATATTCACGATTGTGTACAATACATACTTATATACATACTTATATACTAATCGTAGCATTATGGGAGGCTTAACTGTACGGTATATAATGAATTCACTTGTATTGAGAGTAGCATTACGACGAGGACTTCATCTTCATATTCAAAGCGAATTACCGACTTCAAGCCGGCTTTTTATTTCAGCGATAACGAATCTTAGAAAAATTCGCAATCATCTAGCTTAAGAACTAGAATATGGAACCTCAGAAAAAGTAATTCACTCCCTTCTCCAACGCCTTATGTACCGACGCCTTGTTCCGATAATTTCCCTCACCTCTTTGCTCACCGACCATTCGCCCTCAACCCCCTTTCCGATTATGTTCCAATAGAAAGTATATAATTCCATAGGCAGGTAGTTTGGAGCAACCATGAGCATCGAAATATCTCAAGTGCTCCTTGCTATCGACCGACCTCGATTCAACGTCCAGCTTGCCGAAATAGGATTCCTCCTCAAGGGCCTTGCGGCAATCAACGTCCTAATGCAATTAAGAGCAAATACAAGAAACAGAAGGGGAAGAAGAAGCAAACGCGTTTATGTGTGCAAATCGGAAGTATGGCGAGATGTGTGGCCAAGAATAAGGCAAAAGGGGGGGGGAAGAGGTTTCCAGAAGAGCGCCGTCGCTGACAGATCCATGAATCGTAACGGTGAGTTGCGTTGCGTAAATTCTTGGAGCTCATTATCATGCTACAGGAAGAACAGCCAAATACTCAGTAGGCATCCTCGTCTGTCCATTCGCTACCTGAAATGATACGGTTGCCATCAGCGTCTATCATGACATGCCCAGCATGCATCGCGGGTGGAATTCCTCGCTGGCGCTTAGCCTGGCTTGTTCCCGGACGAGGATATCCGTCCTCGGGCGTGAGCCGCTTGTTTCTTGCAGCCCGTACCTTGGCGTAGTAGGCGTCGGATGCATCAGGCTCAGGTTCTGAATTGTCATCATATGTCTCCCAATTCTCCGACCCGCTCACAACTGTAGAGGTGTTAGAGATCTGTCTAGGGGGAGGTGCTTGAGGGTAAGCGGACTGAGCAAGTCTGTCGCTATGAATAGAAATCGGCATGTCCTGATGCTGATGGGATCTAGTATAAGTCTGATATGAGTTTCGCTCGTATGGTCGATCATCATACACGTCCTCGGGTTCTACGGCTCGGACGAAACTATTGGAGCCAAGTCCAGCCTTGTTGTAAGGATTAACTGGGGTTTCCAATTCCGGAGGCGGTCCTAGGTCGCGCATCTTAGGAGGAGGTGCACGTGTAAGCGGGTGACCAGGGCGTAAAACACCTTGAGCTCGCGATTCTGGTCGAGGTCTCTCAGGAGAATTGTTGCCATGCTTGAGGTTCGATAAAGGAACACGAGCCGGTATCCTGGACGGGCTTCCCTTCGGATCTTTGGGTGCTTGACTGGGAGGAGCTCCTCTCCTGATCGTCCCATTGCCATTTGCGGTGGGCGTTTTCGATCTTGTGATAGTAGCTGCTTTGCTAGCATTGCTGTTGGTACGGGCAGGTGCCGCTACCTTCTGGCCCCTATTTGCGGATGGTGGGGGTCCTGCAGGGGTCTTCGATCTTACGGCTGGTACTTGTTTAGGAGGCTCAGGTTCCAGAAGGTCCAGATATCGCTCGCCGTGTACAAGGAATGGGCGTCCGTACTCGTCCTCCCATTTCTCCAGTAACTTGGCAAGGTCCGCAGCAACTTTGGGAAGCTCCTTAGCAATTCTCTTTCGCATCTTCTCCTCTCGCAGCAACTTTCCAGGGTCTCGTCTTTCTCCCTTTTGACCACGCATCATGAGCCGAGATGCATCTTGGCTGGATGCAGCAAGTTCATCTCGGTCGTGAACGAGAGTGCGATGCCTCTCGACTAGAGCAAGAGCAGGTGCTCGTTGTTCCCTCAAGGCCTCTAACCGTGCGATCTCGCGTTCGTGAGCTTCTAACAGTGCATCACTATAGACGTCAGAGAAGGCGGGTGTAAACTCCAACATCTCGTCCTCTGAGAAGTACAACGCATCCCACAGTTCTTGAAGTTTGCATCGCGCATCCTCTACGAACAAGTGTAGGTTCTGTCGCTTGAGTTCGTTCAATCTTGCTAATTCATCTTCGAACTCGTTGATCTGTCGAACGCCGCAACCACGGTTGCCGTTCAAGAACGCCTTACGCTCTGATTCTTCGACGCCGAGTTTGTCCCATAGGGCTTCGACAGACGTCTTTAGATCCCTCAGGCGCTTTTCCCGATTCTTCTTCTCATCCGCTAACTTATCTCTCTTGTTTCGGAGTCTGGCTAGATCCTCTTCGTGCAAGCCGAGCTGCTCAGGCGCATCGCGATAATATTTTACAATTGCGCCATCGGTTTGTGCTTGGGGCGTGCCTAATTCAGCCCATAGTTGAATGATATGTTCTGACAAAGACTTGACCGTTGAAACACGTCGAGTATACTCTTCATAGACTCGGGTGAATTCGTCGTCTAGCTTGTTGACATAAGTGGGGGAAAGGTCAAAGGTAGGAGGGATGGACTGGTTTGGGCCTGTAGGTGGTAAAGCAATCTTTACAAAGGTTGGCTCGAGATGGGAGGAATAAGATTCGAGTGCTTGCACAAGTTCTAAGGGGAGGTTAGTAAAAAGTTTCTCGCCGCCACCACTTCGAAAATATCTAGTAATAGTGATTTGACTTACTCTTAACTTGTTCAAACCGCTCGCGGTGAAGCTTGCTTATTTGCATATGCTTCTCTCTTAGGACTGTTAGACATCTTGTAAGTGGGTAAGTAACGCGAAGATTGTCGTCTTCTGCTGAATAGCCATGTTGCGATCTGCCACCGTCAAGAGACGCTTCCATTTGACGGATGGTTGTGATAATTCGTTGCGCTTCTTCCACCATGTCCTTCTTCTCCGCTGTTACCTGTTTTACCTGATTGTTCAGGGTCTCTGAGAGAGCTGTAAAGAGCTATGGGTTTCCCCTATTAGTTTCCAATGTGAACGCAAATTCGTACTGTGTCGCTTACCTCTGCTTCTCTACTTTCGCGATCATGGCTAGCAACGCCAATCTCGTCGAAGAGGCCATGTAACTGGCCAATTATGGTATTAACTTGTTGGGAAAGGTAGCTCGCGTCCATCTTGAATGCGATGTTGACGTGAGGTAAGTTGTACTCATGAAGTGTTAGGTAGTAAACTTGGGTAACAGTGCGATGGTCAAGTATCTCGTATTCCGTGACGCATTGACCTCAATTGTGGTCTGTTGAATCGATATTAAAAAATTTGGGTGCAAAGGAGCGCGCACTTCAGGTCAAGCACACCAGAAGTTCGAATAGCTCAGTTGACGCATCCCAGGCGATGACGATAAACTAAATGGATTTCGTGCGTTGTGCATGCGCAGCGCCTACGGGAAATAATGTGCAGACTGCAGAAGACCAAATGCAGGTGATTTTTGCAGTAGGATTGATGATTTGTCTCTGCTTGAAGGGCCGGTTGAGACGATGTCTAAGAGCTAATATGGAGGGGAAGTTGAGTTGCAATGAGGTAAACCTGTTCAGGAAGATCAACAAAAAGCGCGGATTATTATTTGCTAGTATCGGGTTCAACAAGCCCACTTAGGTTACACTCGAAATCACCATGGCAACCGCCAGATTTAGCGCACAGGAGCATAGGTATGTACATGCACGGTCCGTTTCAAGTTTTGCCCCACTATCAAAATCATGATTTCTCGTGCGATCCTATCGATAAAGCTCAACCGCCACCAATCAAAACACTTTTCGATTTCCAAAAAGAGAATAATGCATTCGACATCACCGCTATTTGGTCATCGTACATGCATAGAGCAAAACATTATGGGGCCATTTAGACCTTCTAGATCTCAACCGTATCGTACTATGGATGCATGTTTATTTTAGGCTTATGTGCTGCTCCCAAACACTTCTATTTAGGCAATGTATCACCACGATATGCACTTTCGATTTGTTCAACTTGAGCATGCTAGATACTATCGTCTTCAATTTCTCATGTAACTTCTCCTCCATCTCTCTATCTATTTCTTATGATTGTAGTATAATTATGAGACACTATTATTTATTCTAAGACAGTACTAATTACTACAATTAGCATAGTACATGCATCGAGATAAGGTGATTCGGAACTGAGCATGGCTAAAGCATTCCATCTACGAGTTAATCGGCTTTACGCAAGTACCAGAGCCATTGAATAATAGGAGATACATATCCATGGGAGAGTAGCATAGTGCCTAATTATCCCATATGCTAAAGGTCCAAGGACATCGTTCTCTCACTTCATGAAGCATAGTGATTTCGGACATCCCCCACCGGAAAAGGGATCTGTATTATGCGTACGTGATCCGGTTTTAACCGGCCATTGGATGGTGGCGCGATGCTGTGGCTGCCGTAAATTCAATATTATTTTGCTTGGCAGGGCAACAAGGTCAACAAGGTCTTGATAGGAATTGTTTCTTGAAAGTGACAGATGGCTGTGTAAAGCTTTTATAGTCGATCTTGGAAAATGAAAGCGTATCGGAAGTATTTAAAGACTTTGCGTTGAAACCCCGAAAAGGGGGCATTTATCAAGGCAGATGAATAGAATGACTAGGTAACGTATCAAGGGAGTATAGCGTACCTGATATTCAGGAGGAGATATCAAATCACTGTAATCCGAATCACCTGTAAAGCTAAGTCAAGATGTTGATAACAGTCATTTGAGATAGCCATGTCACGAGAAATTGAGGTGCAACTGGCGATGAATAGGACTCACTCAAATGTTTGCTGTTTGCATCGCGCCTCATGCTTCATCTGAATTTCAAGATAAGCAGGGCGGCTAAGAGATGTAGGTTCGTTGAATACACAATCAGGCAATATTTCAGCCCCTTACGTCACTTCACATTGATAGAAGTTCTCTAGAAATTTTGAGAAGATACAATAGAGATATACCATTTTCGATATAGATATAAATTCTACTTATACGACTAATCGGATTCTTAACTTTGCGCATGTAATAAGATGAGTCAGCCGATAGCCGGATCATGGCTCGAGCGGTCTCATCAGATGGCTGGAGCGATCATATTCGTGGTATGGTATAATTGACTTCGATAGGGTAATCAATGACCCAGCCGCCCTCGTGGGAGCGTTACCTTTCCCCACGTCATTCCCCTGTCCGTCCTCGTCACCAATCTTCCTGACAGGTTTAGGGTTGAGTGTCTGATATCGAACAACGAGGATAATTGAGATCAAGCGAGTCAACAGCCAAGCAGTGACTACATTGCACCATGAATCACTATAAAGACCAAAAAGACGCAGAGATGGGCTAGATTTGCCTTGACAGGACCTGGATGGGTCTTTTCTATTAAACGGGATCGCTGACCATAGCGGTTCTTTCCCATCTTTTTTTCTCTATACTTCATCCAACTACTTTACGGTCATTATCATGAAGTTTAGCAACATCCTAAGTAGCCTAGCTACGGCTAGCCTCGCCCTGGCGGCGACTGAGAGACTTGCTCCTCTACGAAATGTCATCTACTTCGATCAGTACGTTTTCTTCTCCCCCGTCGTATCTAGAGTAGTTAAAACTAACAGTAATACAAGATATCACTCGACCAACCTACCGAGCAAGAATATAACGGCAGGTATCACCCATGTCATCATGGCCTTCGCAAACTCGTCTCTCTTCGCCTCAGAGACAGCAGGCACTTACAAGCCATTCATGCCCGTAAGCGACGTCCGCGCCATGTTCGATAAGAAGACCCAAGTCGGCATTGCAATCGGCGGCTGGGGCAACTCGGACGGGTTCAGCAAAGGTGCCGCCTCAAAGGAGAGCCGCAAAACGTACGCGAAGAACGTGGCTAAGATGGTCAATGACCTGGGCTTCGATTTCGTAGACATCGACTGGGAGTACCCCGGCGGCAACGGCGCAGACGTCAAGCAAGTCCCTAACTCCAAGAAGACGAGTGAGAAAACCACCTTCCCCCTATTCCTCCACGCCATCAAGACCGCCATCGCCCCGAAGAAGCTCTCCATCGCCGTCGCAGCCACGCCGGCAGGTATGCTCGCATACACGGGCCACCGCGCCTCGGAGATCTTCGCCGCCGTCGACATGCTCAACTTGATGTCCTACGACATGAACGGGGTCCACGGCTCCCTGCACCACTCGTCCGTCAAGGAGACCCTGGCCGCCGTCCACCGGTACCTGTCCCTAGGCCTCGAGCCGCGCAAGCTCAACCTGGGGCTCGCGTACTACGCCAAGTTCTTCCAGACCGCCGCCAACGCCACATGCCATCACCCCAACGTTGGCTGCCGCATTGTCGAGGCCGACGGCAGCGGCAGCGATGCGGGTACTACTATATCTGGCAGTATGTCTTTCGAGAAGGCAAACGTGCACCCCGACCCGCCGCCCACCAACCTCTCGGTCTCGGCAGACGGCGCGTGCGGCGCTGGCACGGCGTTCATGTGCGGCGCGGGGTCCTGTTGCTCGCAGTACGGCAGCTGCGGGACGACGCCTGAGTACTGCGGCACGGGGTGCCAATCGGCGTACGGGACTTGCACGGGCCCCGACGTAGCTTCGTCGTTCGCGAAGGCGCTGGCGCATGGCAGGCTCGACAGGAAGGAGGGCGGCATGTGGTACTGGGACGCGGAGGCGCAGCTGTTCTGGACGTGGGACACGGCGGCGCTTATGGAGCGCAAGTTTCGTGAGATTATTAAGCCGTTGGGGCTCGGTGGTGTTATGGGGTATAGCTTGGGTATGGACAACGCGGATTGGAGCCACATCCGGGCTGTCTCACATATGGTCAAGGGTGTGAAGGCGAAGACGGGCGGTCACCATTCGCATCGGCCTAAGTCCCATGAGAGGAGGCTGCGGGATGGGGTTGGGCGTTGAAGCTATTATGCCTTTGGCTAGGTTTGGAGTGGCTTTATGTGCCTAGATGTTCACGATCATACCATCAGTGTGCTGGCACCCATTCGCTTCATCGTGTACATAACTATTAGTTTTGGTAGTAAATGACCGCATTATCTAGTTGAGCATTGAGAGGATAGCCTCTACGTGACTTACTACTATGACGTTTTCTTGTGATGGAGATGATAAACCGCTATTAATGAGGTGAGACTTCTATCCATTATTAATTAAAAATGTTATACATAGACACTCATCCACACATCCTTCATATTCTTCGCGAGGTTCTCCCACAGCACAGCACGCTCCTCCACGTTGGACCCGACGTCTTTTCCAAGCGGGAGCCGCAGGCCGATCTCCTTGTCGGCGAACACCCCCGTCTTATCAACAGCTTCGACAATCCGCTGAGAGACCTTAGCCGGGTTGGAAGCCATCTTGAGAATCTCCGGGTTCGTAAACAAAGCCTTTGTCTCCTCAACTGCGGTACCCTTGTAGGCGTCGCTCAGGGGTATGTTGACGCCATTGCCTGTAGGATCGACGAACTCGGTAGCTATCAGCCCTGGCTCGATGAGCAATGCGCGGATATTGAATGATGCTACTTCGGCTTGGAGAGCCTCGGTGGCCCCTTCAAGGGCGAGTTTGGTCGCCGCGTAAATGCCGAGACCTGGGAAGGGCCTGACAGCCAACGCGCTGCTGAGGTTGACGATTGTCCCTGAGCGGCGAGATCGCATCGATGGCAAGGCGGCCTGGATCGTTCGTAAGGAGCCGATGAAGTTGGTCTTGAAGATCGCTTCAATCTGATCGACGCTATCAAAGATATTAGGCATATTCTCCCTCAAACATCACTTAAGAGTTGATTTACCTTGATTCTTCAATGCTTCCATGCATGCCGTATCCAGCGTTGTTGACTAGGACATCGACCCGTCCGTGCTGAGCGATGGCAAACTGGACTTGTGACTCCACGTCCTTGCCGACCACGTCCAGCTGTAGCCAGGTTCCTCCGAGGGCCTCGATTTCAGCAATGGTGTTGGCGATCTTGGCTTTGCTACGATAGCATGCGATGACTTTATGACCGGCCTTTAGAGCTGCCTTGGTTATTTCGAGGCCCAGGCCACGAGATGCTCCGGTGACGAGCCAGACTTGAGTTTCAGCCATGATGATAAGTAAGTTAACGATGTACTAGTAGTGGTATTGGAATACGAGCGGATGTGTATATCTCTACGTCAACTTGAGCCGTTACCTACTGGATTATATATCTACGTAGCTATTCATTCACGGGCCTCCATGCTTGGTAATCTTGATCTTAGGTATATGACAACCTACGCAATCCTGTTCCTCCGTTGATGAGAGGTGGGATAGCTATCCATCCGAGCATACTCGGGGATCATCATACCCATAGTAAAGTATCACCTATTCTATCCGACAGCCCGAGAACAGGAGGAGATAAGAGAGAATATAGCCTTGAAATGGTGTCGCCTATGCAAAAGGTGAAGGCCAGAGTACTATAGCCTGTATCATAGTGGCACAGGTAGGTAGCGATTCTATTATTATCCCGTATTATCCCGGGTTAGTGACCACAAGACACGATTCAGTTTATCTGTCTTCGTTTGAGGCCGGCACGTTTAATCCAGCCGAACTGTATTCCCCTAAAAGTCTTGGCGTTCGCTCTGGTAAGAGGTGATGCACTTTAATGTGGATGTGGAAACTGTGGACTCGTAGTTGTTTAGTAAACATTCCGAGGTTGAAAGAGGTTAACAGAACAGACAAGATACTAAATTCATGACCTTGTCTGCGACCGGGAACTTATCCATACGAAGCCACGAGACTAATCCTGAAACCGTAGATAGTTGTATTCAATTGAAGTGCATTGTATGACTTCTATTCTTGGATTCACGTAATTCTATTCACTATGGTTCATTATGGATGCGAAAGCGAGGAATGGCTCAGGGGAAGACGGATTACAAAGCATGAAGTTTAGGTCAAAAAAGAGGTCTGTCCGGCTGAACATCGGCTCTTTGTATACATTGCTTAAGTACCGTGGCGCGAGTTGGCTTTAACTTTTGGAGCTACATATTGTAAAGTTCGTCAGATGCTAAGTTGAATGCACATACCTTTTATGCATGCATATGTTCACCTCTGATTTTTCGACGCCAAGTTCTAATCATGCTATCATAATTGTCAACTTTCACGAAATCTCATTCCTCGAATGATATTTATCACAGTTCCAGTTCTTCTAATGCTCGTTCGGTAGCACTGCTCTCTACCTAGCTTGCCAAGTGCTGGCTAGCTGGGTATGCACCTTCGACAATGCGTGAGTTCATGGACTATATCCAGTCGGCCTTCTACTCTGCCACGGGCTGGAATCGAGACAACAGCTACTCCTCGCTCAATGCCACTTCCGATGCCCTTCTAAATTTCCCAACACCTCGTGGCCTCCGCCTCACCCTCTCCTCCCTTGCGACGCCCAAGTTTGCGACTTCGTACCAGCTAGGCACTGTGGGCATCGTCGATGGCTCTATATCGTACCTATACTCGACGGTGCCTCTTGACGATGCCATCGCTCAGAGTGACAAGATACCTCTACCAGACCTCTTTAGAAGTTATCGGCCGCTTGCCGAGCTGCCTCGTCGAGATGGAGAGGGAGGAAGAATGTTGAGAAAGGATAGTTTGGCGTATGGAAGGCTTTACCTCCCTGCGTCGATGCTCGAAGCCCTCTTGGTTAGACGGGTGTCGCCAGCGCTACAATTTCAGTTGAGCGCCGTCTCGGATCAAACACTACGGAATGGCGGAACCATACTTGGCATGGTTCAATACGATGAAGGTTCCTATTCGGTCGAGGGTCTGGCGTCTTCTGACGGAGGCTTGCTCGGAGTGCGCGGACTGTACAATTTTGGCGGTGATGTTGGTCACTTGAATGGACCAGCACATCTAACGGCTACGAATGGCAATGGCGGTAATGGCGAGCGGGAACGCATTTACGGTCGGTTCAGCACCGGCGCAGAACTTTACTATGGGACATTAAACAAATCGGGTGGGATGAGTTTGGGAGCGCGGTTCGCGACGCTGCCTACGCACAACGGCACACCTCTTACTGCGACGACGACGATCAATCCATTGATGGGAACTATAAGTTGGACCTATGCGGTTATGGCTGGCAATAATTGCTCGCTCGCGACGAAGATGGATTTTAACGTCTACAGTTACGAAAGCGACTGGTCTGTCGGCATGGAGCTGTGGAGGAAAAAGAGTGCTTGGTCTGTCAACCGAGAGCTGGAAGAGGTAGAAGCGCTAGTACCAGGAAAACCTACGTTCGAGAGGAGTTTTGAAGCGAAAATGGATTGGAGGTTAGACGATCCTCTCCCACCCGTAGATCCAATTGCAGACGCAACTCCGGACACAACCGCAGACCTGGCTGAAGTTGTACCACCACCGACTGCGGTGATTCAGCCAAAGAAGAAAGAAAGAAGTTTCCAAGCTAAGATGGAGTGGAGGCTAGACGACCCTGATGTGGATCCATCAGCAATATCAAGCGCCAATGAAGATGGAGCGGATGATGAGTACTCGGGCGTTCTGAAGGCGCGTCTAGACCAGCATTTACGAGTTGGCCTCCTATGGGAGGGCCGAGTCAAGTCTTTGCTTTTTAGCCTTGGCAGCAGCATTGACCTACGACGACTTGATTCCCCTTTCCGCACTCTTGGGTTGGAAGTACAATTCTCGTCATGAAAATGCTGATAGGACAATATGAGTGTTAACCCCTCTCACTGCCTCGTGTGCCGCGAAGCTAGTGCGCCTGCATTCTGGTTCAATCTGACCTGGCGGTATGATTGAGCGGCTTGGAAATTGGTGGCACAGTCACATTACGAAGGCAACGGTGGCACAAGCCAGTCGCAGTCAGACCTCGCAGCTGATGCATACTAGTGGCGTCCTTCCTAAAGCGTTCTGCCCACGCAAAATAGGGGAATGCAACTGCAGTACTGAAGACAATTAATTTCGACAGCAGCGAAAAGATCAGTTATAAGTCCGGACTTCAACGCCATTTAGCCTGCTGTCATGAGGTGACACCGGGTTTGGACACCTTGATGTCTACCCTAATTTCGGTATGCAGGTCGGTGTGTTTGTTCCGGCCCCCAACGCTGCCTTGGTACGGCACGAGACCCTTCGGCGTGTTTCTGACTTTGGTATGGCTTTCTGAGAGAACAGCCGATCTAAGTTGGATGTCTCGACGGATATTTCACTATATGCGGCGGTTGCGCCAAGGTCTCGCCGTTCGGCATGATACCGTCACCCTGCAAGGGTAACTACCCACTTACTGTGAACGCGGCATTGAGTCCCTTATGCGATCGTTGATGAACTGCTACATATATAACCTTGCAATGGGGCGCCGAGAGATGAGCCGTCTTGGACGAAGCTTGTTTCAAAGAATTGCCCATCGAAGCCATGTTCCCCTAGTTACTCCACATATACCACTGAGGAACACGAATTCTCGGGGCATTCCTCTGCTTTGGTCACCTCTGGTACCCATCTTTAAAGGGACCATCAAATGATGTAACGTATGGATAGGTTTGGGGGTAGACAGGAGATAGAGTCATGTAGTGGATCTTGTCGATTCCGCATCTATACACATACAGAGAATAAATCATTAAATATGAAGCTGTATATTCGGATCATTACTGGTTTAGGAACATTGCCATAGAGTCACTGCCTATTCGAAGTTGTGCCAGGTAATCTTGTGGCACATATATCGGATGAGGGGCTGAATGCTTAACTGCTTAGGGTTGCAGTATAAGGTGAGGTTCAGCTTCGAAGGGTACGTATTGGAGGCTGAGAACCTTGATGGCCCAGCTGAGCTTGGCCCGCTTCTCGAGAACCCTGATGGACAGCCTAATGCGGGTGCTTCCTTTAAAACGCCGTGTAGCGGCACCAACTGACGTATCATAGGTCGCGCAACTGAAAGTGGATTAGTCATGTCAGCACGTACCAGTACTTAATCTGCATGTATGTGTGGAGTGAGTGAGGGTCTTTTCTTTAGTATGCGAATGAGACTCCATACAAGCAGCGAGATGCCACCGAAGAGGAATGAATATTCTAGTGTAGGAGCCGGTAATAATGCGGATCTTATGATCTTTCCACGATAAGGTATTCATGTCAGCAACCTACAATGTACCTTTTCTAAGGCATTCTGTCTTTTCTATACCATCAATGTTACTCTATTCTGTCATCAGCCTTATATCCTAACGTATGTTGCAGATATATTACGTCTTGTGCTCGGCAGACGTTGCTTTTACCTTATCGCATGACAGCCGAGCCATGTGCGCGCGACTCCTGGTGTCATTCTGGTGTCACGTTATCTATGTAAGGCATATGAGGCACACACATCAGGGCTATTTGGGAATGAGGAATAACTGTAAGGTAGAAATTAATTCTTGTAAGGGTATCGTATGTGTAAAAAGATGAGGGTTAGAACAGTGTGCTATATTTGTTGTTCTTGCATAGTATGGTTCTTCTAACCTATGACGAGGTTTATTTTGCACTGGTGTAACTTGAAAAGGTTAGTCATGGTACATTCGGTCACTGTATTATTTCCTACCGTATGTACATGTAAATGTATGAAAAGAAAACTTTAAACATACATGTAGGTACCCACCGAGGGTCGCATGCGTCGACCAATCCAATGAATGAAAACCCACATCATACTTCCGAAAACAGCATGGGCTGCCGGGAATACGTAGCTGTCTAGGCAAGTCAGCCAGTCAGACAGTCTAAAGTAGGAACCTAACCGGGAGGGTGGATCCAACAATACAGGGGACTTTACCGTTTCTGCTGACCATTGTATCAACTTTGTGCGGTCGAGGACATCGGCCATCAAGGTCCTCATTTTCGCACCATCATGACATTCTACATTCGTCTTTCCCTCTCTCTTACACAAATCCCTCGTTCTTGCCCTTGCTTTTTGCCCACATATGCCCGACTAAGCGGCCAATGTACCTAGACTTTAATAGCTGAACTAATCAACGTGGTAAATGTTATGTCATTCCGCCTTGCCAGTGTCTCTAACATTCAATGTGTAATTTTTGTAACCTTTGTAACCACCACCCACTTGAGTTTTGACTCACTACTTGACTGAATACCCTGAATCGCATCATCTAATCCAAAGTCACTGTACATTGCGTGCACACACCCCACACTACCTATTCACCATCATTTGTCAATACTGTCTTATCAGTATACTAGTGGGAGACTCATCTTTCCCATAGTTGTCGTTATTCTTGACGATACCTGCCTCACACAAGACTGAAGGGAATTCTAACAAGGGTGCTTTCTTGGGTCGCATACTGCTAGACTGCATATCACGGAAGAAGCATCGGCTAGATCTTCTAGATACTATCGAAGATAAAGCTTCATATCTGCAGGAACCCATTCTTTGTGCGCCGTTAAAACGCGCATCCTGCGAATACTCGCTTAATATCGCCATCCTCACCGGCGCCGTGGAAACGACCGTACCAAACATACGTACTGTATGCACAAACACCCGCTTAAAGTTCATAGGACGCGGAAACCAGAAGGAAAACCAACTCGGTCAACAAAACTGGTGTTCACAATCTTACGAGTCCCGGGGTCTTCTGCCTTGAAACGAGAGATCAAGAAGCAATCACTCCTAATAGGTAAGGTCCCTTTTCCTTTTCGGCCATCTTGCAACGTCGTGTTGTTAGCTGCTTTCGTTTTCACCATTCATGATCTAGAAACCATCCCAGCCTACCTGGAACTGGGTCACTAACAAGCTCCTTCATGCAAGTCATGTTGGTTGGTTTGTTGGTAGCCATCAAGGTTCCCTCTTGACAACCAGGTCTTTGAACTTAACGGCCCTAATTCTTTGAAAAATATTGGCTCCGTCTCCCACAGCACAAAGACATTGTTCTTCTTCGTTATGATTGGTCTACACGATATACCCTGTTGGACCACACTGTTTTCAATATATCTTCACCTTTTCCCTTATTATTGCACCTGCATATTTATCTGCACCTTCCCGCTAATCGATATTTTCAGCCTCAAGATTTTGCGGAACCTTAGTTGGTATATCTTCCCTGCTTGTCCCGTTTCTCCTGATACTGTTGTGACGTGTTTCTGACAACTGCTTGCAGAAAAGATCACCTGCAGAGGGTCAACAAGATCGGTACACCTTCGGCTACTGGATTGTGTTGAATATTCCTACAACACCATTACACTCTTTCCTCGCAAGAACACTTTCATTATTTCAGCTATCTCGACAAGTGAATCTCTGATCAAAATGTCCATGGTATCATCGGCCTTAGGGGCCATCCTTCAAGCGCGACAGGATGACTCTTCCGGCGCGGCTGACGCGGCCCCTGACTCCGGCTTCAGCGTCACCATCGACTGCGACAGCGGTAACGAGTACGACGGACGCATGGGAGTCCGAATTTCCTCCATTTTCGTCATCTTAGTCGGTTCTTTGATCGGTGCCGTCCTGCCAGTTGTCTTGGCTCGCGGTACAAAGGTACAAGTTCCCGGAAAGGCATTCTTCATCGCCAAGTACTTCGGCTCCGGTGTCATCATAGGAACAGCATTCATGCATCTTCTCTCACCAGCATTCGACGCCCTAAAATCACCTTGTCTGCCAGATGGCCCCATAAATGACTACGACTGGGCGGCCGGCATCTGTCTGATGACCGTCTTTGTCATGTTCACTATCGAATTGTTAGCCAGTCGTTTCGACTTCTTCGGCCACAATCATTCTGACGCGCATGCGATTGACCCGTCCCTGGATATCCTTAAGAAGGGTAGCCAGACGACCTCACCTTCGCCAGCTCGCGACGTCGAAGCCGGTTCAGCTAACAAGGAGAATCATGATTCTCGCAACGACAACGGTCTAGGTCTCCCCACGGATGTTAGCTACCCCCCTGGAGGTGAAGACCATCTCGGACACCAACGCGAGCACCGTGAAGCCGACAACCACACAGCCTTCGCCGCGCAGATGACAGGACTCTTCATCCTCGAATTCGGTGTCGTGTTCCACAGCATTTTCATTGGTTTAACGCTTGCGGTTTCCGGCGACGAGTTCACCGTCTTGTACATTGTGCTCGTCTTTCACCAGACATTCGAGGGTCTTGGTCTCGGTTCGCGACTGGCTACTGCCCAGTGGCCCGCGTCTAAGTGGTGGATGCCGTACGTGTTGGCTTTCGGCTATGCTCTCAGCACCCCGATTGCCATTGCTGTGGGTCTTGGCGTCCGTTCCTCGCTGGAGCCTGGTAGCCCGAAGAACTTGGTCATCAATGGTATTTTCGACTCTATCAGTGCTGGTATTCTAATCTACACCGGTCTGGTTGAGTTACTTGCCCACGAGTTTATGTTCAACTCTTATATGCGTAATGCCGGCCTCAAGGTTCAGCTCTTCGCGTTAGGATGTGTTGCCCTGGGTTGTGGATTGATGGCGGTGCTCGCTGAGTGGGCTTAAGCATATTTCGGCATTTTGAGGACTATGGCGGTTGGGACAGGGAATGGAATGGAATGAATGGTTACGATAATCCCGGCATGTCACGGACTCATTTGCATATATCACTCGTCATTTCTGCCTAGCTCCCGTCGTGGATTTTCTTCGGTTAGACGAGACTCGGAGATGACCGACCTATCAGGTCTTCATGTACATAATGAACTTTTCTATCTACAATACTGCACGACATGCTATACCTACCGGGACTGGAAAAGGATTCGGGATACACGAATAAAATGTCACAGAAACTAATACAAGATTGACAACAATAGTCACGGTTCAGCTTTCATTACGTTTGATTTGAAGTCCCTTGATTGTGATTTGTGAGATACCCCCCTCGTGGATGGAATCCCACTGGGTATTGCTTCGTACCGTGAGTCTTGGATTTAAGTTCCCATAGCTCCCAGTTCTGTGAAAGAATATAACAACTTCGATCGCTTCCCAGTTTTTGCTTTTTGCTGACACTCGGGTATAATTCCCCGCACGCCACATAAGACCACCCGAGTTATACGCTTATCTTCTGCGCTATCTTCAGCCAGAAAGCAAAGGCTGGGTGCTTTCGATTCGTCATGCTACAACCCTGGCTCGGGCGTATGGGTTATTCTCATGCATTGTGAACAGGTGTTAACGTTTTAGCGGTGTTCCCCTTCACCGAGAAAGTTACCCATATGGAGTATGCGATAACTTTTCCGGGTACAAGTTTATCATGCTGTTTAACCTATGTCTACTAAGTATACCTGTGAAGTGAGGTATTATTCTTTACAAACGCCCAAGGTATCTTCCTGTATTCTAGTTTAGTCACAAACATATAATCACTATTTCCTCACACCATCCAACCCCTCCATTCCTCCCCTCTATCGTTAGTATACTATCTTATCCATAAAGTCTTTCTTACGTGCTCATGTAAACTACCTTCGTCTCGTCTAGATCTATCAAATCTCCCCCCCTTTCCCCTTCCATGATTTCGTATCAGTGTAATATCACCTTCCTCCCTTACAATTAGGATAAAACCTACAATACCCTAGGACATATTTCCATATGCTCACTACATAGACACAGCAAGAAATACTTTTATTCCCGGTGCCCGTGAAGTTCTAGAATGATAGGTGATACCTCACAAAAGCTTATTTTGTTATCAAGTATATTAAGTTGCTAATACTTGATCTCTACGGTATATTCGCTTCCAGGCCGAGAGACCTTTACAACCGCCTTTCTCGCTCCTAGAAGAATGAACGAGAACAACTATCTAGCAGCTGCCGAACTTGGCTTGAAGCCAATTCACCTAGCCTGTCTTGAAGGTGACTTCGAGGCGGTTCTCAAACGAGTTTGTCAACCTGGCAGCATCGATGCTCTCACAGAGCCACAGACTGGCGCAGAGTGGCGACTCCGCGAGACGCCAATGTGAGTAATTACCTATCAACTTTCTCTCCAGAACCAACTTAAATATCGGCACCCCAAAAAGGAGAAATACTCACTTGTTACAGTAAGCTCGCAGCTCTCATGGGGCATCTCGATATAGTCGAATTTCTCATCGAGCGAGGCGCTGCTCTAGCCCACGATGGCTTCCATGCTTGTTCATATGTGGGAGACGAGGGCCTCGCCGCGCGTCGAAGAGACTTCTTCCTGAGAACGGTCAGGATAGGTCGTGAACACCCGGACGCTTTTAATACACGCAAGACGATTCATGATATACTATCTTCTCCCGGTCGTAGAAGCGTTTTTAGTGCGAGTAAGTAATACCAAGAGCCATTCTCCTACACCCTCACACTGCCTAAGTAGCTTTGATTTTCGTCTTGGGCTCATCTGAGAGCAATATAACTCGATAAACATCTAAGCCCCTATATCTACTTACTTGTAGGATGAAATAAACCCAAGCTAACTGTCTTGTCATAGTGAAAGGTCCCAGAGCCGATATAGGCTTCCCGGACTACAGGCTCGCTAAGCAAGGCCGCGATATCGTAGTCTATGCCCCTGTCCTCCGCGTCAAAACCGACATCACGCTTGACCGCGGCAAGACCATCGGCGTCATCACAGCTAAAGGCGACGGAAACGTCCTCATGGCCGCCCACAGCGGGTTTCGCCTCGGCGGCGACCGAGACGAGAAGTGTCTCGACACAAACAAATGGAACTACATCGCGCTGCACCACATCGCGGCGCTCCTTAAATTCCACTTCCCGGGAAACCGCCACGACAACGGCAATAAGCCGGTGGAAGACGAGCACCGGGGACGCGCACACGCGGGCCATGTCGAGGTTTTACTGGCGGCGTGGTATGCGCTGGAGCTGACGAAGAAGAGTAGTGGGAATCAGGACGCGGATTTGGAGTGGCTGCTCACGCAACTGCATACCCTGAAACGGGCGACTTTGGGTCACGCGCGCTCGGCTGTCATCATGATTGATAGCCAGCCCTGCGCTACGTGTCTCAAGTTCATCAACCGCCTGTTCCAATACACAGGCCTGCATTTCTCAGTCAAGGGCGGAGTCGGCATCGGACCTACGCTAGCGACGAAGGATAAATATAACAATCGATATGATACGTTCGGCGATGTCTTTGAGATGTCCGATGGCGAGGATTCTACCGATTCCGCTGGCTCTGGCCTGCAAAGCCCTCCTACTATAGTCCGGGCCCAGGAAGCTATATGCGGTGTCCGAGACACGATTGAGCAAGACGTGGAGAGGGATGACACAATCATACAGGCCCAGGCGGCAAGCGAGGCGTTCGCAAGGGTATCGGAGTCGCGATTCTCGCCTATCCTCGACATGGACACGAACAGTGACACGGACGACGTGTCTCCCACTACTCCCCTTGCAGTTGTTGCCCCGTCAAAAGCACCTATCACCCCAATGCGTCCTCGAATGCAATGGCCGATCTTGGAGCCCGCGTCTAGATCTCGCATTGCCATCGAGGACCCATTCCGCGACATTCCATCCCGCCGCCCAGAAAATCATCACGAGCTGCTAGCCGAGTACAAGAAGAAGACGCCGGTCTTCGACTTTCCAGGCTACGAGAGTGTGTCCCCGGAATATCATGCTATCCCAAAATATCGCCCGCAGCACCCAACACCGCGTGCTGCGGCTGCTGGTCCATTTACGACCAGTATTTTTGCCGCAAACAAGAGCAATGGCTCAACTCCAGAGCCACTGGAAGACACCATCCTCGTCGATATGACTGAAGACAACGACGACGTCGGGTATCCCAGCCCGGGCGGTAGCAGCGGTACCACAACCCTTCGCAACTCGATGGTTGAAGTGAACCCCCGCCTAGATACCAGCCTCAAACCCAACCATAACACCGGCGCAAACACACCGTCCCCGCCAAGCAAAGCTTCAGCTTTCTTCTCGTACAGCAGTTTCGCGCCGATCAGTTCTCAGTCCCAGCGCGAATCCGACCCCGGCACCAGCGTAGAGAAGCACCAATCCCAGCATCAGCACCATGTCCAGGTCCAAGCTCAAGCTCAATCCCAAGCTCGGTCTCAGTCTCAATCTCAGATCCAAACCCAAGTCCAAGCCCAAGCGCACACTCAAGCAGACACTCAAAACCAAAACAAAACCCAAACCCAAATAGACCCAGTCCACTCTGACATCCACATGCAAAGCTGTTCCTCCGACTCCGACCCCGACCCTGACCCCGATAACGAAGACGACTGCGAATACTACTACATCCCGAAAGCCCAGCCACATCCACATCCACATCCACAACCGCAACTACAGCAACCGCGGCTGCGTCTCCGCTTCAACCAATCACCTCCAGGTCCAGGCGAAGTGCTCAATTTCACACCCAACTCCACCCCCACTACCAAGTCCGATTCGGATGCGGAGCACCAACGTGGGAGAGACCCGACGCCGTGCCCCGTCCCCGTCCCCGTCCCCGTCCCGGGGGTGACACGGCTCCAGCAATGGCGGTACCAGCCGCAACCGCAACCGCAAACCCAACCGCAACCACTCCGAGCGCGCACGGGGGCTCGGGCTGGGGTTAGTGGTTCGGAGAGGTTTATTGCGCGGGGGCCTGGAGCGGGTTTAGGTAGGCCAGTGACGAGGGTGCAAGGAGTGACTCCGGGGTCGTTTATGGGGGGTCTGGAGGGAGGGTTTGGGAAGAATGGTTAGGTAGGTACCTAAGGTTAGGGGGTTGTTCTATTGTGCTTAAGGAGGCATTTTGGGGAGGTGTTGCTGGTTTGGGGGTATTAGGAAAGGTTGGGTGAGTGACTGGACTTCATGAAGTTTATGAAAATATGGTGAGATGATTGGGTAGTGTTCTTGTGTTCCCGGATATAGTTATGAGCTCTTATGAAGAATTTAAGAGAGAGGGAGAGATTTGGAAAGGTTATGTTGCCATGGTGAATAAAAGGGGATTAAAAGGAAGGGGAGAGAGTAATGTTGGAAAATCTACACTCGCTGACAATACTATAACTCATCTACTAAAATCATTCATCAATCCAGTATCCTAAGATCTGATTGATTGATCTTAAGTAGTGGAAAATACTACTACGTAGTTTAATCACCAAGTCAGGGTCTATCATCTGTCATGGGGAAATGCGAATGCCAAATTCGCCAATCAATTCATTCAGCCCTTTTCAGACGCCGTGCCCAGAGACCTATGCTACCTAGTCCATAGTAGTAGCAGAATCATTCCCGCATGGTATCATGTTCACTCGTCATCCTCCTCCTCCTCAGCCTCAGCAGTGGTCTGGGCAATTCCTATTTTAAGTTAGTTAAAAGTTCTTGTCTTGTGAAAAATGGGAAAGGCTAAGGCGGACGTACGGTCCAGATCCCGCTGGCCAGACTGAGTAATCCGTCGGCCACCAGCATCTTCATCCTGCTCGAGGACACCAATCTTCTCGAGGGCCTGGAGGATCTTACGGTCGACAGAGCCAGAGCCTTCGACGTGCTTGGAGGGGCGGACACCACGGTTCTTGGCGGTTCCGTGGACCTTGCGCAGACGGCCGACACCGACGGTCTTGCGTAGGTAGACGTGACGGGCGACGCTGGCAGCGCGGACGTAGAACCAGTCGATGTTCTGAGGGGGAAGCTCGCGCGAGGGGCCAGTCTTGACGGTGTCAACCCAACCTATTTGATTATATTAGTATTAGTATTGCTGCGTATCAAGGGTTTTAAGTAGACGTAAAGCAGGAATACGTACCAGGGATAGGCAGCTTGCCCTGTCGCTTCAAGAAGCCGGCATATGCGTTGATGAACTTTTGCGCCTACATTATCCGAAAACCCATCAGCAAATATTCCGTCATCAGAAGTCTTGCGACTCCCTCGCGCCTGCTCTCAAGAATGTCCCATTGCTGCTAGCCATCATTTTGATTGTGCCGCTGCAATCTGACGGGAGTATTTCTCGAAGGAAGTTTTTGTGCTCGGGTGCGCGAGAATGAAAGGCGACTCGGGGTTCACCCGTGCATTCACGGCGACGCGGTCAAGGAGTTGTGAAATGTGAGGAAACCTACATCAACATCGCGAACGGAAACTCCGCCAGTCATTTTTGCGGTATTGAATTTGGTATTGTCGGGGAGAATTGAAGAGGTTCGGTGGTCGGGATTGAGGTCGTCGCGCAAGAAGTTGGCTGTGTGCGGAGGAGAGGTGTGCTGTGAACTTTTTTTCCCTGTGAATTTGGTTTGGTGGTGTTGCAGGGGATGCTGAATGTGGGGCACTGATTCCTGGCAAAGATTAGGGCAAGCCCTCCTTGGACGCTATTGCATGTACCTAAGTATATCTTACATCAGCAACCTTGTGTCTCACATGGGTGGTTGGATCCACTTTTGTGTAGCCTCAAATTGTTTCGCGTTTTCTGCACCAGATTTCAAGCCCCACCTTTATCCGATGAAATGTGGTTCCCCTCCCAAACTCACTACGGCTTCTACGGTTGTTCCCGGCTGTTTCCTAAACGTCGCTCGCTGGTGCTCATAGCCATGTATTACTGGTTACTACCGAGTCAATGGGCTCGTCGATGTTGTCTACCATGGCGTAGCTGTGATTCTAGCCCAACACTAGTTTATGTGCCTACTGACGTTCTCAGCAAGCCACCTACGAAACATTTCCTATGCTGGTATCAGATGGCTCAAGACGTGAGCCAAGAAGGTAATGTGAATGATATATCTGCCTTTTTTTCTATCTTATCTATTGATTTTACGCATATATTTGTTTTGCTTCATTCATTCAGCATGGGATAATAGGTAAGTTACCTACTGATTTGTAGTTGTGATCTTGCTGAAGTCCCGACCGCAGCGTTTTCCGTCTTCACCCGATTAGACAACTAATCTTCATCAACTATTTATGCCTCACTTTAAGGTTTCCAAGATGCTCTAGCTGGATAGAAAGCCAATGCTCTTTCTGCGATGCAACATTCCATCGTTGGGGTGTCGGTGGAAGTCAATACTGCTGCAAACAAGCGTTTGGAACTGATACCTGAGGAACTCTGTCCCATTTTCCAGTTATGATCGACCCGTCGTGGCTGCAAACAAGGTAGAATTGGCTCTAAGTTGTTTTTTATTTCCACATCAATGCGTCCAATGCTCGCTTTTATTTATCCCCTTGAGACTCCATGATCACTCAGCTCTCGTACTACAGATCCCCCCCGAAAGGTCTTGTAGTCATTCATCATGGATGACAATCAATCAGACTCTAATGCCAGTGTTCCGCATGTTGGCAGGTTACCGTGCTTCGGTAGAATCCACACCAAGTCTTTTCCAAGTACACGTACATTAGATTCCAAATTTCTAGCCGAGTACCACGGTGAACTCGACTCTCTCCGCCGTCAGTGGGAAATACGCGTCCTTGACTACTGGGAGGCGTGTTGGGATAGATTTTACTCTGTTCATGGATATATGGATATTGAAAGTTCTCCTCCCGTCCTAAATCGACCACTGCAACCATCTAAGCCGTTCGAAGACTGCCTTCGAGTATTCTCGAGACTAGAGAGAAACGTACAACAACTGCTGAAGCGCCTAGAGTTGAAGAAGCACCAAGTCAAGGCTATCAGCTGCAAGCGGAAGATTGATGCTAAATATCGAAGCCAGCTTGGAATGCGCCCTCGCAAGACGAGCGCCGAGGACTTTCCAATCGAGCTTGAGGAATTTGCGTGCTACTGGGATCCTTGGCATGTCACGGAACCCCAACCGACGCCATATATGAGGTCACGGAGTGGAGGAGGCGATTATATCATCAACGAGTATTACACGTCTGATCATGAACGTCGGTTAAGAATCATATGGCAGAAGGATACGGCGGGGAGTGTTAAGGCATGCTTGAAGCCGGAGGATTACGATAAGCTTGATGTTACGACCTTGTACATCTACGACCCATGACGCCCGCTATATGAGTCATAGCCTATGGAAGGACAGACGGAATGGGGAGGGCATTGTTCGTTACAATCATGTTTAGGGGTTAGAGGAAGCTAGAGGATATAGTAATATAGTAATACCGTATCCATGGTTTCTTCTCTTACGGAGCCTACCCCCTCCTCATCGTTTCATTACTCAATTCCAAAACGCTTTGGGAAAATTTAGGTATTTCCATTGACCACCTTGAAATACGCAGAAGAGAAAAACCGCGGTGGCGCCGCCAAGCTTCCATGAGTCCTTCTGTAATACTTCCCGCCAAGTATCGTGCGACAGCATTATCTCATGTCTAGTCTTTCGCATTCATTTTGCATTTATATCCATTCTGCGTCGTTGGCTCGATTCTTCTCGAGATAGTCATATACTTCATCGTAATTCTTGCAGACATGTTTCGCGTCCCATCCATCGCTCCCATCAAAACCCTCGGGAAAGGAGGTCTGCTCGCCCTCGAGCGCGACGTCGCCGCAGCACATGATGCCCTGCCGCAGGTAGTCGAAACAATGGTTCAGATGCCATGGCGTCTCCTGCGGTACTCGACTCACGTCTGATGTGAGGGCCGAGTAGGCTTCGGCAATGGCGTACTGGTCCTCGGTGTTAGTAACAAACGGACTGCCTTCATAAGAGAGGAAGTTAGAGCAAAGGGAACGGAATTATTACCAGGCAATGGAGTTGGTGTGTCATCGACGACGTGACGACGAATTGGTCCGGGAACGCGTCGAGCCGTGTCGGCAGATTATCATAGTCGCCTGGGTTCTTGATTTCAAGGTAGCCAAGACCCTCTGAGATCATGCACGCATGGTTAGTCTCCCAACTGGAATAACTGGTCGTCTAATTGCCAACTTACTCGGCACCAGACTCAGCCACTTCTTTCGAGTCTCCTCCGAGAAGAACTCGGACGTGTTCTCCGGCACAAAGGCCGGGTCCGGAGAGAACGTCGTAATCTTCTGCGAGAACTCCGGCGCGAATCCTGTTAAATCGCCGGCGCCTTCGAAGAAGTGGTCTCTTCCGCGTCGGCCCCAGCTGTTCCCCAAGACGAGGACTATGATGACTACTAGGAGGAATGTGTCGACTAGCCACCAATATTCTTTGAGGACGGCGAAGAATCCGCTCTCCTTCTCTTTCCCATTTCGCGATGTCGACCCGTGCATGTAGTCTTTTTCGTTGAGATCCAGCGCCTCTAGGTCTACATCTGTGCTGCTCGAATCGTCGTGGTCTTCTTCGTGGATGACGTTGAGTGTTCGGTATTCATCTTTCGGTCTCCGTTGGTCCTTCATTTTTATTTTTACTTTTTTTGCTATTGAACGATGGCTGTTAAAATAAGTGAAAGCTGGGATCCCGGCCCAGTGCAAAGAGGGTAATTCGAAGCGAGACGAGGCGAACGAGCGAAATATGAGAATAATTGAAGATGAATTGAAGCTATCTCGAATTGAGGTAAGAGAGAACGAAATAAGATTAAGAAATTAGAGATCAGATGAACGACATCCCGTTTCCTCTTTTGGTGCTTTGCGACCTTGGCTGTTGAGACTTGCGACGTTTCGCGTCGCGGGCATTACGCGGCACAACTCCTGTCGCAAGTCGCTGTGATCTAACACCGTCCACTAATCGTGAGATATCTAAGGCATACATACTTATTAATCATACTTTTCTGCATACCTGATTTTCCTCATTATCTTTTACAATGCTCGATTGCTTTAAAGGTCCTTCAAAGACTCTGTAATTCTGAGCCCTCAAGGTCCTTAAAACTCCTCATGACAACAGGCAAGCCTTTACTGTTGCTGCAGCTTCTCTCACCACTCATTCTCGCTTGTGATAACTTCGTAAAGCTAATAGTGCGGTCTTGTAGTAAGTTATAGAAGTCGCTGGGGAGTCGATCGAGCGCCCTCTGCTGTGTGGCACCTTCAAGCCCTAGTTCTATAAGTTTCTTCTATCCCCACAGCTGTCGGATGCCGTAGCCGTGATCACTGCCTGCAGATCTATTTCCATAAAATGAAGAATATCTGTCAATAGATATCTGTCCCATGGTCTAGCACTGAGAAATTCCGTTTCCGGAGTCATCCGCATATGGATGAGCGAGATTTCAGCCTCCTTCCCTATGACGGACATTCTATCGCTTATATTCAGGAAATTCACGAAGCGCTCATAGCTTTGGGGGAACTCTTCGTGTTCTCCTAGAATCAAGTAATCCTGGACGGCGTTCAACATAACCCATTGTTCCGAATATGATATGGATTTTGAAGGGGAACGTAACAAGTCCCTCAACTTTTCATTCATAGAGTTGTAACACTTTAGTCGGCTCTGGCGAACAGCGGTGACAGCCCATGATGTCAACTTCAAAAAATCTAATTTGCTCAAGTGGCTCGTATTTTTAGAAATCGTCTGTTTTATCCAGTTCTCCCGATGTAATATGATATTCTGAGGATGAATCCAATGTGATGTTCGCAAGTTGTTAAAATAATACGACCTTAATTGGTTACAGGACGACGACAACGACTCTTTTTTGTGAGACCATTCGATTACTTGCTGCTTGAACTCTTCCTGTGCGATGGTCGGGTATTTTTCGGAAGCCTTGATGACATCCCGTTGGATTTTGAGTTCCTGGTATCTCTTAAGAAGGTCGGATAGTTCAGGGTAAGCGTCTTCTAGGACCAGGTGATTATATGGAATGATGACGGAAGTGCCATTGCGGCCTCGGATCTCATCAAAGACTCGGAAAGCTGGGAGAATATACGCCTCTAGCAAGTTCGGACAGCCTGCTACTAGAATTCCGAGAAGGTTCCCAGTGATTGCGTCAAAAGCCCAAGAACCGCTGTCTCCCTTTCGGATGAGCCAGGGGGCCTCCATTCGGAGGACCCAGACCGCGTATGGAGCATCGGTCCCTAGTATATTAACCACTGCTTCGGAGCTTACGAAAACCCCGCGGAGACCATAGGTAGAGCCAGGAGTGGCCATGATCACCGGAGTGCCAAACAGAGGCTCATTCGTAGCAAATAGTACCGGGCGAAAATCGCCGCCTACAGTCTGAACAAGATTCATATCACCCCAAGTGTTGGCACCGAGGCCCTGAAGTCCTGGAAGACTCACTAGGGCCCAGTCTAGACTTGCACTGTATCTTCCCCGTTGCTGCCACCCTTCTAGAATAGTTGGAATGCCTGTTTGTGTATGCCCAGTTGCAACGGTAATGTGGGGAGTAGTATCTTCCGCGATGATATTTTGAGTCTGGTGGAAGAAGATGTGACCCACGGCTAGACCATACAATGTGCCACCGATACTGATGACGCCGCCAATGGTTCCACGTATTGGGTTCCCCGAGTCTCTTACAACTTCCAGCCTCATGCCGCAGCTGTGACGTTTTTCGGTCCAAGACGGCAGTGGTTCGTTAAGCATAGCAGGACCGGTCTCATTGAGATCGACTTTGATTACTTCGAAGACGTTCTCATCTGTTTCCGCGGCTTCAGATTCTTCGAGATCAGAATGACCGTTCTCAGAGCCGTATTTCAGCACCTCGACATTCGGCAACCGTGTTGCGTACCAATTCTCGTAATTCTCAGACAGTTGACGGGACACATCGTCGACTAACCACCTCGACACTTCTAATTCAGAGCACAGAACAACGACGTATGGTGGAGCATTAGCCGTATTCTGTCCGACGAAGTATGCTCTTACAGCCCACAATGCATCTATCCCATTGACTTGTCTTTCCAGTCTAAATGGCAGATGGTTATAGCCCTTATATAGCTTTGATTTTTCTAGTCTTCGCTGAGTTTCATCCTCGGTCACGCATCTCATACTATTCCACTGCTCCTCGGCTAGGTTGCACCCACGGACGTACCAACCAGAGACCGAGTGCCTTGGATTCTTAGTCGGCTTACTGAACTTTAACGGTGCTGGTGGTTCGAAGTTACCCAGAGGTCTAGGAAAGACTATTTGGGCTCGCGAGTCGCCATCCAATTGGATATCGAAGGCCTTTTGTTTGTCGCCTTTCTGGAACGGGGCAGGTGTTTCTCGATCTTTGTACCTATAGAGGGCGTCTGGAGGAAAGAAAACCTCCAGCATTATGCTGACAGGATGTGTTAGGGTAACTAGATGAAGGCCTCGAAGATATTTCGGTAGCGTATGAAAAGCGAAAAACACAGCAGTAGAGTATTATAAAATTTCTATAAACATATTACGATGAACCGACCGGGCGATTCTTGTCGCCATTCAATCCGGCGCAGGGGCTGTGTGTAGAGTGTGGCTGAGTTGTCAGCTGGGTGCAATCCCAGCAAATAATACCACTTCGTTGTGTACTACACTTGAACCTTTGAAGTAGGCTGGCAATGCATGGATGACGATGAAGTAACATTAAGGTAGAAATTATGCCGGCTCTGCCGTAAATAGAAGCTGCCATCATCTTCAACAAACGCTAGCCTTCTAGTTAGCGACCTACGAGCACTATGGAGACTATGTTCCAGAGTATCGTATTTTCTTCTAAAGATAAGAGAGACCTCAAAGAGTCGGAAAAGGAGAAATGGACTTGCGCCCTATGGGAATCCAATAAGAGATACTCTCCTTCTATTTCGCCTTACTTCGATTTAATGAATTATGAGAGGCAACAGGCCGCCAATAATCAGGACGCGCGTTTCCACGACTTGAGGTTCGAGGATATCCTGACCATTAGAAACATTATCATCAGCTATCGCGATCGAAGCGGAATAGAACTTTGCGACTCGGTATCAAAGTCTATTGCACCACAGCTTAGCCCCAGGGCTGTTCAAGACGCGATTAAACTTGTGATTAGAATGTTACTCCTCACGAAAGTCGAGTTCAGCGATAACAACGTTCATGTTCCACAGAGACACCTACCGTTTTTTGAGAATCGGAGTGTCGGAGAAACAATTAAGCAACTAGAGACGGCACCGCTGTTGCTTCAAGAACCCGTTCTGCAAACATTCCCACTGTGGTTCAATGCCATCGATTTGGAAAAAATGGCTGGCCTCAGAGTTGAGTGGGCAGACTATCTTACGGATCATCTTACCATCGTGAACGGGACACTCTACGTATTGCGAAACGTGGAAGCTCTGAAGCACATACAAGGTTCCCCTGCTCTGTAAGCCAATCTCAGCGCAGTGAAACATACCTAAGTACCTACAAGGCGACTCGGAATCATCTAACAGAATTATAGTGCCAAGGGTTTCCTTACAAACCGGTTTATTAGAGAGACTATTGAGTCAATTCTTCTCTTTTTCCCAAAAGACCGCTACGACTATCGAGCCTGGCTTCGAGGCAATGGAATGTTAGAAGAATGGCAGCAAACGTTGGTAAAGGACTACTGTGAACAGCCAAGTTCTCGCGAGGTGGCGGATTACCCCACCTGGGGCTATCGGCTTACTCACGTATTAGAGACTTCTAATAGCGAGGGGTCTTGGAGCTTTAGCAGGCTGTGGTATGATACCCGGAATGAGTCCTTATGGTGGACTAGATGGAGCCTTATTACTGCAGTGTTTCTAACACTCGTCTTTGGATTAATACAATCCATCACAGGTATTATTCAAGTCGTCTATGCCTCCCGTTCTTCTGGATAGCAGGATACGGATACGCTATAAGCAGAGAATAAGAGTATAGGTATTAGCAGAGTTTTCCCGGTACTCATAGAATAGCTGCACAGGTTAATACCTACATGTATCCAAGTATCCAAGTAACAGTTCATATTCCTTAATTTTTGACAAGTTATCTAATACGTAGAATTAACCCCCTGAATAACATACCTATCCTCTCACACATTAAAGGAGAAGGTACCTATACACTGAGCCAAAGAAAGTACTCTCACCCTACCTCAGCTCCTAGTTTAAAAAGGTTGGTTGCCTAGGTAGGTACCTAAGGTATCAGTGGCTTGGGGGCTTAGCGCTTCATCTGCTGATCAACTTGATTGCCCTTAGGTATGCTAAGTGTTGTAAGCACGTTATTCGACCAAATTCCTGAGGGTTCCGTTCCACTACATCGTGGCTCCGCGTAAAATCATCAGTCTAAGCCGACATATCCATTCCGAAAGGCTGCACCAGCCTACGAGTCAGCATCTCCGAAATACTTAAACGTATTTCTCTTTACTCACCTCCGGGAATTAGAGCCGCAGCATACATAACTAAGTTGATAGGCCGTAGGTCCTCATTCGCCGCATCCAACAACTTGCCTTCCCATGCGTCGAGCACGGCATCAGCGTCAGCGTATAAGGGGTTTTCCGGATCATCGACGTAGCACTTAATTCCGAGACAGGCTCCAAACTCTCGGAACGCAAGTCTGCGACTCACAGTGACGTGCCTCTGAGCCGCGGGTAGAAAGTGGTCACGCGCGATCCTCAGCCCACCTGCGGCCAGTTCGCGCGACCACGCCGCCTCTCGGTCAAAGTGGCTGATCCACAGGCTCATGCCTAGGTCCAATGGGTCCCCTGACAAGGACTTGGGATGGGTGGCCATGATGCGACGGTAATGCTCGATTTCTGTATCTAGCGACGGCGTTGAGGCTGAACCGTTGTTAGGACTTTTCTTTTTGAATTTCTCCGCAGTCCCCTGTAACAACTGATACACGACGAAGCCGTCTACATCGTCGAGGTTCCCCTTGCTGTTGACCAGCACGCGGCGCATGTCCGTCGATATCTTCCACACCATGCTCTCCTGACCGCCCCGCGTCGTCATGAAGTGCGGGTGCACGGCCTTGGCAAGCTGAACCGCAAGGGCATTCCACCGCGCCTCGCCTGTCGCCAAGGACAATCGGTTCAGGGCGAACATCCACAGGGTCAGATAATGGTGATACTGGCCATCGCCGTCCGGGCCGTCAGCATCCACCTTGCCTATTCGTAGGCCACCTTTCAGGGGCTCGGAGTCGGTCGCGCCGGGAGTCGGGAACTCCCGTCCCGCGTCCGCCCGAGGACGGAGTGGACCGTGTCTACGAGTTTCTTGGCGAGCTCGAGGTAAAGCTGGTGCGAGAGCGAGCCGTCCTTCTCGCGAGATAGGGTGATGAAATTGATGACGCCGAAGGCATCGGTCCAGAGGTACCTACCCCGATGTCCACCGGCCCCGGGATTGGCCGGGGGTTGCCAGGATGCAGGGTCCGGGGTATTCGTAGGATAGGGCCCATAAACCTTCTGCATCGCCTCTTCAAAAAGAGCTAGTTTCGGATTCATTGCCATTTGGATATAGTACCTTTTTGATAGAAAAGTTGCTTTGAATGACGTTTTGAACGAGAGCAAGTACGTGATGGAGGGCTGTTTCAAAGGATGTCTGTGAATTGATGCGGCCCCTCGAAGAGAAAGCATTAGCACTATCCAACTGGGTCTTCTGGGCCCTTTCCCATTCTTATTTCCCTTTTAAATTATCTACTGATATTGAAGACATTGAAATAGGCGAGTCTTTGTTCCATCATTGGATTCGGGAGGGTGGAGAAAAGCTCATGATTTACTTGTGACGAAACGATTACGTGTAATCACTACCGCCGAACGAATCTTGGGGTTAGCATTGTGCGCATTGGAGGACTCCGTAGGTATGGAATAGATTCGCGGTACCTAATATTACAGATAATGGAGTAATCACGTTTTCGGTACGAAGTTATGGTCTTCACAGGTGAGAAAGATTATTATCATCTACCGGGTGTGCTGTGATCACCCGGAAATCGGAAAATCCTCATATCCGATATCAACAACATCGTGGGATCGAGGAAAATACTATTTAGTAGAATTGTTTACTTCAAAGAGCTATAAGGAGACAAGTAGAATACCTTGTTAGCTTTGTTATATATAACTCCTGCTCCGCGGTCTAGTTTTTTCTTTCTTTCTTTTTAATGATAATTATACCCGCCGAGCAAATACACAATGGGTTGCCTAACACAAAGATATAGTACGAATATCAAAGCATAATGAGGTTATATATATGAGACTCTATATATTACTAAACATTAGGCTTAGGCACCTCCTTACTATAGGGCATCGTCATTGTATGAGAGAACTCATATTGAACGACTAACCCACGATAGACAATCATTCGCAAGTTACAACTAGGGGAAACCCGACACAATGGCCGCCCAAATCAATCTTGACGGGGCTCTCCTCCGTAATTTGCTAATTGAGCTCATTAGAGAGATAGGAAGTCAATTGATCACGCCAACTGAGCTGCTTGATTTTAAATGCATCTGTAAGCAGACAGAAGCTGCTATAGGCTTGCTCGATATGGCTAAAAAAGACGCAATATGGCAAATTAGCAAAACCAGATTTAGATCGCGCTTTTCTTCGCTTTACATGACGGAAGACAAGGAGTTAGAGAGTTTGGATTTGGACGTTTTGGGGTATTGCCGCAGTTACAGGCAAGTTCATTTGCACAGGCCTATTCTTCTTTGGGCTATTGAAACCGGCAAGGATATTGACTACATTAAAAAATGTATCAACGTTTACCAGACGTATTTCCCGGACGGGCTTCGCGGAAAGTGGTTTCCCCAACACGATAGGATATTGGAGGCTTACATATACCCCGAGTTTCCTTCACCAATGGTCGCAGCCGCAAGGGCAGGACGGCTCGACGTGATAAAAGCCCTTGTCGAATGTGGCAGTTCCCCGAGAGGTCGGGATCGTGCTATTTGTATGGATCTTCGTAGACAGCCTCAGAATTTGCAGGAGGAAATGTCTTTGGAAACTATAAGAGCCGATAACGCCATTCCTGCCGCTTGCGAGTTCGGGCACGAAGACATTGCGATGTTTCTGATGTCTATAGGACTTAGAGTTAGACCTTCCGATATATGGGACGCCGTTCAATTCGGATGCTTTAAACTCATGGAGATGCTTCTAGGCCAATATACCGCCATCGATCGAAACGACCTCCTCGGGCGTATTTTTAGTTGGGTGATTACAGGGACTGACAGGCCTATTAGGACGCATCAAATCATCGTGCCTCTTATATGTGCTCTGGATACTTCATCCCCTAATGGTATGAGAGAACATATCAAAGAATATACCAAAGAACAACTCGTATCTGCACTAAGATATCAACCCACTGATAAAGCCAGGCTCAGGGCCACGGACTTTTTCGACTTTTACATTAAATGGGCAAGCCCTCCATTTTCGGCCCTTCGCATCATTTACGGTGCGGCATCTAATGATGCAAATATAGAGATCATGAACGACATTCTTGACGGGGATTCCTGGTCGATAGGGGGATCCGAAGAAGAGCAATTAAAAACGATGAATAGGATTGCTAGAATCGTTGTAGAAAATGGCCATACCCACATCGCGAAATCACTCTTCAATTCAGGGTACAGATTCAATAGCGAACATTTTCAATATGCTATTCATTACACGCACCTTGAAATAGTCGAGTTACTTATCGCTTATGGAGTACCAATGCCTGCCAGTATCCAACGACTTATGGATAGAGATATGTACGCTGGAGTACTTGAGGTAGCATACGAGGCGGGTATGACGCGGCGTGTCCGAGAATCTACATATTTGCTTATGTTTAGATTGATACATCATGGCGCCGACTACACAGATAACTTTTGCTGGATTGAAAAAGAGCGGTTGTTAAATGATCTAAAGAAAGATCGTGAATTCAGGAGGTGGTATAATTCCGAAGAATCTAACGCTGCGAAAGCGGCAACGCCTAGCCGGCTGAGCTTTGCTGAGCGAGTTGAAATATATTCTGCTGAATATTTGAATCAACTTTACGCTCTGTCAACTCTCATTTTAGGAGATGATTGGATGGAGCGGAGAGCCGGGCAAGGAAGTGAGGACGAGGACGACCTTGACGGGTAATATATTGTATTTTATCGTCACAGTTTCTAGCTATAATCGAATAGAAGCAAGTTCTTCTTATTATTATGTATCACCGCCTGAGATCAGGGTAGCTATCAAAGCATTTCAAGATCGATAATGACCTACATATTTGAGTAAATAGACCTACTGGTCAGGGTGCTCGTATGAGGTTCTCGCCATAAAATGTCTTGTTTTCGTCCATATACCTACCTACCTTAGGTAAAGAAGTAGTCTATCCACACATTGAACATATTTCTAACACATCCATATATTCGAACTACAAAACGGCGTCAAGCATGGGCCAATATAAAATCACGGTTCTGGTTTATTTTTCTACCTTTTAATATATTACTACTTAAGGTACCTAATCCATGCGCGAAACAACGTTCTAGAACGATTTCATCAATTTAGTCCCAATGTGCAATGCGTAACTGTGCCGTGCGAAAGTATCGAAGAATCTTCAGACGTAATAATTTTCTATCTTGATATCTTTTCGATGTGGCCTAAAGTCGGGCACCTTTTCCAGGAACCTAACTTCATGAGAAACAATAGTAATTACGAAGGAATAACGGCGAAAGAGTTACTATGAAACATGAACATGGAATCTTATCATTTCATGTTTCCGTATTTTTCGGTGCCTTTGGTCGCTGTGAAATGAACGGTTGGAGCTGAAGCTTGTGTAAGGGCTTGATATTAGTAGATGGCCCATTCATTTTGATGCCTCCTATCCTGTTACCTACTGATTAACAGGGGTATTTATGTAAGCATTCGAAGCGGGGAGCCTAGGTATCTCGGGAGATCGCCCTTGTATATAACCGACTTTCCAAGCTAGGGGTATGTAGACTATCACGCTTGTCTAAACATGATACTTTTCTGTCATAAACGCTCCCTTCTTGTATCTCGACTTATTCTTCCATAAATTGAGCTTAGTCACCAGCGTGTGGGCAATGGCAACACAGACCCCAACAATTCCGCTCGGAATCCTAAGGGCCGGATCCGGAGTCGGATCCGAGCCGGACTTAACTCCGGCGCCGGTACTACCACCCATATCGCGCAAGAAGCAAGCTGCGGTGCTCTTCTCCGCCTTCATGACTATAGCCCTTACAATAGGGTACAATCAGTGTTTTGGCGTGTTCCAACAGTACTACCTCTCATCCGGCCAAGATGTTCTGGTGCCCTCTCCGGCCGCTCAGGATTCACCGCCGACAGCTTTGCTCGCATTCGTGGGCACACTGTGCTATGGGCTGACCTGGGCAGGCGGAATCTTTGTGAATCCCGTGATATCGCGAGTTGAGCATGGAACTTGGGCCCCGACCACACCTTCGACTCGGCTGTGGCGTCGCAGGATCCTGCGCTTATTGAAGCCGAGGGTAATCACCATGTCAGGGGTGCTCATGATGTCCGCTGGGCTCACGTTGGCCTCATTCAGCAGTTCCATATGGCAGCTTCTGCTTACACAGGGCTTCTTGGTTGGCTTGGGAATGTCGCTCCTGTACTTCCCGCTTCTAGCGCCTGCCCCTGAGTATTTTACCAACCATCGGGCCACGGCTATGGGCTTCGTGAGTGTTTTGCATGCGATTCATTTTTTTTTCAAGCGCTCGGTTGATGCAGTCTCACCTTAATCCTTTAGAGGCACCATCGCTAACTCTTTGGTGCGATTCTTAGATTCTAGCCGGTGGCGGAGTCGGCGGTCTCGTATTCTCAAACGTGATCCAGGCACTTCTCAGCTCTGTCGGTGGTCGTTGGACCCTTAGGATTTACGCTGTTTTCAACCTGATAGCTGGGCTACCGATTGCTTGGGCAGTGCCGAGGAGTCGATTCGCGGGTGTTTCTCCTGCGGAGGGGCCAAGCAGGCCAAATACTCATGTCTCGCGTGCTTTGGCCGCAAGACCAACGTTCCTATTCTCAGCTGTGGCCGCATTTCTCCAGGTCAGTAACAGCTTAATGGTCATTGATCATAGGTAGTTTCCGCATTTACACCTGTGTAGTGCTAGCCGACTCGTGAAACTCTATGGCTAATCACTCAAAACCTTAGGCGGCCGGTGCCCAACTCCCCCTCTCCTTCATCCCCTCGTACACCGTAATCCTCGGCCTCACCGCCACCAAAGGCGCCAACTTCCTCGCCGCCAGCAACGCCATCAACGCCGTATCGCGCGTCCTAACCGGCTACGCGGGCGACCGTCTAGGGCGGCAGAACACGCTCGTGCTAACACTGCTTCTTGCCGCACTTAGCGTCTTCGCATTCTGGGTATCCAGCGTGTTATCCACGACCTCGTCGTCGCTTTCCTTGTGGTTGGCTTTCATCGTATTCTACAGCTTCTCTACCGGTGGGTACTATGCGCTGTTCCCGGCGCTGATTGCTGAGGTCTTTGGCATCCGGCAGTATGCTGCTGTGAATGCGTTTATTCTGTTTGTGAGGGGGCTCGGGACTATGTTTGGAAGTCCGGTGGGTGGACAGCTGCTGGGGGGCTCGGAGGAGGGGACGAGGGCGTATTCGAGTATTGCGTATTGGGATGGTGCGTTGCTGATGGGCGCTACGGTGTGCTGTGTTGGGGTGCGCTGGGCTGATGGGAAGGGGAAAGGGTGGAAGTGGATTGCTTGAGATTGATGCGGCGAGGAACATGTGTAAGCCGTAGAGGACCTCGATTGCTTGCGACTCACCTTGTATTTGGATAGAATAGCGGAGTGCAAGAAAGCCAATAGTTTTGAAGTTATACTTTATTAGACCGAGGGCTCGACTGCCCGCTCTTGGAGCTTTCCCTTATGACAACGAGACTAGGTAAGTGATCATTGAAGATGATGTTGATTCACTCCTCTGAGCTGTGGTTAACTTAACATAGGTGATCTGGTCATTGATTCTTTGGTCTACATGGAATTTGATCTTGATGTGTTTGCCACTATCTACGGTAATATTCCCCAAAAGACCGAGAATTGTATATATAGATAAGACAAAACGTGGAGCGGATAACAACATTGAAGTTATATACGATCCGTAATGGTAATATCAGGAGGGGTACACAAAACGGGCGTTGGTATCATTCTAGAACAGGGAGAGCAGGGTATGCGGGGTCCCGGTTGCTGTGTTTGCTTTAAAATGGCGTGAGGGGAATCAAAAGCCTGGTTCTGGGAATGAAGACAGAGTACCTAGAATCAAAGGCGACCCAAGTTGGCGGAACCGAGGAGGAAGGTCGATCATGGTAACATCGGGACGACACATTATGACATACATCGCCATGCCACGTCAATGACTTGACACTTTTGTTGGGAGAATTGTCTTGTGTATAAACAGTATGACTTGATTTCTGACTTAAACTACGGATTAGACCGTGAAATTTAAATAGGGGCCATCTGTATCTTACAAGGCCAAGAATAAGTACATAACCCTGATTTCCTCCATAGTTCTCTTCATGATAATATATAGAACAGTCGGTTGCGGGGAATATTATGTTCTATTCCTATGAATTGTACCTATAATGCCTCGTTAAAGAAGCTGGGAAGAAATATGCTCAATTGGTGAAAAAGGGCCTGGTGCGAAACGCTAAGAGTATTTATAGACGCCAGAACTTCTTATTTCCATGGTCTATATGCCAGGAGAGAAGGGTAAGTGTGAAATATCCAGGTGATGCGAAAATCATCACGCCCCTTTGGGCTTCCATCCAGGAGGCGCGAGTTCTACCCCCTCGGGTACAAATCCGGGTGCAACTGTGTAACATTACCATGCATGTAAGCTAATGTACTTCCCAACTGGCGAGTAGAGGCGACACAAATTTCTTACCAGTATTTCCGACCAGCGTCCACTCTCCATGAGAGAGGGCGCTCTGCCAGGTGCCCTTGGGGATCACCACTTGTGGTTGCTGATTATTGAAGATATCTGGACCGAGGAGCTTTTCCACCGTGGGGGTGCCAGTGTTGTTTGACAGCGACAATGTTAGTGGTGCGCCCGCATAGTAGTGCCAGACCTCGGTGGCGTCAACTCTGTGCCAATAGGAGGAGCCCGAGGCGCCTTCGAGCAAATAGTAAATTTCCGTGCTTGCAGACCGTGTAGCATTGTCCGATGTTCTTATGACCGTGTCCGAGTCCTCAAAGGTCTGGACGTAGTAGCCCTTTTCGTCATTGGGGATGAGGTTGAGCTGCTTGACAATCTCTTGGGCGCTACGATGGCTGATCGAAGTTGACGAGTCACGCTGCACAATTGCTGCATGAGATCCAATCGAGGCGGCGATCAACAGGCCGAAAGAACCAAAAATCCCTGATTTGAACAGCATGTTGATATCTTGTGTCCACATTCAGATGCAGCTATGCACAGCAGTGAAAAACGAATGAACGACCAGAAAACTACCTCTAGACTCCGAAAGGGCGAGCAGCTGAATTAATGGCTTTGTAAGTCTTTGTATCACGTGAGGACCTGAATAATTTACTTATCCTAATTTGTGACGAACGGAAGGGATGACGGTTAGCAGCATGGGGTGGCGCCCGCCCATAATCAAATGAAGGAAGCCGCGGCGCTGACCGAACGATGCGCCTAGGATTCGCAAATGCCTGCGCTGAAGGAGAATAATATTTTAGGTACCTTTCCCGCTTATTCCGCATACGATAACCCATGCAGGAGCGGGACATGCACGAATTGAGTAATCCCCTCTGCTTCCAACATGCTTGGCTAGTCCAGGTAGGTGGTAGCTAACTCATTCGCAATAACTGGTGGCGATTGCAAGGGAATCATGGCAGATTGTCGAATATTTTACTTTTTTCTATTTTGTACCAAAAAATGGCCATTGGTTACTAAGGCTCCCTATGTATAACATCGTAGCACTCAATTAAATGAGGCGCGTTTCATATTTGTTGTGTCTTGACTGCTCTCCAGAGCCGCCATGGGAGCTTCCAACTGCTTTTCACTGTAAAAGGGTCGAAGTTCTGCGCTTCAAGTCTTGCTAAGTAATCGCCAGCCGGGACGCCTTCTAATAGGATGCCAAATCCTCGGCGGAGGTCTCGTTTCGTGTCATCGTCCCCGGGAGTTGCTGTTGGGTACTCGTGCTGCTCTTCACCGTGATGCTCATATTCGTGACCAGGATTTTCTCCTGCATGAAGGTTCTTCAACATCTCCCTTGCGGTGATGAGATGGTCATGAGCTCGAGTGGCGACTTTGAAAACGGCATCTTGGAAACCTTCAGCACGAGGACCATGTCGATATACATCCTCTTCTCTCAGGCCTGTCTCTGTCATGACGTCTAGAGGTAGTAATAGGACTGGGTTCCGACCACTGCCTACACTAGCTCCTTGAGGCGACTTCACAGGTGGTGAAGGGGCAGCTAAAAACGGAATTCCTCTCAGAACAGTCACTATGCCGCACGCCTTGCCAATGTGGCTAGCTAAATGATCCATATGCATGGATTGGATAGGAACTGCCGCTAAGTTTGAATACATGAGGGTTGAGTATGTATTCTCTGCATAATCTTCCAACGCAGCTAGATTGGTGAACGGTCGATTATCCATATACCTCTCTCGGGTATTAATTAGACGCAGTAACCAGAACTTAATGGAGCTTGGCGTGCCACCCATCTCAGCAAGCTGTGAGACGACTTTATATAGCAGAATCATGATGGGCTCTTTTGGAGGCTTCCCTGCGAACGTGTTGTTGACCGCATCTCGCCAGAACTGCATACGCATTTGACCAATAGTCGGGTGCGACACAAGCTCCGGGAGCCGTACCAGCTCAAGATTAAAAGCTCGTAATGCATCGTAGGCATCTCGCCTAGATTTGGGTAAAAGATTTCGAATTAAGTAAGAATCATAGTCAGACTGTCTATTTCAATTAGCGTCCTGCGTTGTTGTTATTCCGTCGAAAACTCTGTGAAGGTTCTACCTCAGCTGTGCGACACAGTATTGGCGCGCTTTCTCTATGTCGGTATCAGTAACGTAACATCTCCGGCAGGATCGTAACGGATCTCTAGGCCACCGAAGGCCTTGACGTGCCCGAAACGCCCGATACATAAGAAAATGGTATTATATAGAACAGTCCATGGTGTTGTCTATAAGAACCACGAGATTGAAATTCTCTATTATATCGAATAATCGCAATTGGAGCTTCCCAATGCCAAGGATAGGTAAAAATGATATCACGCTTGCGGGCCGTGCGACGCTAGCGTGGAGCCTTTCCACTTTTAACTTTAAATTGGAACGCGATCAGCTGATGACCCGTTGAGGGAGGCGCGTCTCGTTCAATCAATTACTAATTGGGAAATTTCAGCGCAGCGCGTTTCTGGTTATTCCTGCCGCAGCGGGGAGCATTCACAAGATCCCTATTTTATGCTAAGCAGTTTCTTGTTGTTGGCCTGGGATCTTGCCTTGTCAGCTAATGTAGCGTCCTTTTCTTGTTAGGAAGCCCTCCTTCCAACTAACTTTCTTCCTCATCTCTAACAGGTCCCTTCGTTTTTCCTCTCTCGCTTTTTAACCCGATCCATATATACAATAGCCAATTTGAAATTTGCGGGTATTCTAATGACTTCATGATGAGCTTAGAAGACTCGGGAGAGCCTCCCTTGAAGAAGAGGAGGTTCTTTGCAGATTCGGACGACGAAGATAACCCAATTCCACACTCCGTACAAAGAAAGTCGCCTCTCACGGAGAAGATTGTTAACGATGTCGCCAATCGGATCCCAACAGCAAACGTTCCCAGCGCCAGCTCAGCAGAGACTGCCGCTCCAGAAAATCCTATGATTTTCGACGAAAATACGTTCCAGAGTATTGTAGGAGATAAGGTTGACTCAGAAGCGCTGAACATTATTGGTAGCAACTGTGGCAACGATCTTCAGCGTGCTGTCAACATGTATTTCGATGGCACATGGAAGAAATGTCGTACCCCAAAGCCTTCAACCAATAAACCCGCGCTATTCTGGCCTCGAAAATCCCCGGCTCCTTCGACCGATAGCTCTAAGTTACCCGATCCCCCGCCAATACAACCTCAACAATGGCAGTTTATGCCGAAGGCTCGTTATATCGGCGCGTTCGGCGTGGAAGGATGGGCTACTCGCAGCGGAACAAACCTCTTGAAGCACGGAGATGTAGTCAAGATTGAACGTCAAAAGATTCAACCACCGGGTTTGTCCGCCAAATCCAGGGGCAAGACAGGCACGCTGGTACCGGCTCCCCGAGTAAATTCGGCAGCGGCGAGACGTGTTGACGTAATTGTGCGCTTCACCGATTCCCGAGGCACTGAGATTGGGCGATTGGCTAAGGAAACTGCAAATTGGGTGTCTTCTCTTATGGATCAAGAAGTCTGCAGATTCGAGGGCAGTTGTGTGTATGCACCAGAAAGACTGCGGACAAACGATACAGTCTTCTTGCAGTTACGATGCTTTTTGATGAAATCTGCTTTTCAGAATGCCGGGTTCCAATTGTCAGACAATCGTACAACTGGTCTCTACGAGGAAAAGGAAACGACCGAGGAGCGAGATTTACGCCTCCGGCAACTAGCTCTTGTGCGATTGTTTCAGGAAATTAATCTCACACCTTCAAGAGGAAATGCGGCCGCGACTAGAAATGCAAGACAGGGGCTTCTTACCGCTGCCGAGATGGCTGATAAGAAGAACAACGAGACTACGAAGCCTAACACCGAGAGTACCCCAGGTTCATCTCCGCCATCGGAAGATGCCGAAGAGGGCCAAGAGCTTGAGCAGGACCAGCTTGATGCTCTCTATCGGAAGGCTCAGTCGTTTGATTTCAATACACCTGAAGCTGAGCCAGCCGAAACCTTCAACATGACACTTCGTCCGTACCAGAAACAGTCACTTTATTGGATGTTGGCCAAAGAGAAGGACAAAAAGAATGAAGTTCGTGAAGCTTCAATGCATCCATTATGGGAGGAATACTCCTGGCCAACAAAGGATGTCGACGATCAGGAATTATCTCAAGTTGACGGCCAATCTAGCTTCTACATGAACCCGTATTCTGGTGAATTGTCCTTGGACTTCCCTGTACAAGAACAGCACTGCTTAGGTGGTATACTTGCCGATGAGATGGGTCTCGGCAAGACTATTCAAATGCTGAGTCTTATTCATTCGCATAAATCAGAGGCAGCTTTGCAAGGCGCAGGTGCACCTCATGTTTCTGTCAACGGTCTACGGAGAGTTTCCTCTAGAAGTGGTATTCTTCCGGCACCAAAAACGACGCTTGTTATTGCTCCGATGTCTCTGCTTGCGCAGTGGCAAAGTGAAGCGGAAAACGCGTCTAAAGAGGGTACATTGAAGTCTATCGTCTATTATGGCAATGATAAGATTGACAATCTTCAAGCGCTCTGTTGTGAAGCTAATATTACCTCCGCTCCCGACGTCGTGATTACGAGCTACGGAGTAGTACTGTCCGAATTCACTCAGATTGCGTCCAAGAATGGGAATAGAGACCTACATAATGGCTTATTTTCATTAGACTTTTTCCGGGTTATCCTCGATGAAGCCCACACTATTAAAAATCGCCAGTCTAAAACCGCAAAGGCTTGCTATGAACTTTCTGCTACCCATCGTTGGGCTCTCACCGGAACTCCTATCGTGAACCGCCTGGAAGACTTGTTTAGTTTGGTCAGGTTCCTTAGAGTGGAGCCGTGGAACAACTTCTCCTTCTGGCGAACATTTATCACTGTTCCATTCGAGTCTAAGGACTTTGTGCGCGCTCTTGACGTGGTGCAGACAGTGCTAGAACCCCTTGTGATGAGGAGAACCAAGGATATGAAGACTCCGGAAGGTCAACCGTAAGTGATGGCCAAGTGCTTATCGCAAATGGGAAGTGCAATGCTAATTTAATTTAGTCTCGTCCCATTACCTCCAAAGACAATGGAGATTGTTGAGGTCGAGCTCTCTGAGGCTGAGCGAGCCGTTTACGATCACATCTTTACTAGGGCACAGCGAACATTCTCCGCTAATGTAGAGAAAGGTACTGTTATGAAGGCATATACTACCATCTTCGCCCAAATTCTTCGTCTCCGCCAGTCGTGTTGCCACCCGATCTTGGTTAGAAACCAGGAGGTAGTTGCCGATGAGGAGATCGCTGGAGCGGAAGCAGACGCAGCTGCCGGCCTCGGCGATGATATGGACCTTCAGTCTCTAATCGAACGATTCACTGCGACTACCGGTGATGAGAAAGACGCCAATGCTTTTGGGGCGCACGTTCTTCAGCAGATTAGAGATGAGGCGGTTAATGAATGCCCTATCTGTTCAGAGGAACCAATGATTGACCAGACCGTCACTGGTTGCTGGCATTCTGCTTGCAAGAAATGCCTGCTAGATTTTATAAAGCATAGCACAGATCATCATCAAGTGCCAAAATGCTTCAACTGTCGCGAGCCTATAAACGGCCGTGATCTATTTGAAGTAGTCCGGCATGATGACGACCCGGACGCCTTCCACACAACGCCGAAGATCAGTTTGCAACGATTAGGCTCTAATGAGTCCTCGTCTAAAGTGGTAGCATTAATGAAACATCTACGTGAATTGCGCAGGGAGCATCCACGGATAAAATCCGTGGTCTTCAGCCAGTTTACGTCTTTCATGTCGCTCATCGAGCCTGCACTCGCGAAAGCGAATATGCGGTTCCTCCGCCTTGATGGCTCCACTAATCAGAAGGCTCGCTCCGCGATATTGAACGAGTTTAGAGAATCTAATAAGTTTACTATATTATTGATAAGTTTGCGGGCTGGTGGCGTGGGCCTGAATTTGACGCAAGCGAAACGCGTCTTCATGATGGATCCGTGGTGGAGTTTCGCTGTCGAAGCACAAGCTATTGATCGTGTGCACAGAATGGGCCAGGAGGATGAGGTCAAAGTGTATCGATTCATCGTCAAGGAGAGCGTCGAGGAGCGGATGTTGAAAGTCCAAGATCGGAAGAAGTTTATGTAAGCAAGCCTCTTTCCATTGCGACATGTCGACTACTAAAATTAGTTGATTATCACTTACTAACATTCACTGTCTCTAGTGCGACGTCATTGGGCATGATGACGGACGAGGAGAAGAGACTCCAAAGAGTGGAAGATATTAAAGAATTACTAAGTTAATATAGCCAATGTTGACTAGCTTAGACTTGCTTCGTTGATCTAATTGCAACCTCCATGGGCATACCTGCATGGCTTTGGGCGAGATAGAAGGGGGCATTAGCTTCGGGTGGCGTTCCTAGGTACCGAGCTTGGCTGAGATGGGCAAGCTTCATGCATTGGCTGGCTGCTTGGAGGTCGAGAAATCCTAGGTACTTTGCAAGGCACGCAGTGCAAGAACATAAGCACTAGAATAAACGCGAAAGCTCATTCGAAAAAGTAATCGGGTCTGATTAGGTACTACTATATATGAATGTAAATTGTCCTATCGTATATAGGCTCGATGTCTATCGATGTCCTGTGTTCCACCGACGACAACAGTGAGCCGGATCTTTCTTTTTGCTCATCATCCAAATACCAATCATCTAAGTTAATATGTGTGCGTTGAAAATGCATGTGTGACATCCTATTCATCGTATCTCGTATCAACACATCGCAAGATAGCTTGCTTTTTAGATCAAACGGTACGTATATACGTTAGGAAACCAAAAGATAAGGGATGGGGGTGTTAATGGGGTGGAATATTAGGTATGTAGGAGGTAGGTATCCGTAAAGAATCCCGACAGCCACCTACCAGTTATGTTAGGTACCTAGTCACGGCTCACCGTCTCAACGGCGAAACCGGATCCACGGTACTACTGGTCTCGCTCACGTCCTCGACGTTGCGGTCCAGCGACAGCTTCTCGTACTCGCGCAACAGGTACTCCAGCGTCCGCTTCGCCGTGCCGTCGCTGTCGCCCTCGGGCGTCAGGATCGGCGCTAGCCACTGCGCCTGCAAGTACTGCGTCATCAACGGCTCGTCGTCGTCGCCTCCTCCTCCACTTCCGCTCCCACCTGTGGGCCCGGATGAGAAGATGTGCGTGCGTAAAAGGTCCACGTCGTTGGCCTTCATGCGGTCGCGCAGGACGCGGTAGAGGAGCACCGCGATGTGGAAGTTGCGGCTCTGGTCATAAAGCCCCTTCGCGCAGAGGATCAGTGTCGAGCGCAGGGATTCCGAGTTCGAAATCGAGGTCGGCATGGTGCCGGCAGCGAGGGCGGGCGCGCTGTTCAGACGTCCGTCGAGTTTGAGGAGGATCGTGTCGCCGAGGAAGACTAGCCAGTGCATTAGGAGCGGGTCGTAGGATTCGTAGCTATGCCGTAGGTAGTAGAGGCGCGCGAGGGTCTCGAGACGCACTTCGGCGTGCGTTATGATGTTTTGCCATGTTATGTCTAGAGGTGTGCCGGATTGTACGAGGAGGCGTACGAGTGAGATTATGGTGCCGTAGTATTCGAGACTAGGGGGGGCGGAGGGTTTTATTGTTAGACTAAGAGATACACATGGGTAGAGGTGGATAATGAGGTAGGTAGGTAAGTTGGTAGGTACTTACTGGATTTTGATGTGGTCCGGAAGCACGACCTTCGTCGGCGTGAGCGGGTCAGGGAGACCGACGAACCAAGCGTCTAGCCTGGACTTGCACTCGAGGGCCTTCTCGACGCTCATGTGACAGGGTTTGTCATCCTCGAAGAGCTCCGCTGCCATGTCGTTCATCAGCTTGCGCAGCTCGAAGTTCGACTTGATGATGCAGCCCAGGTTGGTGGGGTATAGCCTCTGTCCTAGCGGATAGCGTATCCATACCTCGCCGTAGAAACCAGGGTCGAGGAGGGGGTCCGGTAAAGGGTAGGCTGGGGGGTCTTTGACATAGGGCCGTCTGCTGAAGTAAAACCGTTGCCAACTATGTATCTGCGTTAGTAGAGGATAATAGGGGGTTCGGCGTTATTCATCCACGTACGCTCCCCAGCAGAAGAGGCCCCAAGCGGTAAATGCTCGTGCTCGCCGCATTTTCTCATTGTTTGTACCGCAGGTGGGACTGAACATGTTCATATTTGTCGCCATGGCAAAAGCCTGTAGCAGGTACGATGTGCCGACCTTATCCATAGCTGTGGTGATAGCTACGATGCTGAGGACGATCGCCCCTTGGATAGTGGTTAGGCTAGTAACGGACTTCCGGCTCTCAATCTCCCAGAGCCTCTTTGCTTCAGCCGAGAATTGATAGCCAATGTTTTGAGGAACCCAGAATTTGTTACGGTCTGGCAATTCTCGGCACATATGCTAGATAAGTTTAGTTTAAATAAGCTGACTACGAGGTGGCCGTCCTGGGTTATAATAGACTTACGCATGCGGCAGCCAACACGGCGTTGACGAGTAGAGACGAACAGAAGCGATTGCGCCCAGAAGCCATGTCCTTCACAAAGTAGTCCATATGAAATGCGGCGGTCCAAGGATGCTGATAGTATAGATAGGCATTGAGGAGTCTTCTACACAGCTCGTTATCCGATGTTACACTGGTCCATCGAGAGACGTTTATGTTGGAGAAATTAGGCTCAACGACCTGAGCTGCATGGTAGGGCTTGAGATATCTGTCATCGCCATACCCTTCGCGATGTGAATCATATGTAAAGCCGTGAGAAGGAGGAGCGTGGAACGTGGTCTCGTAGACGAAAGAGCGTAGATAGAGGTTGTCTGGGACTAAGATGGAAGCAGGCATATCGGATATATATGGGAATTCGTATCGGCGCCGGGCTTCAGGAGCCAAGGAGAGTTGGATAAGAAGGTCGCCATCCTTTGCATGACGTAGGATGGAACCGACATCGTTACCAGACCGAATTCTCTTGAGGATCTCTAGAGATTCGGTCTCGGACTTGGTTTTGAGAAGGTCGAATAGTTCCTCGTACGGTGTTATCCGGGTCTGCAGCTCACTGTGCTTCCTCTTCAGGGCCTGGGAATGAGTCTCTTCTGGGGCAGTAGCATATCGGCAATCGGTTCCATGTCTAACACAAAGGCTGCATTTGGGGCGTTCAGCATTACACTACAGCGAGGACGGTCAGCCAAAGGTGGGAAATATTACAGCGACTCAGACGAGATTATGTGTAACTATTGTTTTCTTTATTGAGTTTTAGCTTCCTTACTTTGGACTTTCTTCTCCGACAGGCTTCACAGGCTGCTGTCACTTGTCTTCTTCCCCTCGAACCCGTGCCTGCACCAGCGCCCCGGCCTGAGGTGCCCGCCGGAGCGGGTGCGAGTGGGACTAGACGGCGTTTGTTGGGACCAGATCCATCTCCCTCACGTTCCATGATTGGGGTATCCCCGAGTTGAAGTAGCACAAGTGACACCTTCGAGGTCGTGACTTTAGGTGACGTGATATTATTATGATGGTCTCTACACTAGTGTACGCCCGAATCTTCAGGTGGGCGTCAGCGGAGTTTTTTCCGGCCACCACCGCAGCCTCATGGTTCTTCAGGGGTTCGCGGTATGAGGATGTACCATTCTAGCAAGGATTACCGGTCAGGATACAAAGGCAGTACTTTGGTTGTAGGCTGGGTCGGCGAGCTGGCCAGCCTAGCCGGTCTGGGGATAAACCACGGAGAAATATCCACAAATGACCTCCTTTGGCTAGTCATGTATGTCTTGCATAAAAGAATATTAGCTTGATATTTCCAGAATTATAGGTACGGTATCTACTTGTACATACCCAGTTGTCTACGGTAACTTATTCTACTCGTAGTTGAAAGGTATAGGTGCCCAATTATAATCATAAATTCGGAGATTTAAAACTCACTATAGCTGTTTAACGTTAATCCAAATGTCACAGCTCTTATAAACTTGGTACCTATCTCTTTCGCTTGGAGAGATGAGATGAGGCTTGAGATCGACGAGCTGAGTGGCGGCTGACATGAGACATCTAGGTAACACCAACTTCCACAGGAGTTATATTGCATGAGGATTATAATATCTCGCAGTTACTGTACAGCTACTTACCCGTAGATCTTGTTCTCAGTAAGCTAGGCAATGTTATAGGTACCTCTAGACATCACTGCACCTGGCATAAGTATCAAGTTGTAAATTGATATCACCAGGAGCTTAGTAAGATAATAAAGGTTGTGGCTGGATAGTCTGCACGTGCTGATAGGAGATTGGGCTATCTCTAGCCAATGTCTGAATGGGAACAAATATACATAGACCAAAGCAACCCAACCCCTCAGTTTTTTTCTATTCGGTTTAACAAAGAGAAAGCTGAGCCTAATATAGACTACATGTATAGTCGAATGGATCGGATGGATTTGCCCTACCAATACAAGCCATTATCCCCAGGAGAAGCGAAAACTCGCATATTAGAAATACTACCAGCGCACAATACTAACGAGCCATTGCAATGTAAATTGCGTGAGATTGACATACATTCCGACCCGTACTATGATGCGTTGTCTTATACTTGGGGTCTTCCCCATTTCACAGAGAAGCTCCTTATAGATGATAACGGACAATGGACTGTATTGTGGATCACAACTAACTTGAGGGATGCGCTCTTCCGGTTTAGACTGCGTCTTGACGTTAGGAAGCTGTGGGTGGATGCTCTGTGCATCAATCAACAGGACGATGATGAGAAGGCACGTCAAATTCCTCTAATGACGCAGATCTACACTCGTGCTTCGTCTGTTGTGGTCTGGCTTGGACAAAACGATGACGGTGCTTCTTATTTACAGAAGCTTGACAAGCTTTCTCGAGGGATAAACGACCCTCAGGACAAAGCCGAATTAAAAGGGCTTTTGGAATCATTACTGGGATTGCCCTGGTTTGGCAGGCGTTGGATTGTCCAGGAGGTCGTTCTTAGCCCCAATGTGACGCTCTTTTGTAGTCTGGCGGAAATGTCGTGGTTGAGACTCCTTCAAGTAGTTGAACTTGCGTGGCCTTCTGATCGAGAACGGAATTGCTCATCCGTAGTAAAGACCATGGGAACAATCTGGAGACGTCGGTTCATCGGCAGCGAGTTCAGCAGTCGGCTAGACCAAGCTACAACGATCTTGAATCTTCTCGAGTCCTTCGAAAATCTAGGATGTGCCGATCCGCGGGATCGAATCTTTGCTCTTGCTGGCCTCTCTTCAGATACTGTTCTTACCTCCGAGTTCCAGCCCAGGGGAGAGAAAGTTATGGTCAGCTATAGCATTCCCGTAGAACGTGTCTATATCGATTTTGCCGTACGAAAATTCGCTTCTCTTGGTGGATATAACAATATGATACGCCTTGCTGCCCAAAGATCTGATGGCACACACCTCAATGGACAATGCTCTTGGATTCCTGACTGGAGGTTACCAGTCATTCGACAGCTGACATTCGAAAGATTACCATTCATAACGTCTTTTGTTAAACATAACCGGAATAATGATTCTTTGGAAATTACTTTAAGAAAGGATGAAGATTCCGACAAATCTGGATATATCTATTATGGCAAAGTGCAGAAGGTCTTCGACAGATTCCCTTTAGACGCATCTAAGGACGTCGTGATCCAGTGGCTCCAAGGAGCGTGGAAATTTGTCATAGAATGGATGAAGGCACACAATCCCGATATTGATCTAGGCCCATCGGAGTACCTAATTCTTGCACACCAGTTAGAGCGAGCGATAGTTCAAGACGGCATAGCCTCCATATTGGGTAAAGGAGGTTCCTGGACTGGACCTCAATATAAATTTGACAACTCCATAGGACACAAAGAATTCCAAGGTATCGTGCTCGGGGATAGCCAAACTATATCGAGGATAAAGGAAAGAGATCTTTCGGAAATTAAGTTTATCATGGAGGGACGGGCGGTGTTTATCCTCCTTCCGGTGATAATACCCCAGACCAGAGGTAGTGTGGCTGTCCCCTCACAACTACAACCGGGGACACCGCTACCATCGCGGTCACCGGGAGAGAGATATACGGGCAATATCCGTTGGCCGGCTATTGGAATTGGGCCGTCACATACTTCCATTGGCGACATAATGTGCACACAATGGATCGATGTTCAACGATGGATGCTCACTTCCATCTCAGGCTCAATTATTCCTAATAAATGGAGATCTTTCGAGTGTGCATTCAAGCCCACATTCCTACTACGCCCGTTGAATTCGAAGAATGATTCCTTCTGGTACATTGGAGACGCTATGACAAACCGTCTCATAGACGAGGGTTGGGATGATAGAGAGTATAAAAAATGGACTAATGACCATCATTATCGGATCAGACATATCGTTATAAAATGAGTATACTCTTCTCACACACGGAAGAATAATGGGATTCCATTTTCTGTCCTTTATTCTTCGTGTCAGTTTTTGGAATATGCTCCTACCTACCTCCTGCTCTAATGGGGCGCCAGGGGCTTAACACTAAGTTGGTTGAAGATGCAACAAACCATCTCTAGGTGGATATTCATTCATTGACGATGTCATAATCGAGTAAGTATACGAGAATGAATACATGTCCGCATTTCTTTAAAGTTGTTAGTCATACTGATATGAGATGCATATAAACAATAGAATACGGTAGTCGCAGAGTCCGATTCCTCAAGTAACACTCTCAAGCTGCCTAATTTCTTACCGAAGCGCGGTCGTTGATAGAGTTAAGGCCGGAATTCTAGGTATCTACCTAAAACTTCGGGTTTAGGAAGGCCAAGGAGATATCGCCCTTGGTCACAAAGATGCGAGCCCTTGATTAGGTAGGCAGACAATTCTGAAAGATTTTCGCCAAGTCCGTCGGGTTCCAAGTCTCCTGTTGAAGAGTATACACAATTCCCAAGGCCTTTAGAGCTTCCTAGGTAGGCTAGTCGATTGGCTCGTCCACTTGTAGTACGAGGAGTTTCCTGAACCGGGACTCTGTCCCCCTTAAGCGGGGATGGGATTGGTTGGCACCCCTTACTTGGCCATCCCGATGGAACCCGTATTCGACGAGATCGACAGGGAAATATCCAAGCGCAGTCGGGGTTTGGTATGGCTACCTACCGGTGGTATCTGTTGAAGATTCCACTGATACCTGACTAGTCCGGCGGAGCCGTTAGGTTCTCCAGACGCCTCGTTGTGGAGGCTGAGGAGTCGAAGTCCCGATAGACGCCACCCGCACGTCAGCACTATCTGTGTATGCTTCAAGAGGGGGAATTCGGCCCTTTCTTCTTGAATTGCTAGAGCGAATCTGTTACCTCAATGACGCGAACCACGATCTGGACCCTGGGGTTTCATTAATACGAACGCATATATGGCGCGCATGCGCATGCGATATAATCAATCAGCTGTCCTCATTAGAGACCTCGGGTCTTTTCTTCTCCAACTCGCCCCTACCCAACTAACTTGGTATCCATCTTTTTTTCAACGAAGGAGAAGGGTCACGCAGTCATGTGGTGAGAGCCGCCAAGAGCCTCCATCGACGTGGGGATGCGCGATTGTCCTGCCTCTCTCGGCAATTGATAGGAAGAGCGGCAAAGCGCCAATCTTATTAATCTTCAGCATCCTATGCTATAAGTAAAAGACGATTGCCGATTGGCTGGATTATGACAAGGGCGCGGACTGGGCGAACAGGGGACGTACTTAGTGACCGCGACTCTCTGACCGTCTATCAGATGGTCGTGTAATTGTACGCCAAGATCTAGGCGCAGGAGAAATGCCGGGGTATAGACCAGAATTCGACTGATGCCACGGCGGCCTACATATTAAAGTCCCCAAAATCGCCCACCCACCTACCGCTTTGGGTAGATTGAGATGCTACGACAGTATCTACGCTCATGATGCCATTGCCCAGGGCGAGCTACCCTCGTCGATATGCGATCTAGAGAATTGGCGCTGACGGCTTCTCGACCCGAGTCGTCTTATCACGGTTACTGGTGTGGATGAACACCTACTTAAGGGTCTTCCGGTGGAGCGAACTTTGCACTCTGCTTCTCCTCTCAGACTCCAACGCCCGACACAAAAGTCGCGAGGAAGAGACTAGGCAGGATGAAGTACTCTCTGAATGCAGTCGCCCTTGCGGCGCTCTCCAGCTACGCGGCCGCCAAAGAGATCGCGCCAGATGAGGTGCTGGCAGCCGAGCTCTTTGACAGCGGTGTCCGACATGAAACTATTATGTCGGCCAAGATGGTAACGAAAGCTTCGGTACTGCATAAAAGATCTAGTTGCACTAACGCAGAATTCACAGGCGTACTGGGACAGCCGAAGAGAACAAGGCCTCTTCGACTCATCCCAATACAAGAGCATGGATGCCTCTGTCGACGTGGTCCCCTGCACGAATGGAATTGCTGAGCTCGTAGCCGGCGACCCGCTCTACACATTCAAGTGCAGCAACTTAGACCTGTACGACTTCAAGTCGCACGCGGACCTCGGCAGCAACGGTGGTGAGGGTGCTGGTTCCTGGGGTTGGACAAGCCCCGACGGCCGCGAGTTCGTCGCCATCGCGCAATCCGACGGTGCCGCCTTCGCCGAGATCAGCCCCGAGGGCAAGCTGATCTACCTTGGCCGCCTGCCGCAGTACCCTGACGCCGAGCCCTCGCTCTGGCGCGAGATCAAGGGCTACAAGAGCTACATCGTCATCGGTAGCGAAGCCTACTACCACGGCATCCAGGTCTTCGACATGGCGAAGCTGCTCGACGTCGACCCCGCCAGCCCGGTCGTCTTCAACAACGAGGACGACATTTCCCACTTCAACGGCCTCCCAGCCGGCCGATCGCACACCGTCCAGACCAACGAGGAGGTCGGCTATGCCGTCGCATCAGGCGCCCAGCCGCGCAACTCCAGCTGCAAGTCCGGCCTGATCTTCATCGACCTGTCGGACCTATCGAACCTCACATCCCCCGGGTGCGCCGCGGCCGACGGCTACGTGCACGACGCGCAGTGCCTGATCTACCGGGGTCCGGACACGAAGTACGTGGGGGAGGACATCTGCTACGGGTACAACGAGGACACGCTGACGATCTACAACGTGACGGACAAGGCGAACCCGAGCGTGATCTCGCGGACGTCGTACGAGGGGGCGAGCTACACGCACCAGGGGTGGGTGCTAGACGAGCAATGGCAGCAGTACCTAGTGCTCGACGACGAGTACGACGAGTACGACGGCGCGGGGCTGGGGGCCCCGGGGTACCCGATAACGTACATCTGGGACGTGTCGTCGCTGGAGGCGCCCAAGCAGACGGGGTACTACCGGGCGTCGCGCAAGGGCATCGACCACAACCAGTTCGTCAACGGCGACTACGTGTACCAGAGCAACTACGGCGGCGGCCTGCACATCCTCGACGTCTCGTCCATCCCGTCCGACCCCACCGGCAAGGGCGTCACCGAGGTCGCCTACTTCGACATCTACCCTGAGGATGACGATGCGGAGGGCGGCGGCCAGGTCGAGTTCCAGGGTACTTGGAGCCACTACCCTTACTTCAAGAGCGGGTACATTATGATCAACACGATCGAGCGTGGTGCTTACGTCGTCAAGCTGTCTTCTTAGGAGCAGATCATAATTCAACAGGAAAGCCGACGGTGCTCGCCTAATTTAGTCTGTCTTTTAGCAGGATAGAAGAATCTATGAATTACACAGCAGTGTGGTTGTTTAATACATTCGATTTTCGCGATATGGATACCTTAGGTACATTCCTGCAGAATAGAGGCTCTACCTAATTCTGCTTCTGGCTTATTGTGACACTTGCGAGTCTTGTTTTGGCGGTGACTTAGATACATCTGTTTTCTTCTTCTTCGCCTGTAGAATATAGTCGCCTCCGCGCCATGCCTTATACACACCATACAGACCCTGGAATGGCCGCATATTGCGCAGGGACGCTGGCATTCTCGAGTCCCTTATGGCGTCCCTCTTCGCACTTTCATCGACCTTGACCTTGTCGTACACGCTTGGTAAATGAGAGGCGCGATACTTAGCGCGGACAGCATCGTACGCGGGCTGATTATAGCTTTGCCAGAACTCCTCCTCGGTGTAGTAAGCCTGGGCGTACAGCGTCTTCTTGCCGCTCGACTTATGAACCTTCTGCTCGATTGCTCGATTTAAGCGGACCAATTCCTCGTAGTCTTGAGGTCCGGGCCCCCAGATCCCAAAGTTGAGCATAAACTCCGGCCCCTCTGGGTCGGCGAAGTCTGCGTGCAGCCCGTGCGCCGAGTCGGGCGCGTCCCGGCGTACACGGATCGGGCACAACCAAAGCGGGTAGATGTTGAGCGTTTGGTCTACCCAGCGGGAGAATTCCTCGACGGCGGAATATGGCACGCCTACATCTTGGATTATATAAGTATCGGATAGACCGCTCTTATGTAGTGCATGATACATCACTCTGGCGTGCATGTATGTGTCCAGCACGTAGCGCGTGACCCGGTTAAAGGGCGTGAAGAAGTACTTGTAAGCGTATCTAGCTACCCAAAAACCGCCGCGATCCCACCGGAACAAGTAGTCGACCAGCGGGACGTAGTCGATAACCGGCTGTTTGGCTTTTCTGGCCCTTTTCTGGACATCAAGGTAGAACCATGGGTCCTTGCGTCGCAAGTAGCGTCGTGGCTTCGAGCCCGTAGGTATGCTGTCTACTAGGCGACCAGAAGAGACTACAACCGACTTGGAGGAAAACGCGATTGCATCAACGAACTCAGTGGCAGAATTTGTGACCTCATCCTGTATCTTCTTGCACGCATCAGGAACACTACCCATGGGATAATGCGTCAGCTCGACGAAGTCTTTGGCATCTCTCAATTGGACTTCCAACAGCGTGACAATGCCGAGCGTTCCGAAAGCCGAGGCCGCTCCCCAAAATAAGTCCGGTTTCTCGATCTTGGAAGCCCTCGCGATCTCCCCGTTCGAAAGCACGATTTCGATCCAATTGATAGTCGAATCGAATGGTCCGTAGCGGCACGAACTGCTCTCGCCTGCGGAGCCACTGAAACCGCCGCCGACGGTGATGCCGGGGAACTCCATAACGACCAGTGGGACCAGCCCTTTGCTCACGGTTGCGTTGACGAGTTCATCCATAGGGACATTGGGCTCAACCAGCGCGGTTTTCTTGAAATTGTCAACCTCCAGGACGTGATTGAGCTTGCTAGTGTCCAGCGTGTTGTCCCGGTTCTTCGCTGATGCGCGTGTGCTGTTTGTTGAGCCATGGTAGACGCGGAAGGGTTGGCGTCGCTCGTAGAACTGCCGCAACCTTCCGGAAATGGATGCTACGGCGTCATTGTGAGCTTCCATGTTCATTGACGGACGCGTTTTCTAGACACGCATAAAGATGATGTAAGCGAGACGATTTACGTGATTGACCTTGGAACCAAAATAACAATGAGACGAAAACACCATTCGCTTTGGCAGGCGGCAGCAGCCGCCAGACAGCTGTCGTACATCCCTATCATGTAATAAGGTATAGGAATGCTGAGAGTTTCAGGGTGCATACCCTTACAAAGTTGGCGTTGAACATTGAGCGTGGTCTTTCGGTTTAAATGGCAGGATAATCACCCATGGGAAACTCAAGCCACCCGTTCCATGTCATATAATCACTGATTTCATCCGCCATCCGTAAATATTCGGCTTCATCTAGAGGAAGGAAGTCGGATTCGGTTGGCAGCGGCAAGTGATTTTGCGAAATCGCGACCGCGTTATTAGGGTCGTTGGAAGTTGAATTATTTCGAACAACGTCGGATATTGCACCTAACTGAAGCGTATATTGATTGATAGTTTGTCGTAGGTCTTCATTACCACGAGAGATTGTCTGTCCGGAGACAGTATTATCGATTGGACCTCCTTGAAAGGAGAGTTCGCGAGTCGGTAATCTCGCATTTTTGTGACGACTAATTTCAGAACGTGCGAGGCGGAATGTTGCAATTTGATTGAGGTATGATACTTCCCTTGGCCCGACCACCTCAGTGTGGCCCTGATCATCCGGTTCAGGGGTAGGGTGTATAGAAACAACTGGAAATAAAGGGCCCGTGTTACGAAGCGGCTCCCATTCCATTGCAACTTCAGAGAAACCGAAGTGAGCTAAGAACGGACAGAGCGCCGATAACTAGCGGAGTCAACGAAGTCAATATTGATATGAGATAGGGTAAGAAGGCAGATATCTTACATAGACATTGGGCATATCAGGATATGGATGGACCAGAGTCAGAACGTTCAAATTAGTCCTCAGGTTTTCGATTACCTGATTATAGATGGTATGGTTACCTCTGGCGAGAGTAGCTAAGAAAACCACTTGGATCTTTGTAGACTCGAAGGCTGCGGTAGCAGTGAAGTAGTCATCCAAAGCCTCAGTACCATACTTGGTGCCATCTCGAAGAAGCTGCGAGATAGACTGAGCATGATCAAAACACATCCTCTGATATCGGGATTTGAAGTCAGCCGGCGCATGTGTTAGTGCAGCAGCTAATGGGAAATTGTAACCAGCTAGCGTGATTCGAGTCAAGTCACATACGCAAGCATGGTATACAAGATAGAGGAAATAGAATGGACCCAGGCTTCCCTGATCACGATGTATGTAAATGTTTATGTCCTTGTAAACGAGAAACTGGGGGAGGCTCTGATGCCAGGTCTCTAGTTGAAAGAGAAGGCTTAGGAATCGTGAACTCTGGGCCCAGAGTGGCACGTCGCTGCTACTCTCGGGGCTGGTTCTTATATATCTACCAGTAGCTTATTTAGCCGCCGTTGCTATAATAAGGATTTGAATAAGCCATACCTGAGAATTTGTGTCCGAATGTAGATGATGCGTATGATTTGGCCCCTTAAATCAACTTCGGTGTCTGTTCTAAGCTGATGTCCTCTATTGATTTCCAAGTAAGTTGGCGTAGTCCAGAGTTGGTTTGTGAAGTCCGAGTCCTTGCAAGGAAGCGGGATTGCTGGAGCATGATCTACCCAACAGAGGTTTGAATCGACACCAGAGCCAATGAATGAGTCCAATAAATAACACGACCACAACAACCTTCGTTGAGAATCCTGTATCGTGATGTCTGTGGGTGAAGTCGTTGGGTAAGTCCTATGTGGTTCGATATCGAGGCGAAGCAATCGACTCATGCGGTAACAGCACCCTGATAACATGAACACGAAGGAATGGTCTCCTACGCGAAGTCCATATTCGCTGTATAGCACCATTGTCTAACTTCTATGAATACTATTTCAGCGTGGAAGTGGTTTCTACTCACCATAAGGTTTTGGACGGATGGAGTGCAGCAAATGCCCTGAACTAGTCTTCTTGCGTGTTGGCCCCAAAGCGCACCAGGAATTCTGTCCAAAATTTGGCTTGATGTAGGAGATTTCGGATGACTGATGGCCATAAATCTATATAGCTCTCGTTACTACCGCAGTTAATGCATCAAATTATTAAGTGTATTACTCACCTAGCCCCTAGGGCACAGATTATGTATGACAGCGGTTCTCCGAATTCGGAATACACCCTCTCATCATCAACAGATTTAAGAAAAGTTGGCTTATGTAAGAACCCTAGTGCGCGCAGAGGATGTATATGAGTGAAGTAGGATTCAACCACAGTTCTCAAAAGTCTACCCTTTGGCAAAACTGGAGCGAAGAGCCTAGTAAGCATAGGTGTCAGCTAGGTTTTAGAGCAACTTTGAAAAGACCAGGGTTCGAACCAGGAAGAATCCTCTACCGACTTCTGTTCATTCGAAACTGAATTGCTAGCATTAGAAACAGACGGTATTTCTTGGGATTGCGGTATCTCGTCACCATCCATCCTAATGTCATCTGGATATGATGGGACGGCATTTCGCGCAATTTTTTGTTTGGAAATATAGATACAGGGTATCGACTTCACTTGGCATCGCTGACACTGCGGCCGGGCTTGGTCGCACTTGTTCTTGGTGTGGCGGCATTCTTGACAGGCGCCATTCTTCCTACGCTCGATACCTGCCGCTCTAAAGATATCATCAATAGTTCCATGATCACCTATTTGATCCGACGATACATTCGATTTTGAATAGCCTGGGCAACGAACGCCAATGTGTTGACAGCTTAAGCACCCTTCTGGCCTTTTATCACATTTGACCTGGCAAATTGTGAGTAATTAAATCGATTCTCCCTAAAACATGCCGAACCTTTCTTGAACGACAGAGAATACAGGCTATTATTTCATTACAGTCAACTTCATGGACTGCTACCGGCGGACTAGTTAGTAAGGGTTACTAACCAATTCGCGACAACGGAGTGCGTGTCGAAGATTCTGTTGGTAAACTAGCCATTACCTATTGATATTTCCTCACTATACTAACCATACATACGAGAGAAGAGAAGGAGTGTATGGATTGCAGTTCAAGAACTTCGAGATTTGCCGCTAAAAAGCCACATGCGTGATAATTACGTAATACGACTCAACCATTCTCCGCAAGATGTCATAGCTGCATAATCTTGAAACATGCAATAAGTAATATGGATAAGAGGACGTAAGACGTGGCCTATAGGGATTATTCACTAGTCAGACTTCTTTTCATTACTAAAGGATCTTCAACTACTGCTAGCAGGCACAGGATTATAACTACCTAGGTACCTACCTACACAGCCTAATAACTACTATGGATGGCTTTATGCCATTAAACAGGTACAACATGTTTGAGATGTTCCGGTACTCTCTCTGGCCTACCCATAAATTTGATCCAACCATAAGGGTCGTCAAACTCATCATAGGTGGGTGGTTTCTGGCCCTGTATGGCAATAGGATATTCACCAGCTACACCAACAACACCAACATCCTTCTTATACTCTTCCCATAGCTTAATCATGTCATTGAAAAGGGCAGGCTCGAACTCCCGCAGATCCTTTGTCTCGCCGGGGTCCTCCTTTACGTTGAAGAGCTCCCACTTTTGCGGCCCGCGCGGTGCTGGGACGAAAACAATTTTCCAATCTCCCTTTCGAAGAGCGCCGGATCCTCCGACTTCAAACCCTGTTATGTATTCCTCCTGGTGTATTTTTAATTTACCAATTATGGTGGGATCGTTAGATGCAATAGCTTCTAAGAATGGAACCCAGCTTATGCCGCGAACTGGCGCGATCTCACGTTCCTTGTAGCTTGTTCCTGGATGTCGGAGACCTGCCAGCTCGAGGAAGGTCGGCACAATATCCATTACCGTACAATACGCATTCGTGACGGATCCGGGGCTTGACCCCGGGGCCCCAGTTTTGGATACCGGTGGTTTTACGATAAGAGGGACTCGGCAACCACCTTCGGTAGAATACATCTTGAATAATCGCGACGGCGCAGTCGCAGCTTGTGCCCATTGGGAGCCGTACCAGACGAAAGAATCCTTTCGGCCGATATTATCCAAGCTATTGTTGTAGTACTTCGCAATATGTGCCATCACCTCATCGCCGAGGATAGGAAGTGCCTCGTACGAAGCCCCTTCGGCACCGTTGTCTGACATGAATAAGACGAATGTATTGTCGTATTCCCCCGTTCCCTTCAGATAGTCAATGACTTTGCCTATATTCCAGTCCATTCTGTCGACCATAGCGGCGTATACTTCCATAGCTCTGGCTGACTTCTCGCGGACATCCGGTGGCACTATTACATCATCAAGATTAGTGACTGGGCCTTTCCAAGTATCTTCCTAGGTAGGGAAGCAATTCAATGCCGTGAAAAAGGCACTTACTGTCGTCCCATTTCTGAGGTTCGCCCTCACATCGAACCACTGGATGCGGCTGTACATCTTTGTCGACTAAACCCATGTCCTTCAGTCGTTGTAGTCGTTTCAATCGCAATACATCTGGTCCATCATTGTAGAACCCCTTATACTTCTCAACCACCTGGTTCGGTGCCTGTAGGGGCCAATGAGGCGCTGAAAAGGGTAGGTACGCGAAGAAAGGCTTGCTCTTTTCCTCCGCTGTTCGCTCAGAAAGATACGAGACCATCTTCGAGGCATATGCATCTGATGAGTAGAAGTCTTCCGGAAGCTCTTTCACGAACTCGTCGTTCTCGACGTGTAAGGCACGGGTAGCTGTCTCGAAGAATCTGTGGGGCTCGACATCGGGATCATCGTATTGAGGTTCGTAGCCGTAGTGATTTGCGCAACCAGGGAGGAGCGCAAACGATTTAGTGAATCCCCTCTGGATTGGATGGTGTTGGGGTTTCAGGCCCAAGTGCCATTTACCAGACATTATCGTGTGGTAACCACCATCTTTCAACAACTCAGGAAGGGCCACGACGCGCTCGTTCAGGTAGCCCTCGTGGCCTGGTTGACCCTGGTGAGCAGCGGAACTTCGAGTGAACTCTGCTAACTCCCCTAGTCCTGCAATATGATGGTCGGTTCCGGTCATGAGCATCGAACGCGTAGGCGAGCAGGCAGCGGCAACATGGTAATTAGTGAATCTAATTGCGTTAGATTCTGCGGCTATGGCGTCAATATTCGGCGTTTGAATCTCTGAGCCGAAACAGCCACAGTCGCTGAATCCGAGGTCGTCGGCGACAATGACTACGAAGTTAGGGGCGAGTTTAGCCATGGTGTGATCGGTTAAAGAACTTGCACCATCGAAAGGCCTTCGTGGGGGAAAGTCCCATTGCCTTTTAGACCATCCAGATATTGATTGTACTGTCCGATCTACGCCCGAGGGACATGGAAAGTGGTCTAATATTGCGAAGCATCAAAGAATTAGTTGCGGAATTCGGTCCCGGGACCCGTCGAGATACCCCTTTTAGTAATTAGCGGCTCCGCGGAGCCGACTAGCGCCGGAATACGGGGAGAAAGAAGAAGACGATGTCTACTAGACGCAAATCTTGTCCTCTAAGATGCGGTTCCTCCACATCCAGGGCCATGGATCTAGAGCGTGTGAAGATCTGGGGAAGTCTGGGGAGGGAAGATTATAGGATCTTAACCGAGGTGGTCTAGAATTTGGGATATCTTACAACTATTTGAAGGTTGCCTTGACTTACAATTAAGTAATAATTTCTTGTTACCATTCCAAAATTCACAAACCATTGCAACCATCCGCGGAAGCAATATCTCATGCCAATATGTCTGAAAGTCGGGAAGGCAAGGCTCTCACGGCTCGTGAGAGGTTTCGGCTTTTCACCCCGATGGTAACCTTCATCACTTTGTTCGTCTTCAGAAGCAGCCAGTATCAGAGAAAACTGTACTAATTACTTTATTTCTAAGCTATATGGCTCTCTGCGCTTTTAACTTTGGATTCGACGTTGGCGGTTTGCAGGTATTCAAGCGATGCAGCGTAAGCTACACCTATCTGTTTAACATGTTTTTGGAAATACTAAACCAATATGTGACGTCTTTAGCCTTCGCAATGAAGTTCGGGGAATGGAACGAGCAGAAACATGTCTGGGCGTTACCCTCTTATCTCTCTTCTATCATGACGGCGACCCCATTCTTTGGCAAGCTCATCGGCGCCATAGCATGCGGAAGAGTTGCTGAACGATGGGGCCGCAAAAGAGCTATCATGGTTCTGTCAATAATCTCTCTTGTAGGAGTAACATTGCAGACTTCAGCTACTACAGCGGCGCAGTTCACTATCGGACGCATTGTCAACTTCGCGATGACGGGATTCTGCATAGTCGTCGTACCGATCTATCAGGCAGAATGTGCCCCGAAAGACCTCCGCGGGCTTATAAACAGCACGATCCAAATGATCATTGTCTTCGGACAAACGGTTTCCTCTCTCGTCAACTTCGGTACCCAGCACATTCAAACCGACGCCGCGTGGAGGCTGCCCGTCGGGCTACAGTTTATAGTTCCTGTCATACTACTGGCTCTCCTTCCTCTCGTGCCGGAATCTCCTAGATGGTTGATTTCAAAAGACAGACCCGACGAAGCTAAGAAATCGCTCGAACGACTACGTGGTTCGCATGCCAATGAGAGAGCCATCCAAACCGAAATCGAGGGCCTGTGCCACGCAACGGCCAACTCTGGCAAGGGCACATGGAAAGAAGTCTTCGATGAAAATAATAGGAGAAGGACGGCTGTAGCCATTCTCGCCATGTTCGGACAACAGATTACTGGACAGGCATTTACAAGCCAGTACAGCACAATTTTTTATCAGCAAAATGGCTTCGTCGACCAGGCATTCCTGTTTACAGTGCTTGCCAATGTCGTTAGCGTTGTCGGCACGGCGATGACTTGGTTTATTGTCGATGGATTTGGGCGAAGGTAAGCCCAGCTCGTCAATGACCTTAGATGTCAATCATACTGATAGATTCAATCTAGGCCAATATTACTTGTTGGTGGTTTCTTAATGGGAGCGTTCCTATATATTGCGGCTATCATCTCGACAATCCCAAACCCGACGATGGCTGCCAAGAATACAATGGTCAGTTAGAGCGTTTTCATATCTTTACCCATTTCAATCATACTAATCAAGAGTTTAGGTTGCCTCCTTGACATTATATAGCTGTATGTATTGTGTTTCTTGGGGTCCTATGTAAGTATCACTGCTTATCAAAGATGCCTTTGGCTTCGTGTGAGTTGACAATACTTATTACTAGTTCCTACGTCGTACTCGGAGAATCCGCATCAGCACGCGTGAAGGAGAAGACGAGTCTGCTCGCGTGCTGTATTTCTATTTTGACAACATTCGTCACATCATTCACGCTTCCATACCTTCTTAATTCACCATATGCCGCTTTAGGAGGTAAAGTGGGTTTCATCTACGGATCCATCTGCTTCATATTTGTCGTCGTAACTTTCTTTTTTATCCCGGAGATGAAGGGTCGAAGTCTCGAGGAGGTGGACCAACTATTTGCCATGGGAATTTCTCTCCGGAAGTTTAAAGGTACGAAGACTGTACCGGTGGAAGAGTTAGCTGTTGAAATAGATAAGGCGGATAGCACGAAAGTCTCTTTGAAACATGTTGATGGTAAATAGGTTTAGTTTAAAATGTAACGTCGGACATCTAGCACGGAGATGTCGCAAGGAGCTACATGTTTCATATCTTATATAGTAATTCATGACGCTGAGCTACTCTCATCTTCAATCCCCCCCCCGCCTGCCCCCGGCGGCTCCCTTGTCTCCTGAAGGAGGAAAAAAAGAAAACCACGAGCTAGTAGAGTTTGGAAATTTTTCTCAAGAAAAATTTCTAAAAAATGTGTAGATAAAATACCGGAATTAAGCAATTCGTAGATCTCGAGTCCCTTACGTCGAGACGGTCAACAAAGGCTTAACTCCTTTATGTCCGCCAGCTAAGTTTTAGCAAACAGAGCTCTCTTAGTCTATTCTGCCTTGGGGTTTCATAAATACCTTATCTATGAAGTCCTCAGAAAGCTTTGAAATGCTATTCTATGCATCTGCATTATAAACTAAAGCTAGTTCTGCAGTAACTCGGCATGATGGCGCAAGACCAAGAGAAGATCGAACTCTCAGGAGCCGGGAATAGCACTCAAGCAGTGCTGAATGAACAGCAACGAAGAGATCAAATCCAGCCACACCATGGCGAAAATAACCATGTCCCAAACGTAGTTTTCAAGTCAATTGGTGAGGAATCAAGCCTAAAGATGACGAGACGAAAGGCATATCCAAAGCCGGATCTCGGGGTGGGTCATACGGACCGGCATCCTCGGCCGTGTCTCGCAGTGTGGAGACTGTTCCCGGGTCTCAGCGCCGAGGACTGTTTGGGAGATTCACCATCATTCCCGAGGTTACAAAACCATACGACTATAACGACAGAACGAAGTGGGCGATGACTGTCATTGTTGCAGTGGCTGCTGCGACGTCGTCCACTGGCTCTTCCATCTTCTACCGTGAGTATCTGCCTTAAGCTGAGATGAAGCTGGCCTATGAACTTCAGGTTAACCAGCCCGGTAGCTGCGCTATCCGAGGTAGCCGTTGCATTAAACACCACGCCTACCGTTACGAACCTCTCATTGGCCTTTTACATGCTTGCTATGTCCTTTACGCCCTTGTGGTGGTAAGTCAACCGTTGAAAAAAGGGATCATTTCCCCATGGGGTGTGCTGTAGCTAAGGAGTGTCATAGGTCTACCTACTCCGAAAGACTAGGACGACGGACAATCTATATCTTGTCTTTCTCGCTCTTCATGATATTCTCAGTTCCCAGTGCCGTCAGCGTGAACATCGCCATGCTCATCGTCATGCGAATCCTCAGCGGGGGCGCCGCGGCCTCAGTGCAAGCAGTTGGCGCTGGGACCGTCGCTGATATATGGGAACCGAGGCAGCGGGGTCGCGCCATGGGTGTATCCTATATGAGACCACTATGTGGTCCTAAGATAACGCCAATCATTGGAGGAGCCTTGACACAAGGCCTTGGCTGGCAAAGTACACTAGGGTTCCTCGTTATTTTTGGTGGCATGCTACTCATAATGATTTTCTTCTGCTTACCGGAGACGCTGGCGAAACGCGAGCCCTTGCCCTCTGGTCCCGAGCCCGAGACGAACCGTAAGTCTAGGGCCCAGCTCGTCATCGAGAAGAGCACTAAGGTCCTGAAGGGCATCGTCGACCCGTTCAAGGTGTTGGAATATCTGCGCTACCCCACTATTATTATATCGGTGTTCTCGGCCGCCATCGCCTTTGGCTCGCTGTACGTGATCAACATATCAATCGAGGTCAACTTTGCCAGTCCACCCTACAACTTCAATACTATCGAGGTAGGGCTTCTCTATTTGGCGCCAACATTGGGGCATGCAGTAGCTTCGGTGCTGGGTGGACAGTGGGTTGACTATATCACGTATCGCGAGGCAGTAAAAGCGCAAAGATATTATATTAACAGGAAGCTCGTATACCTACCCGAAGACCGTATGAAGGAGAACATCTGGCTCGCGGCATTACTATACCTAGCAGGCATGATTTGGTACAGCTAGTCAGCTGACAGAGGTCTACCGTGGATCGCGTCTTACATTGCGAACTTTTTCTTTGGCATCGGCAGCATGCTAGTATTTAATACCGTTACCACTATGCTAACCGAGTTCACTCCTAAGTATTCATCGAGTGGCGTCGCCGTCCACAATTTTATACGCAATATCCTCTTATGTACCGGCGCCATTATTACATAACCCCTTATTAACGCCTTAGGCGCCAGCTGGACTTATACTATGGTCGGTCTGTTCGCATGGGCGACAGGCAACGCGGCGATCTTGGCACTCAAAAAGAAAGGACCGCAATGGAGGGTAAGTATGGACAAAAAAGTTGAACTCGTAGCGGCTGGACTCTGTCTAGTAGAAAGAAGAGAATTAGCGGTATTATAGTTCATGGAACTAATGAGAAAGCTTAAGGCTAGGTAGGTAGGTACCTAATGACTTTGAGAGCTTGTGGCTCTTAAGTAGAATCGAAATGAAAGGAACAAAGTTGGCCTGCGGGATCTCCGGGTCTCTCTCTCGCCGCTCCTTGTCTTATCTCTAACACGGCTGGCATAAAACTTGTGGCTTGGCCAGTATGCGACGCGATTCGCTCGCTAGTTCCTTTGGGGATCGAATCAACAGAATAATCCACGTCGCACAGAATTCCACAAGTGAAGCGTCGTTACTTGATGGAATAGCCGTGTCCTACTAGTAATCTCTTGTCGTTAAAAGAATATGTACCTCTATTGAAGACCTACGTAGAACCGCAACTCTCCTTGGATCCGAATCGCGTTTTGAGCCAAGGTATTTTGAACAGGAGGTACATGCCATCTACCGAAATTACAAGGGTATTTTTCAGGCCTCCGAATCGGCCAGGAAGCTACTTCGAGGGGTATCATCGCCTATAACATTGTCTCTCAAAAGTAGACGTTCAGCAAATGCACAGCGGCTTATCTACAGCTCATCAAAAGCAACAACGGCTAACTATTAACTTCGAACTCAACTTTTAATACGACTTTGGTTCTGCTTGCTGAGACCTCCTCCTCGACTTAGCCTCCGCCCTTTTCTTCTCCCGCTTCTTCCTGATGCCGATGATGTGTCTGCGTTGTAGGAATCTCACGAGCGTCTCATAGATGGTCTCGCGTAATATGACCAGAATGGTTGCAATCGCGACTGGGATGGCAATATACCAGCTTCATAGCGTTAGCATATAGTCAAGAGGGGGAAAAAAAAAGCGTGGTTGGGAAGGGAGAAAGGATAGACTTACAAGAAGCTCACGCTACCTCGAATTGCAGAGAAATCATCGAAGTTTTGACCAAAGTAACCAGTCAGGAAAGTCATAGGCAGAAAGAGGATGGTCACATTCGTGAGCTGCTTTATGCTCTCGTTCTGGTATGTTGCGATGGTGTTGAAGATAAGATCTATCATGTGGTTTGCCGACTCCTTAGTCGATTTCAGGTCCTCCGTGATGAGTAAACAGTGATCGTACTAAAAAATTCAAGTTAACAATGTTCATGAGAAGCGAAATTTACCAAGACTGAAAATAGATTCTACTTACCACATCGCCTAGGTAGGTGTATGTCATCGGTGAAATAATGACACCTCTGAGGGGGTTCTGTAATTCCCTCGTGGCCGCTTCCTGAGACAGCTTCGTCTTGTGATCGCGTAGCGCGTTGACGAGCGTCTGTATCGGATTAAATAGATTGAATATCTTATTAATTTCCGTGATGATGATGTACAGATTCTTGGTGTGTTGGATAGTGGGATGTGTGAGGACGTCAAGCTCCAAATCGCCCAACACGTCGGCATAGCACCATGTTACTGGTATAGCCATGTCGATGATTGCGTCTATTATGGCTTGCGCAACCATCGAAGCATCACAAGACTGCCGTAGAATTGTGGCTGGGCTTGCGAGCCGATCGAGAATGGGTTTCTCTACATCATCAGCAGATTGCTCGAAAAAGGCAATGACCGTGTTGTCGGAAGTAATGAACATGGCCACTTGCTCAACCATCACTGCCAAACCCCTGGATGCTAGAGATGAATGCTTCTCCATATACTCAGTCCGGGCAGAGTTGAACGAAGCATGGTATCTCTGTAATGTGCATAAGGTGTTGGGGTTAAATGTGTCGGAGAAACCTGTGGCTTGATGCTTAAAGCTTTGGTTGCGTGAGAGCTGTGGTTGAGTACCACTTTCGAGCATGGCAGCTGCCGTAGGGTGGTCGACCTTCTTTCTGCTGAGCCACCGACGCACTTTCTTGGCCGCGCTTTTCATTGAACTGTGGCTTCTGTTGCTCTTCACACTCCGGACATCATCGTCACTCTCATCGTCGCTACTGTCATCTTCAAGGAGACGCACCAATTTTTGGCACGTCAGAATGATAAACGCGTGGTTGGTATACCTATAGAAGAATGAGAATTAGCGACCAAGCTAGAAAATTAGACTGTCCATTCTTACCAATCAGCTTTCGGGCGGTTTCTTGAGTTCATGATGTCCTCAATAGCTAGCCTATGTAGGTCTTTATACTGACCTAGCGCCTGTATCACATCCCAAGACAGTCCATTGACGTTGATCCAACGACATTTGACCCAACTGGGTTGTGGTTGCTTGACGAATTCGATAAGCTGACTATTGTCTAATTCGTGTACTTGCAGGTCTTCTTGGGAGAAGTCCACAACTGTGATCTGGCAGTCAGCCTGCAGGCTAGGTACTGCTTCCTGTCCACCATCTGGCTTCAGGGGATCAATACCGGGCTCAGCACCCGGCTTCCATCCTGGCTGAGTCTCAAAGTCCTCAAACTCTTCCAGAGTCCTGAACGTATTAGATCTGGTCATGCGTCGCCGGACAGAGCTTGGGGACAGGGGGAAACGCGGGACCGCCTGTGGGTTAGCTGTGGTGTCGAGATTCACAGAGGGACGGTGTACTTGAGACCAGTCGCGGGTGATCGGTGGTGAAGAGGGACCGCCAGCTGTGGCGCCATAGCCAGGAAGAGACGACGATGCCGTATAATCATGATCGGGTACGTCTGGGAATCTCTCGGTCGCCGAGCTGTGGGAAGATCTATGCGACATGATCGAGCAATTGTCCTTCTAGGACGCGACGACGCTATTGGTTGAGTTGGCGCGATTCTGGCCAAAAGAGACTAAAATTTGCGTCTGATTAGCGGTTGTGGGTGGTTTCTTGCTGGATCGGACTTCATATGATAGGATGTTCATGCACAGAATTGCCATTCATTGTCAAAAGCTCACCTAATTAATTGGAAGGGCCATGAAAGTTCAATTGGGATGGCGCCAGCAGTAAGACTGCTGGCCAACGACTTCTAGAGCGCCACGGAGGAGATGATGGTGGTTCGATGGTGAAATTGGAAGGGAATTTGAGGACGGTTAGTTCCCGATGATTAGAAAAATTTCATTGGAACAATGGAACTGTGAAGTAGAATGAAGGAGGTGATGTCAAACAATGCGAAACTTGAATTTCGAAAGATGTTACCAAGATCCACTTGCATGCAAATACGGGAGCTAACTTTAACGACCCTAGCACGCTGGCACTGTAAGGTTAGGGGGGACAGCGGGGTATCGAAGTGATACCATTACCTAAAGTGCGATAACGATAACGGGTCCTAACTGAACTAGACATGTACATAACAGCCTTCATGTAGGTAGGATATTATGGAAAGTTTGCTCAGAAGGTGTCTACTATAAATATTAATGAATTATCAAGTATATAGAGCAAGAGGAGAGCATTCATAAAATAAATAAGCATTAAGTAAATGGATCAGATCGAAAGATATTAGTAGTAAAAAGCAGCAGGTATCCAATATCCAAGTGTATAATACTTCTAGCTTAGTGTATATCCTATCGAAAACTTAGTACCGATACAGCTATGTCGATCTTTTCTAGAATATGAGTTGTAATCTTCTCAATAAGGTTTATAAATATCTATCTATAAGAATAAATGTAGGGGAGAACAACAAACGTATATCTATCTTTTAGTATATGTACCTGGTTGTGTAGGATACTCGAAGATCAACTTGTTCTAGAAACCAATTAAGTCCAGGACGCCTTGCCTAACCTGGAAATTGTGTAACCATCGGCGGGCAATCCGAGAACCCGAAGATGACGTAGATTACCTTAGTACTTAACCTAAATATTTAGATATTTTAAATATCACATTCCATTACCTACATGTAGGTACATATAATTATGCTGTCTATGTCCTTTCCCTGGTGATAACTGACCATGGCCGGATATGAAGCCCGTAGACTTGAGAATATCAAGCGCAACGAGGCCCTTGTGAAAAACCTTGGGCTCCAAGATGACTTCACAGCTCAAAACGAACTAAAACAAAAGTCCGAGGTTCAAAAACAGCCTGCCGTAAAACGTCGCAAGCTTCATATTAGCCAACCAACACGAACATCAGCCAGAATTGCAAGTGCTTCAGAAAGGCCGACTTACAATGATGGGAGCCAAGACGACTCAGATTCGTCAAAACGAAGGCCTCGCAAAAGCAAAGCACTAACCTCCAACCACAATGATACTTCATCTCTTGGCCGTTCTAGCCCACAGCCACCGCCCAGTCAAGACCTTGACGCATTAATCGCAAATTGGTCTTCGTGGACTCCCACAGCACCCCCTCCGACACGGGATGTCGAAGGGAACTATCACTTTGAATCGCATCCCTTATTCACCCCTAATAAGTCTCCCGAGGACATCATCCGCGAAGGTTCTTTCGGTGGTACTTACTGGCGCCCACTGTATTCCCGACATCTCCGCATTACCATATCCGATGACTGGCGGGAACTTCCCACCTCATGGACGTCTGGACTTGATATACAAAAATATCTTACAAATGAGACTTACAATCCGGAAATCAACAAGTATGGCGTTGCGTGTGGGCAGTCCATTGAGGAGTGGGAAGCGGCCGGATGGATCGCACATGAATACGACGTTCGCGGCTGGTTCCAGTGGTACTGTCGTTTCTGGCTTGGGCGCCGCTGCGCAGATGACGAGCGTCAGATTAGTCGGTGGAGGAAGTGCGTCGGGGAGACAGGAAGGTGGCGCAGGACATTACTCAAGAAATATGTGCAGATGGGCATACGAAGTGTAACGGATGAGGGTGATGATTCAGATGAGGAGCGCACGGGTGACGTGAGTCCTGTTGTCCACCAAACATGCCACCACTGGGCCTGGGAGGTAAGGCAGGATGCATTGGACCGATTTTGGGCGGAAGGGAGATAGCAGCACCCCTTGCCATAACCCTTAGGATTATGATTGTTACGGGGAGATCATGGAGTAAATATTTAGTAGGTTTGGATAATACTAACTGAATCTGCTTTATCGTGGGCAGATCTCATCCGTCATACCCGTACGTCAGAAAACTACTTGCCGACCAACCATTGTTGACAGTATATTCGTCCGGAAAGGTCGTCCCCTGGAGTACTTCATAATCCACCATGACTCCGCAGCCAACCGTCGAATTACTGTCGCATTCACCGTTTCCACCCTCGCCAAGGAGGCCAGCAATACGCATACCTACGTCCCGCCCTTCGAACCACGCTCCTTGCAGAAAACCGTAGTATTGTGCGGAGGTGGCCTCACCAGCAAACCAGAGCCTATCCACGTTGGCGCGAAGATTCTGGTGCTTTTCCAGCGTCATGCCGACCGGCCAGTTGCTGTAGGAGCCGTAGGCCCATCTGTTCGACATAGTTAATTTTATCTCTTTTAGGGTCTTCGTATTTTTATATGAGGCTTACTCTTCTGTGCTCCATCGCGGATACATGAATGCTATCGGGTCCGGAATATCCACGTCCGGGAACATGGCCCTGATGACCGCCATGACCTCCGCCTTCGTCTCTTCATCGGATTGCTGCTCCACCCTGTACGATTGGCCGTCTACTACCGTCACGAAAATGATGTTCGATTCCTCGATGAAGCCCGTTGCTGAGAGCGATTGCCAGACGGGATAGTAGCCGCGGGTCGTGTTGTCAGCATATAGGAAGAACTCCGTGTCTCGATCCCAGAAGGTCTCGTTGAACTGAAGGAAGATCTTGGTGTAGGTTCCCATTTGGAATTGCTCGATTGCCTCACGCTTCCAACGCGGTAGAGGTGGATCGAACTCGACTACATCGTTCTGCAGTACTCCCACTGAAAATGTCGCCACGGCGTCTGCACTCAGAATTAGAATGGAATTCTTATGAAGAAGAGGCAGGGTTCAAACTGACATTCAGCCTCAATGCAACCACCATCGCCGAGTTGAACAATAACACCTTCAGGGCCATACGAGATTGCCTTCACGACAGTCTCTAACAAGAGTCGCGGGTCATTATCCTGAAGGAACTCGTGTGCTTCCCCTATCACGAACGTGTTGAAGCCCCTCTGGTCCCACACAAAGTTGTTCTCGTCGCTAAACTGGTAGAATGTCAGATTGTAACCAGTAATACCAAACAACAGCCCACTCTGCTCAGGAGGCCATGCAGTCTCCCAATCCCACTCCCACCACTCAAGCGCCTGGGCATGCATATCCTTCTTCGGCTTCCAGCCAGCGAGGCTCAGGCCCGCGCGCGTACTCGTGTCCTGCAGGTTATTCGTTAGGAGATACCCGGCATCCTGCTCCATTATACTGTACGCCGTGTCGTACGTATCAAAGAGGTCGGTATAATCAGCGGGTCCGGTTTCATCGTATGTCAATATGGCGCTATAGTTCGAGTACGTGTTGTCCACGCCGTACTTCTTCGCGAGCGTCCATATGGGATTCTCTGGCCCGCCTTCCGATCCCAATCCCTGGACCCAGTTTGCCCCTAACTCGACAATGTAGGAAGTCCCGTCGGGCTTTGACCCGAAGTTCGTGTGTGCCACTAGTAGTTCTCCAAGTCAGCAATGCTTTTCTATCTATTGCTTATAAGTGGAAAGTCGATTGTGTGAGCCAGGAACTCAAGAGATCTTCAAAATAATGAGATGAATTAGCAGATAGTCATAAGATTTTTGAGGCATACCGCGACCTCCGATGTAGTTATTGCGCTCGACAATCAAGAAATCCGAAATCGACGCATTGGACAATGTCTGTGCCGCCGTGATACCGGCAACCCCAGCGCCGAGAATCGCGACTGACGTTTTGAGACATTTAGCGGTGTTACTATTTTCTGCCCGCGCTGCGACTCTAGCACTGCACCCAAGGGGCGCGATGAAGGCGCACCACGCGACAAGAAATCGCTGGCTGGTGGACCTCATGGTGGTGATATATTTGCGTCCTCGAAGTTGAGATGAGTTAGGTATGTTCGTGGGGCCGAATCTAAGGTGAAAGAAAGGTTTAACCTTGAATTTATACTTCTCACATCGGCCCACGGATGACAACAATAACAATTAAGCTCACAACATCTCACCCCATTCCCACAGCTGATAAGCTAGGCGGGACTGCCGTAGCACCGGTCGCTTGAGAGCTGTGATATCTCACCTGCATGATCGGCACGCGGGACGACCCTTTCTATCGCCAGACTAGGCGATTTCGAGAAGCTCACGGTTGCATCCCGGGGCTACGTCACGCTCAGCTGGTCCACTGGCTATCCATGTCCAGTAATCTTAGATGTATGGTTGACTTTTCCTCAGCTTTGATGCTGCATTTCCGGTACTTAGCTATTAATCAAATAACTGATGGATGATGGAATTCTGACTGAACGGATGGGCTAGAACATCAACTGGGTTAGATGTTGAATTACATATAGACACGAAGTTCAAGGTGACATTTCCCATAGTTACATCGGACATGAATTATAAGGTTCAAGACCAGCACCGGGTAAAAAAAAAAAAAAAAAAAAAAAAAAAAAAAGCTTGATATGATCCTGGACATCAGTTTAGATTTAGACATTTCCAATAGCTTATGCACATGCCCTGAAGCCACCTTGGCGCGCTAATGTAGGTACCATTTCGTCGTAGTTGTTAGGTTGAAAGCTTACGCACCCACCGCCGCGGCCGTGATCACTAAGAAGCTTTTCAAAGTTTGGGGGGAATTGAGAAAAGGGCATCGGACCAATGACTCTATGGTATAGATTTAGTATCATCTATATTTTTCTCTTTGGACACATCTTTAGAGCGGCACTGAGAATGATTGCGACGCCATGTAACTAAACGGAACCACATTCTCTACCGAAGCGGGCGAAAAGATTCTAGGGGTATCACACAGAGAAAAGCAAATCCACCTCCATAGCAATCTGTCTCGAAAGAGTAAGTTGCTGTGACACAACAGAATCCCTTAGGATTGACGGAAATATTGAAAGGAGTGTGGCTAATGGGCCAGCCAATCTAACCTCGATTAAATCTCGCTCGGTAGCCAGAGCAGAAATCTCGGCTTGCTGTCTGAGACGTCGTAGTACCAGGCGAACTGCCGCCAAGTTAATTCGCTAGAACGATGAAGCATCTTTGTGTCTTGATGCTGTCGTTATAGCTCCTCATTTTTCAAGTCTTCAGACTGCCGACATGGCTGTCCATCTGCACAGAGAGGCGGATGCGGCGGTGGGGTCTGGTGCCCCGGCGTTCGTCCCGGAAGCCGCCAGTAGTTGTGACGGCCGCCGATATCCGTGAAATTCCGGCAGGTCGGGTTATAGTGGTCTTCGACGTTTCCCATCGGCCACTGTAACAATGAAAATCAGTAATTACTCATCCAAGAAAGTGGTTAGGGTATACTAGGGGAGGCAAGGAGGAGTAAAGGACCGTCAAAAGTCACATACCATAGCGACGAAACATACTTCGTCCGGCTGACATCGGCCACACTCCTTCCATTCTGACCAGCGCAGTTTTTCCATTAGATCACTAACAATCTGCTTTACAACATAGACTGCCTCTGATTCATCCATATCTAAATCCTCGACGACGAGCTGCCGAGCTTTGAATAGCGCTTCACAGATCGTAGCTGTTGTATTCTTAAACGCAGCGTATATGAGCTCGTCCTCTGGTGTTCGCGCCTGGACAGGTTGCAGATAAAACTCTGCACAGCGTCGGCGCGCAGCTGTGAACCCATCGTCGGACTCGGAGTAATCGATGTAGATGTTCAATAGGCCGTTCACTTCGCTTCTTATGACTTCGATCGAATCCGTCTGGGCAATAAGAGGGAGGCGCTTATCATATCGAGTAACAACCATGTCCGTCACGCCCTGCCAGTTTACAGGGGCTTGTCTAGACGACACCGAACGGGCCATTGAACGAGAGACATGTTCCCTGACGACATCCATCTCTTCGCTACTTGCTCCCAATAGTCTAGGGAGCTCGGGTCTTCTCGGATCCGGATTCGTCAGATTGATCGGGTAGAAGAAAGCAGAGACCATGGAAGAATAATCGAGCAACACTCGCCCCGACCCGATGCCGTTGTACCGCTGGGCGGCAGCCCTCGCCCACTCGAACGACGTAATCCACATGTTATCCACAGAGCCAGGATCGTCCATGCCCGGCCGCTGATTAGCAGATACGAGCCTGAGACCGTCTGTGAAATCGCAGTAGATGACCTCGAAACCAGGCTCCATGCGGATGAATCCGTCAATCTTCCATTTTTTGCCCAGCGCACATAGGTCATCAGCTCGCTGCCAGTCATTCATGGGCACCCTGCTCCTGTTGCCGGCTAGGAGGATATCCTGCGTGTCAACAGTTCCCATGTCTGTCTTCCCGGCCGCCGTGCCATCGATGTAAAGCACATTCAATGGTCGCTCTGCTTGGTAGATATGTAGGTGACCCTTTCCAGGCCGGAATGGAGGGTATTTAGGTGGACCATCCTCGACTTGCAACGGCATGTTCGTACCAAGGGGCGGTGGACCTGGGTGCGGTTCGCCATCAGTATGGTTAGGGCGTCTCCATCTACCACCAGCAAAATTCTCTGCGTGCTCTATTTCAAATGCGAGCCATTCAAAACCCGTTGGCACTTCCCGTGTATGGGTTCCGTGGTATAAGAGCACGCCCTCCGGGATCACTGCTGGAAACAAGGACATGCCGTTATGATGTAAAGCGGAGCCGAATTCGCGCATCGCATTGTGAACGGCGTTGAATATCTGAAGTCCATTTTTGCGGGCGCTGTCGAGTGTTGGCCCAAAGCCCTGCGGCGATCCAGCGCTGCTGCCAACAAGCGAGCCTGTCGCTAGCACCAGCGTTGCAAGCTGGATTGGAGTCATCAAGGTCATCATTATGAGCCAGTCGACACAGTTTCAGGACTATAGAAGATCAAGAAATATGAGATATGAGATATGAACTACATACTAGGAGTAGATGGGAAGGGGATGAGGTGAAATGTGATATAATAAAATTAATAATTCCCTCTACGTGCTGCTGCCTCATGACAATCGTCGACGTGGTTCACTAGCTCGCCTTGTATTACGCGTCACTGGATACAAGGTACTTCCTTATCGGGTTGTTACCGGAAGGGTCCGATATCCATAATAATCTAGACCGTCAATTACCTACCTGGTTGGACGTCTTCATCTTTGCGAATGTTCTATATTATTGCTCGTGATCGTCAGTGAATGAACGGTATCAAGAAATAAGCATACTTAAGCGTGGCTACAAGTTTAGAATCAACCGCGCAACCTTAAGCTGAAATATTAATAATCATTTATGCATATAAAACATGTATTTCTCATTACATAATCTTCTCATTGAATAAATACTTTTCCTATTTATGCGTTACTGGGGGCATACTGGTCAAATGTGATCCTTGAAGATTAACAACTACTCATTTACCTGGCACTACGGTTCGTCTAAGATTTCATCATTCCTTTACTCATACTGCTCATATTAGTGTTGCGTGGCGCGCCATGCATGAAAGAATAGAAGATGTTGTTTCGCGAGGAGCTAGAAACTACCTATCTAGATACGGTCGTGGTATATATACGGAATATCAAATCGAACACTCTAAAACTCGCTCTGTATCATATTGAAAGAAGTAATCCAAGTAAGTCTTAGTCTAATGTATTGTTCAACATGATACGTATGTCTAGTAGCTTGTAAGGTTTCCGATAGAAGCTAACTATTGGAAATGGACTCTGCCCATACTATTTTTCCTTTGTGGGAGACTTAGGTAATACAGCCTTTTCCGACAGCTCGAATTTGACATATAAGTAACCACACAGAGACAAAGTCTTACTAAATCAACTTATCACATAATCACACTATCTTCAAATGATCTCTCATTAATCCTTATCGGAATATACTAGCTTTACGCCTGATCCAAACCCGGTTGTCACGTCCCTGTTACCTATTTATTCTAGAAGTCCCTCTACAACTGGTAGCTGAGCACAACTGCACTGACCTCAAGATTACGTAAGATAATAGTTAGGACAACAACGGGAGAGGAAAACATGGATGAACCACCCAATCCTGTGGTTCGCATATGCGAGGACAGTATAAACGAAGAAACCGTAATCAAGATGCAGCAGCTCCTTACCGAATTGGTATATGCGTCAAACTATATCGACTTCGCTGGCTTAGATTATAACATAACTGAAAAGTTGTGCCAAAAAATAACACGAGGGGAGAGAGTCGCAACTCGAGTCGAATCTGGAGATCCGGAATATGCACAGGCAGAAGCTGCGTTAATTGCATTAACGAGGCCTTCTTCCTTCAGTAATATCATGCGCAGTCGCGATGAAGTCATAAATCACATAGGAGCATTTGCCTATGCGATTAAACATATTATTTTCAACAAAGAGCTAATTACAGAAGGATTCCTCAAGGAAGTCCATTTAATGCTCTGCGCTGATATCAGCTTCACCTTTTTGGGAGAGGATAATGAGATACGCGGGGAATACCGAACTTGGGAAATCGCCGACGGGCATGGAGATGACGTGGAGAAGAAATCAGTCTTTATACGCGCGTCAGCAGTACCCCTCTATATGGAGAAATTCGTTGAGGACCTACAAGGAGATATGTTAAAGGCAGAAAGAGATCCGACCTTTAATACATGTAGATTGGATATGGCAACCCGATACTGCCATCGTTTTGCCTGTATCCACCCTTTCGGTTATGGAAACGACAGACTGTGTCGACTTTTGCTGAACATTCTTCTCATGCATTACACCGGTCATGTTATTATATTCGGCGACACGGAAAGTGAACGAGACGAATACTTGGACATAATGAGACGATGTAATAAGAGATTCCATGAAGAAGAAGATATGGAAGTTCCAGAGGAGGATAAGAAGGGCCATCACGAACTAAGGAGCTTTACGTTCAGAAAGGCCAAGATAGCGCTAGAGTGATGTTATAATATTGGGACGCTATTATCACGTTACGAGATTCAAATTGATTAGCATAGGACATTGATGTTTATAAGGGTTGGAGAGTTGTACTGTATACATACCTAGCTTACATAAGTTATAATGGAGTTAATACTACATATTGAAATACTTGTAAAAGGTCCTATGTATCAAGTAATAAAATCTACCTAGGCTTGAAGAAACTCTACCATATTCAATGCCGAATAGCGGAAGGAAACAATAAGAAGAATAGGGTCTCAGTTAATGCGACGGCATGTCTACCTGGTTGTTGTGCTTATGTAATCTGATTTGAGATGTTCTTCAGCCACTAAAGCCGCTAAAGCTACAGGGGCTATAGCGACTACTAGAGCTACGAAAGTCACTGAAGCCAGACCCTGAAGTGTTGGTGGGAGTCCACGATGGAAAGTTAAGCGTACTTTAAGGACGATAAGTAGGTAGGTACTTAAGTATACCAGAGATATCTTGATGGTAAGGGTTAAATTCTATTTCTCGTTTCTATTCTTCTCACCCTACTCAGATAGACCTTAATTATCTCGACAGAAGTATACAAGGACGTACAGCACCTAAGCCTCTTCAAAAAAAAAAAAAAAAACAAATGATATCTAACCCTCACGCCCCAATCGCGCCCATCGGCTAAACCAGTTCAAAAGCTCCATTAACTTCACAATCATCGAAGAGCGTGATAACTTCTTTATAGTATTCTAGTCAATCCTATAGTAGATTTACCATTAGTATACCACTTATTAAGAAGATTTAGAGAAATTCATTGAAATTACCTAACTGCAACAAGGAAAATTGGTCATAGCAAGAAAATGATAGGCAATTCTCATTCTCCAGGGCAGATCACTGCTTGAAGTAATGCCTCTAGGTCGCCCACTATATCAGTGAAAATTGCAGACTGGAGTTTGACATCATCCAGTTTCTCTGTAGCTAGACCGAAATCGCAGTCAATCAATTTTTTAGTCGCGTCTCGGTACCTCTTCCCAAGGTAGGAGAGTCGCGCGACTTTCCTACGCACCTGTACATGGTCTTCCCAGGGCACGTAATCCCACAGCCCGATTTGAAGGAACGCTACCCCCAAGCCATATAAGGTTAAATTTCTTATACCGTGATTTTCCATGGCGTATTGAACTGATTCTAATGATAAGGAATTAGGGTGACTGTTCTCTTTGTCTAGAGTTTCGAGTGACTGATTTCCACATGTTCCAGTTGGCCGAGTTGGGTTGATTTGTATGGAAACATGAAGCGTATCGAGAGAAGAAGACAGGTCACGGTTCCCCTTGCAGAGAATGTAGACTTGCTTGAGTGTCCATTCCTGAGGCCACCATGGTGTTGAATTATACTTCAGCATAGATTTTGCCAAAGTAATTGCTAGCTTAAGGCGGTCCTTATCTGAGACCACGTCGTAGGCGGGGAATCTCAGGTAGTCAAGGATAGGGGTGGCCTTGCGTACCTGCTTGAGGAGATTGAAACCTCGTCCTAGCCCCTGGAGACCCGGATAAAGGACGAATCTTCTGTGGCCCTCAACTTCGAGATAGCCTAAAGACCGTGGCAGTGGTTTCGTACGAATAACGGAGCCGGTGATCAATTGCTCGCACCTGATTCCCGTCTTCATCAGATCTTCACCGTCGCATTCATCATAACCGCCCATATGCATGGTATTAGGCTGATTGGCTACAGAGTGTTGAATAACATGAGTGCTGTGGAAACGCCGCCGTTTAGAGCCCTGATCAACCCCAAGACTAGGCTCGAGAGTCAAAAGACCCGAGTCACTACATTCCAACTTCTTAAAGCTAGCATGGATAGGTGACGAAAACCTGTGATACTGCTGTTAGAATACTTTGTGTAAGTAGAGCCTATCTACGTACCTTCTAGAGAGAAACTCATGCTCAAAGAATAAATTCATGTTTGGCGTTGTTTCATCTGTGGAATTCAACATAAGTATAATGGTATGGTGAGAGTTGACATTGACGTTGCAGGAAGACCGAGTATGTAGCAGATCATAGAGAGATGAAGACATGTTCTGAACGGCTTCGTATCCAGAGGGTATTTGAAGGTGATCTATCCTTCTATGATTTATTTTTATTTTACTAGCGGTCTTCCGTAGTCTTCTCAACTCCGCATTGGACTCTTTGAGGGCCTCAAGTGACTCTATATATTCTTGTTTCCGAAAAGCAATTTTAAAAGCGTCTTTTGTGGATTTCGATAGAGGTACCTAAAGAAAGTCAACCTGTGATTCTGATCAAAGCTGGACACGCCGTACTGCTGTTTCCGGTGGAGCGAAGCAAGATAGTTTATCTAAGAGGTCTTCAATGATTTCCCTCACTTCATCGATCGTTTCTTGAAACGAATCGTACTTGGAACCCATGTGAGATCTCATCCGTGCTTCAAACTCCCTGTCTGTCCACTGTGGATTGTCGTGGTCCTCCATCATAGTGGCAACTACCTGGGCATCGACTAGTTTGAGAAGCAGCAGATGAATTTCATCCTGAAACCAGCCTCCTTGTATTTTGAGTTTCTTCCGGATTTGCTTGATTTCCTTGGAGTGGTGGCGGAATACTTTCAGCTTGGATGATAAAAGAGATAATCCCTTGATAGCGGAAATACAAATGGGGGCGATCCCAAGGGCTAGAGACTCTGGGTCCATTATGGCTTCCGGAATGAGATAGTAAGCTTGCTTGAATGTCGTCTTTTGAAAAGGAATAAGAAATAGAAAAGCAGGCGCCATAGATTAGCGACCTCCCCTAGTATTAGAACATTTCCTCTTAGGTTACATGCCTACGTAGCCTACCTAAGGCACACCGTAAGGCACACCACAAGGCACCCCCAAGTCGTGAGGGGTAGGACGGTATCGGCGTACATATGTCACTGCCACCACCGTGAGCATTTAAAGCCTTCTTTGCCTTGCATTTCGTCAAATAGTTATTCTGTCTAATTAGAAAACAAGTCCATAGCCCATAGCGCAATCAGACAACGGGAAACTTCGCCGTACTTCTGAGCGTGGAAACTACCTATCTTTAAATACCGATACCTCCTTTCGCAAAACGACTCTTATGTCTCGGGCCAATCGACCAGGCAGGAACGACACTGCCATCTTGGGAGACAATAAAGTGCGCCGATGGCAACTCGATATCTCCCAGGAGAAGGATACGCATGGGACCGTAGTCCAGCTATATAACGTCGGTCGTGATCTATACCAAGCTTTCATACGAGACCTAAGGGACATGGAACGTATGGAAAAGCCTTTATACCGTCAACTACGTAGCGGATATACGCAGTATGTTGTTTGGGCTAGTGACTATGGAGTTCTAGATGGGAGTTTGGATGTTCGGCTCGAAAAATCTCAACGACTCCGCAGATTTACCGTAAAGTTATTAATAAGCATATGTACCATACTTAAGAAAGGTATGTCCCTCCTATAAGTACTACGGCTTTAGCTAAGCCCTCAAGTATGCTGGGCTCGTAATTCAAGAAATCTCAACGCCGAGTTATCAGGCTTTTGGCAAACAGTCTCAACAACGACCGAAGAGGCTTCTCGCGTACTCCACGGCACCTCCGATTATATCGATACGGAAAGTGACACAAGTGATGAAGAAGAGCCCGACGATGATGATGGATCTTTCATGGATTCCATAGAGGCATTGTTGAACGAGATTGGACATCTGATAGATCTTGGCCCGAGATTAGAAGAGCCAGTACCAGACTTCCCTGGTAGAGAGCAACTAGGTTCAAAGCATTCTTCTAAAGAGCAACTAGAACCATGTCAGCATGCTGAGCCTTGGAGCCCTGTGCGGTATTTCGCGGATAAGGTATTGGCGAAGTTTCCCAAATGTGATTCCAATTTGGCTAGTGCACTGGGTCAAGCCAATTGGGGCTCGTTAAGAAGACTACATGAACAGCGCGAAGCCAGGAAAATTGGAAGCAAAGAAAGCATCGAGGACAAAGCACCTATCTCCCAAGTTTTCACCTTAGGGAGAAGCTTACCAACTACCACTCGAGGTGGGGTGACGAGAACGGAGATACCTCCCCTGCCAAGTGACATCAAGAAGGGTCAGATGTTCTCGTGTATTGCCTGCGGGAGAAACATAAAGAAGCAGGATATGGAAACATGGAAGTAAGTTTGCCTATTAATCTATTCTGGCTTCAAGAGATTAGGTACTTACATGATATAGACGACACCTGCTAGCCGATCTTCAGCCCTGGGTCTGTTGCCAAACCTCCTGTCCTTGTTGCCACGCACCATTTGCAACTCGCGAACAGTGGGTTGAACACCTTCGAAAAGGCCACTCCGTTCACCCTGAATGGGATGATAAGACATGCCCCATTTGTGCCGATGCGGTACCCGGAGGTCTTGCTACGATCTCTCACGTGGCACACCATTTGGAAGAAATATCTCTCGCAGCTCTACCATGTAGCCCCGAAGACTTGGCTGAAGAAACCGGCAGTACACTTCCATCCAATACCGAAAAATCAGATATTAGTAAAACCGCGTCCCGTGGTAAATCGAAACAAACTTCAACACAGCCTCCTCCTACATCCAATAACACCAAGGTTCCCAAGAGTACATCACAGCGAGTTTCATTAAGTAAAGGCAAACCCCTAGTCATTAAAGGACCTGAAAGCAAAATTCACGACAAATCGGGGATTTACATTAGCAGCGGAGGCACCAGCGTCTGGTATTGTGTACGTACTATACTTCCCTTCTTTTGTTCTTCAACGCTCAAGGTCTTTAGTGCGAGTGTGGAGGTGGTCCGATGACTCTATCAGTTACCCCTGCTTGTGTACACTGTTCCAGTCACATACGGTGTGCGAACTGTCAGACGGCGGTGCTTTAGGTAGGTAAATGGGCACTCAAATCTTCACAGGATATGAGTTAGGTATAGAGTGTTAAGCAGTATATTGTAGTTTCTAGCTCGAAATTAAGTATGAAATAGGTACCAACAGCTCTTGGTGCTCACTCCCTGCTAAGTGTTATAGGCGTCCAGCATCCTCCAATATAAGTATCCCGACATAAACCTGCTCTTATCCCTAACGAAGCTCCTGATACTGGCAGCGACATTGATCTTTCTCCCTATATAGAGCCATAAAGAAGTATAAGACGTGAATAAAGCATGGGGTATCGCTCAGACCTTCAGGATTTCTTATAGTTAACCTCGTATATGAGAATATGACATTACATTACGGTACTCCATCAGAGGGAAGGTTTTCCACTTCGCATCTGGACTTTCAACAATCTATCGTAGATTTACCTACCTACGCTTTAACTAAAGACCGATTTTACATAACCTTACGACCACGACTAATATCCCCTACGGCCAATCTTGCGAGGGGCATCTCATCACGGGCCCAAAGTGTCATTGTCTGACCCTCAGCGCATTTAGTTGTTGGCGGCATTTGCCTGACGACGGACCAAGAACCTGAAGCGCACTGTTGGTAAGACGTACCGCCGATGCAGTTAAACATTCCTTCATCTGTGCATGGCCCGGTAAGTCCAGCAACTGAGCTCGATGAACCGCTGCTTGCGGGGCTTGAAGAGTCTGCCGGAGCTGCAGAGCTGGCAACCGCTGGGATAGAAGAGCTTTGAGTAGCTGTAGCACTGCTGGTTGCGCCCGTAATGACGCTTGTCATGAAAACTCCAGGTAGGGGACTACCTACGCTTGCGCTACTAGTAGAAGTTGCACTACTTGTAGAGGCTGTACTACTGCTTGAAGTGGCACTGGAGCTAGAGCTTTCATTTACGTTGTTACTTCCATTCGAGTTGGCTCCAGAACTAGAATTTCCACCGTTAGAGTTGCTAGTTCCGCTTGATCCATTAGCCTTAGCACCCTTGGGAACACAGTTGTCACCTTGGACCTTGGCGAAATTGTTGGTTGTACCAGGGCGAACGACGTTCGGACCGGGATTGGGGTACTCCGGGTCGGTGCCGGGTGTCGTCTTGCACGAATTGATATCAGCCAAGTTTGCAACGAAGAGCTCCGGGAATTGGCTGTCGCGCGGCAAGATTTCTAGTGTCTCGTTATCAGACCGCTTCGACTTGCCTCCTGTTACTGTTATGGGCGCGCAGTTCATGTAATATTCCGGCTGACCTGCAAGCTTGCTGATCCAAGTCCACGCAAAGACGTATTTTCCAGGGGCAACTCCATCTGGGATCTTGAAATCATACGTATCGGGCCCTTGGCCAGACTTACTTGGACAACCTCCTTGAAGAGACTCGATAACTTGCCAAGACGTAGAGACGCTAGGTTGGAGATCTTGGGTAATTGCCAATTGGCACGAGCCGCCGCCATGTACAGCGGAGCCTTTGAATGACAACGTTTGGCTCTCTCCGATCGCCATCGTGTTGTCGAGTCCAGCGGGGTTGTAGAAGGTAGCTGGGTCTCCCTTGAGCTTACACGGGTAATTACTTGAAGTCAGGGGACTATTGTCAAGGTCGGGCCCTCCGAACGGCTTTGGTGTCGCCATGATCATGTGGCCATTAGATACGGCCACGAAGGTGGCCGCAATGGCCGCAATGGAAGTGGATTTCATGATGAATTTTGATGATTTCGGCGTGTATGAAGAGAAGTAAAAGATGTACTAGACTTTTATCAAGGTTTGGTGAAGCTAGCTCGTATAAATTTGCATGAGTTTAGGGATGGCAGAATGTCTGGCTTCGATGGGAAGCGCTTCTTATAATATCAAGAGCATTCTAATTGTACCCATTGTTTTCGAGTAACCACCTGAGTGGAGGGATCACCGGCGGCTTGGTTCGAGGACAACTATAATAAACAAAGAGTTTGTATGCTGAGGCATTGCTGAATACTCGCACAAAGTGCAGTCCTTGAAAGAAGCGGCGGAAAGGCATTGTTTACGACTCTGCAAGGCATTTTACGCTCTGCTATTTGTGTCGCTCTGTTTCCTACGTGCCTATTACAGCCTTGATCAAGTTCGAGTGGTTCCATGGGCTGGATGGATGTGAAATAACTTGAAGTCAAACGCCACATGTTACCTTCGAGGAGTTTTCTCCTAGAAAGTCAGTCAATGCACCTACTTTAAGGCTCTATAATCCAAGCGATACGGAATATCTGTTGATTTATACCGTTACTGCGGTCTATATGAGATCAAGTCAAAGAAAAGAAGTGAGACAGGTTAATAAGGGGCTTTGTTGTTTAAAAACCGCTGATTCGGGCGCTATTGGTTATTTAGATAATATTAGTTAGTGTATACACTATTGGAATAAGCGACATAATAAATAAAGCCCATCCATGGGACTAGCGCCTAAGTTAATGCAAACCTAGCCTAACTGCTACGCATGATAACGTCATGGGGCCAGTGCTGCGGGGCCTTATGCAGGCCAGGTGCAGCTCCGTTTCAGGGACCTTTGATAAGCTTAGACGGTGTACATACAATAGGCTTCAACTTGCATAATAACCACTTCTATCCCAGCCTTCCTTATCCATCATTCTACAACATCACGACCGAAGTGTCGCTGTCAAATGAGACCTGATCGATATGGTAAGTATCATGCTAGCTTTCATCCGTCGGTCTTCACCTTCGAGGCAAAACAACGTGTCGCACATTGCTTGGGGAGGGCAATGCAACTGCCTCTTAGGTACAAACTGAGCTGACAGCGCCTTCACCTATCCAGGCTAACGCAACGACACCTCTCCTCGCCGACGACCGACATGAGGCCGATGCGAGTTCTAGCACATTAAGTGATGCCGAAGAAGAAGCTCTCCGCGGACAATCCAGAGCTACGCAAGCTGGTCGGTCATGGCCTTCCAGACTGCGCGAATCTCTACTGTTCGCTTGGGCCCTTCTCGCGACCGCTGGTGTTTTAGTTCTCGCTGTCTGGGCGTCGCATCAACAACAAACCTCATTCGACAAACCCGCCGGCAAGCGCAATCTCATTTTCATGGTCTCTGACGGTATGGGTCCTGCCTCGTTATCCCTGACCCGCAGCTTTCGACAATATACCGAAGGCCTTGAGCATGGCGACACCCTCACACTCGATAAGCACTTTTGGGGAAGCAGTCGAACGCGAAGCAGTTCCTCCCTTGTTACGGATTCTGCTGCTGGCGCAACGGCGTTCAGCTGCGGGATGAAGAGTTACAACGGTGCTATCTCGATGTTACCCGACTCTACTCCTTGCGGAACCGTGCTCGAGGCGGCCAAGAAAGCTGGATACAAGACCGGGCTTGTTGTTACGACGGACATCACCGATGCTACACCTGCTTGCTTTGCTAGTCACGTGGATATGCGCTGGCAAAATGATGATATTGCAGTACAAGAGGTCGGGAATGGGCCGCTTGGTCGCGTGGTAGATCTGATGTTCGGGGGTGGACGATGTCGCTTCCTGCCGAACGAAACTGAGGGTGGATGCCGTGCGGATAGTATCAACGTGGTCGACATGGCAAAGAACGATTATGGTTGGAATTATATTGGCGACCGGGCCGCCTTTGATGAGTTCTGGGAGGGCAAGAAGGAGGTCCCGCTTCCTATGTTGGGACTTTTCGCCGATACCGATATTCCGTTCGAGCTCGACAGGCAAAACATGAACGATGTCTACCCGAGTCTCAGCGAGATGGCTAAAATGGCTTTGAGAGCTCTCGAGAAGGCCACCGAGAGTAGCGACAAAGGATTCTTCTTGATGATCGAAGGTAGCAGAATCGACCATGCTGGACATGGTAACGACCCAGCTGCGCAGGTGCGAGAGGTTCTCGAATATGACAGGGCTTTCAAGGCTGTGATAGACTTCCTCGAGGAAAGCAGCACTCCAGGAGTACTTGTTGCGACTAGTGACCATGAGACTGGTGGATTATCAGTGGCTCGACGTAAGTACAGCTATAACTCCAATTAGAATACTCGCTAATCATGCACCCAGAGGTCAACGCCAATTATCCGCAGTATCTGTGGTACCCAGCCGTGTTAGCTAACGCCTCGTCATCTTCGGAATACCTTGCTCACCGCCTCCACGCATACATCACCAAGACACCCAATGAGTCCGTCGACGAACTCAAGAAGTACATAAACGAAGAGCTTGTCATCCCTGGCTTTGGTATTCATGATGCATCCGACGAGGAGCTCACTGCGTTAGCCTCGAACCCCGAACAAGCGCAGTATTTGTTCGCACATATGATCAGTATCCGCGCACAGATCGGGTGGAGCACTCACGGCCACTCGGCTGTCGATGTCAATGTCTATAGCTCAGGTGGTCCCGGAGCGGAAGTCCTCCGAGGCAATGTGGAGAACACCGATATAGGAAAATATCTAAGGGAATATCTCAGCGTCGACGTGGAATCTGTCACGAAAGAGCTGAACGAAAAGATGACGTCGAAGCGAAAACTGGGAATGATGGGTCAGGAAGCTGCTTTAGACGTCGACCATAGGATATCAGCCGAAGTTGAGGATCACTGGATAGTACATGAGGAGATGGAGGCTCAACGGATTGGAACGGGCGCGTAATTACTTGCTTTTGTTAGGCGCTATTTGGGGTTAGAGTTGCATATTTAGAGTATCGCATGTTCGGATTTTTGACATTGGTCTATTTTATTCGCTTTTGCTCTATATTATAAGTAGAGGTGGCAGATCAAGAATCGATACCCACGTGGGGACTGCAGGGGTTCAGAGATATCAATATAGATACGTATCACAGCGCAACCAAAATGAAGCCTTCTAGAAGCATGTGTGTGACCTTCGGCTCTCTCCCGAAACGAGCGTGACCTGTCGGATGTTTCGCCGTCCCGTGGAAACACTCCGGATATCGCCAGACGGCCTTGTCTGTGCTACGCCACGGCCCGAACTTGAACAATCTTGTGAATAGTGGTTGAGCTGACTGGTTAGCTATAGATAACCTCTGCTACGCGTAATATATTATACCCAGATGCTGTTCGAACTTCGTTCGTTATGTTGATAATAATTACCGGGTGATAAAAGTTCTCCGCTCATGACATTGTACGGACGAGATACTTCCGGTATGTTATAACGACCAGTGATATCCGAGAAATCTTCGGCTCCTGACACCCCTTGCAACCGGAACTAGGTACACGCCTGCTTCCTCCAAATGTCTCTTGTTGCCTAATATCAGCTTGTTGCCCAGAAACGTGATGAAGCTGAAACCAGAAGGGTGCGAGTATACACTCCTTCCTAGTTTCGATTCAAGTTGAGCATTGGTAATTGCCGTGGATAGGACGCCCTTTTCGTTCCTTCATCCGGGAGGTAAAACTTGTAGTCGTCTCTCACTTTCCTGTGCCACCACCGTCTTCCGACTTCTTGTGTTGTTTGCTTTGTCTCCTTCACGAAGGAAGGGTGAAAACGAGCGTATAGATACCCCTCAGGTTCAAACATCACTCCAAATAGCTCGTTTTGTCTCCTTTTCAGCATATTGATTAGTAAAATGCAGGTAAATTGGAGGAAAAGTGAGTTTGCCTGGCGCATTGCTGGTGTTTTGCTTTCCATCCCGTCTTGACAATATGATTGGTTTGATATAATGTTGCCCCGTGCCGTTTAGGGGTTTGCAATCTGGTTGCTGCTCTGCTTAATATGGGGGCAGTTGCGTCCAAAGGTGTGTGTATTCATCGCGTGCCCACGGAAGGTAGTAAATACCATACATAGGTACTGTTTTGATGGTTCATTCAAACGTGCCACATCCCAAAGTGGGAATTCGTCCTGAGCTCGAGACACCGTAGTACGTGTACTGCTGGATCAACGACTTCCCATATTGACACACCTCTATGACAACTAGGGAAGGACCTGAATACTTCCAGGTCACGTAGCTTCTTGTAAATATTAGCTGGATACCTTCAAAATACTTCTTCACTCAGCTCACCTTCCACCTGCGGCTTGTATGTCACACGTTGTAGCTTTACTAACTTCTTCCCCTAGCTTAGAAACAACACAACTTGCTGCCATTGCCAAATAGACTCCAGGTAAACATCCTCAGATCTCTCTGATCTGTAGCTGTTATCTTCTCTCAGAAGCTTCACACCTTCAGTCTAGCACGTAGCAGAAGCAATATCCCCCTATTCACCTCCACACCCCTTCTTAACCAACAGCACCAAGCAGAACTAGTCAAGATGTGCCAATACGTCCACGTCACGTATCGCTGCGGCCACTCCGAGCTCCTCGCAGGTCCTAATTGCGAGACTATGCGGTACGAACTATCTCGCATTCACCATGAAGCCTCAGCTTGGACTGCCGAGGGTCGTCAGACCATTCCGTTCATGTGGCAAGAATCCGTATGTACGACCCCTTCCCTTTCACTTTCCTCTTCCCCTATTCAGGGGTCAAGACTTCCTAATCGAGCCAACGAGGTGTCGTTGCCCCCAAAGCACATCCACAACACCGATCCCTCTTGTTCAGAGATAGAATCCTTGGCTAACTTCCTCGCTACAGTGTTCCCCGGGCCAGCACAACATCGTGAACATCGCCTCAGGCAACTTTTGCGGCTGGGAGTGTCGCAACAGCCACCCGGACCCCATAAGCAGCAACCACAGCATTTGGAACGCGAACGCAGGAGCCTTCGGAGAGCAGGCGGAAAGCGCCTACAACAACAACAACGGCGGCGCGAACTCGTACTACGTCAGTGACGCGGGCCGCATGCCGTGGTACTTTGGCTGTGCCGACCTTGGTGCCATGCATAGCTATGCAAACAGCTTCATCCACGGTCGTGCGGAAGGTTTCGGAGATTTTGCCAGAGACGGTGTCTTTGATGGCGCCATGGATGGTCCTATGGAATCTGGCAACGTTACTCTAGGAGACTCGGAGGATGTCCTTCAGGAAGGTGTCGGAGGAGTAGTTAGTATGGCGAGTCCCCAAGGCGCTAAGCTAGGAGTTCCGGACACAGCGGAGGCTGAGGAATATATGGGGATGCCGGATGCAGATTACGGAGTTCCCAGACTAGGTGTGGGCTGGAGAGAGGATGAGAGCGGAGCCGAGGTCATTCAACCGTGCAACTGGACCGATGACGGCAAGGTCTTTGATTAAGGATATGGTGCGAAACACCAATAATGAATATGATTCTTGAGCAAATGGTTGGGGTGTTTAGGTTTTCTTCGATACCTACCTAGGTAGGCACTTAAGTGATAGGTTCATCGGAAACTCGCATTTGTGTACCTAGTGTCTCTAAAGACGCGGACGTCTACCTGTCTACCTGAAGAATAATGTACATCGCGAACAGCAACATGAATGACTTAACTCACGGCTTAATTCCCTCCCTCCAAGTCCAATTTCATTGACACACATTGATGACCTCACATCCTCACAGGGGTTCGAAACACCTACAACGGATTTAAAGGTGGCCGAGAATCCATAATGCTCCCTATATCGGCCAAGTCGACCACCTGGGAACAACGAATCTGAACACTGCTAACGTCTTGTGAATAGTGTATTGATAAGTTATGGAGACAACTAGTCAGAGTCGTCAGAAAAGTCTCCTTCATGAAGCTCGTCTGGGTCGTTGTAGAAGGCGATCGTGATCTGACCGTTAATAGTCTTACGGAAATACGCCTGCAACCGCATTACTTGAGGTTCGAGCTGTTTCGCCTTGCCTAGCTGGTTCAAGATATCCATCCTGAGCCCCCTGTTGCCTTGATCATTTAGCTTGTCGCAGAATCGAAAAAGGCCATCGTAAGTGAAAGCAGAAAGGTTAGTTATGGAGAGCGCTGTTAGCTGAGGAAGATTGCTTAGATGCTCCAAGACAGCGTCGCCGACCATCTCGCCGTTAAAGCTGAAGTCGAATAATTTAGGCAATGCCTTGGCAAAACGTTGTACTTCTGCTGCCGTGATATGTGCTTGTGTTAAGTTTAGGGTTCTTAGATTCTTCAGTTGACAAATCGAATCCACCAACGTTGGTATTTCGTGAATCCGGAAGTCGTCGATTAGGCCGCTTTGCAGACCGAGAGTTAAGTCATCGATTAGGTCTTGTGATCCCAGGGCAGTCCACGCAGCCAAATCCTCCGCATGATCATCTGCTTCGTCTTCTGAGCCAAAATCCACCATGTACAATCTTGTCAGGCGAATACCGGGGGACTTAAGTACTTCTGCGACGATGGGTAAAGCATTTACAACATGTCTAAAGCTTAACTGCTTTAAGGACTTGCAATTGCTGATCCATGTGATGATTCCTTTGAGGATCTCTTCGTCGTAGGTCCTTAAGTCTACTCTACTGAATCGGTCGTTCTCGATCTTGAGAGTCTCCAGAGCGGTGCAATCAGCCAACGAGTAGAGAGCTTTCATAGCTTGGATACCAAGGCTTCCAAGTTCCAGGTTACGGAGAGAAGTTGCGTGGGAATTCAGTCCCATCAAGGCGTTCTTTCCTATGCCATTGCTACTGTTGACCGAGAAACTTCGGAGAGTATTCGAGCGTAGGGTTCTGAAGAACGCCCCCAAGTCTTCATCAGCGGACGAGCTCTGATCTGCAATCTGTTAATATCATGTACATAATTTGGCCGATTCATCTAAAACGATGCATCGTAGAAATAAGAATGAATGGTGCTCCAACATACTGTAGACAAGTTAGCGCCCGTGGGAATAACATATCATTGCGGGTAGATAGTATGATAGGCTTACCAGTAATAGCAGGTGAGGTCGGTAAAGTTAGGACAACATTCGGAAATGGCTTTGGCGGCCTCGACACCGAGTACTGATCCGTCTTGAATGCGGAGGGACGTGAGGAGACTGAGACGTGTTATCCAGGTTGGTAAAATATCATACGGAATGTATAATCCCTCCAGATGTGCTAGGGCTACTGCTTTTTCGGTGTCATCTGCGAATTTCCTTATGTATGCCATAATTGAATCGGCGCACTTGATCACGGTAGCTTGGATATCTAGCGACGGACGCGCTGTTGCTTGCACAACGAATTGTTGCAAGTTGTCTATGAAGAAGCGACGCTCATGGTAGAGGCACTCTTCAAGATTTCCGAGTGATAGAGTGCGGAGATATGTGCAATACGGGAATGCGGTTTGCTCAACACTGGAGAGGATAATGGACTTCCATAATTCACACCGATCAGAGGGTGTGATGCTCATACTTGCAGAAGACTGCTCGTGAATACTAGTCATACTATTAATTCGTGTTTGAGCTCGCTTTGAAATACTATGGGCTCACCTGTACATCTGCTCACAAGCAATACTAGCGACTCTTCGGCTCACAAGAGCGCAGTTGAACAGAGTTCCAAAGTCGCAACGCGTGGCGAGCTCCTGGCATAAAAGGAGAATAATCTCCTGGGGAAGAGTCTTAGGTTCCTCCATGCTTATAGAGTCGCGGAAACGTTGAACAGCGACGAAAAATGATAATGTATTGGAATACAAGACGGAATATAGAAGGAGAAATTTGTTGAAAGTTGAGAGTTGTGAGAGTTGTGTCTGAGATGCACAACAGCTGCAGCCCTGAAGCTGGAACCTTATTCTCGGGATGACGTGCCCTTGGCGGGGTGGTACCTACATGTACCCTGCTACCGCAAGCAGCGCCTGGACCACCACTCGCGCTGCCTTCATGTTCCACCAAGCATTTAGGTACAAATGTAACAAGTACCTACCCCGCGACGCGTGTGACTGGAAGCTGAACACTAAGAATCATCCTTGAACCCTACCACAATCAATGCTGCATCAGGTGAAGCCTGGAAGCTTGAAAGCAGCAATCGCGGCACGAACTTAAACATAATAAACCGGGTTATCGTCTATTAATATTTCATGTATCGATTGTAGGATTGATGTTCAGTAATTGATCAGAAGTTACCAGAGAACAAATCTATCAAATCACCTTGCGATGAGTCGGGAGTAAGCTTACCTACATGTACCTTATACAGCTCTACTTGGTGTACGCCAACCGTCTTCTAAGAGCGACCACAAGGAACGCGACATCCTCCCATGGCCTATTATGGCTGTCCTTAACTTAACTTTGAGCGAAGAAGGGGTCAACGTCCTAAGAGATGCATTGGCCTGTCTCGGTAAATTCAGTGACGAAGTTTCTCTCGAGGCAAAAAAGGACAGGGTAGGCCTTGTTTGCCCCTGCTGTCAGTATGATATTAGCTCGTTACTAAGATTCTTGTGTATAGCTGATCTTCACTGCTTTGAACCTTTCAAAGTCGGCGTATGCATCTTTCACCTTCCAAGCCAATCGCTTCTTCTCTAAATACCATTTCGAGGGTGTGCCTCAGAACCGAGAGAAATTCTTTTGTAAGCTATATAATCGAGTATGTCACCTATGTATTTATGATATTTTCATCCATATCGTTCTTACAAAAATCCCTCTAGGCCCTATTATCTCTTTTCAGAGCTAGAAGCGGTGACACCGTACACGGTGAGAAGGACACCACCATTGAACACTGCGATGTCGCTATAGTGGATGAGCCTGGCAAGAAGAGTCGATTTATTGCCAAGATCGTGTTTCGAAATGGTAATCTATCCTAAGTTTATCCTACGTTTAGCTCCACGACTAACAAGAGCGCAGGCATCACTACCAAATACCGGCTACCCTTCGAAGTCACTCCGCCAGTCCATGCTAAATTTGACAAGGAGCAAGCCACGAACCATTGGTCTATCCCATCACGGACCTTACGCCAGCTCATGGACCATTTTGGCCCCGGCATAGAATACCTTGATATCCATTCCGAGAGCGAAGATACTGTCAACTTCACCTGCTTCACTGAGAAAGTCAAGAACGGCGAAGAGGTCTTGAAAAAGCCTCTTCATACATCCATTGCTGTTGAACGGGACGAGTTCGAGGACTTCGTAGTTGAAGAGGAGAAGCTGCATATTGTCATCAGCGTCAAAGACTTTAGGGCAATCATTCAACATGCAGCTTTCCTGAATAGCCAAATTTCGGCATACTATTCGTTGCCTTCGAAGCCGATGCAGTTCAAGTATGATGGCGACGCGATCAAATGCGAATTCCTGTTGATGACAGTAGGTGAGAGGGGAGCACCCGGCCAAAAGGCTAAGAGAACTCGCGGTAATGCCAAAGGACCAAAAGCGCCGCAACTCGAAGCTGCTACTAGTAGAGCAGCATCAAATGCACCTACGCCCGCCCCTCAGGTACCCCCTCTTCGGTCGCAAGTGTCATGGGTTGATCCTGTACCGTCTCTCAGGCCACCTATAACTCGCCCTTCTCAACGGCCTCCTCCTGCTACATTCGAATCCGAGTCACTATTCGTGCCGCAAGACGATGAGCATCAGTGGGATCCTGTGAATGTGGGCGACGAAGACGAAGAAGAGAATGCTCGGCTTGAGTGGGACGTGAGCGGAGATTTCGTGAGCATCTTCATTGCCCAGACTCTTGGTATGAAAGTGACTAATGAGATGCAGCACCCGCCAGCGACGAACATGAGATCCATGATGGCAACTCAGAATGCTCAGGAGCTGAGACCTGATGAAGCGAGTGATAGTATTCCTTCGCACTTTGAACCGACACAACGTCTCTCGCAAGTACGTAGGTTTGGTCTCTTCGACGACTAAAGTGCTTCACAGTCCGCACAGTTTCATCTGTGCGATACTTAAGGTCTGGCTACATAGAGTAATAGGCTGTGATGGAGGTCGGGAATGGCCTAAAGAAAGAGCCCATCTGTCGTAATGTTGATCCAGCTTGTAGCACATCCAGCCCCAATAGCTGTAATATGAGACCCTTCTGGTAAATGCTTCAGTGATGCAAGCACGTTCCATCGCCCCTTTACATCACCGAATTTTTCTGTTTGTGGCCCGCAATTTCCGTGCTCGCCCCAACCCCAGGATAATACGTCCCCGTCCTTGGTAAGAGCCAGAACATGTTCGCTGCCAGCCACAATTCTCTCTAGTTCGGGGAGACCTGGAGGTGGTAGCTGACCATGGTCATCCCGACCCCATGCGACGAGTGTTCCATTCCGTTGTAGAATGTATATACCACCCCAGCTTGCACTAATAATGTTCCAATTGGGCATCTCGATCGGTGCGGAGCTCTTCAATCCCCATTTATCAGCTCCTAAAACAAGAATCCGACCATCTCCGGGCTCGCTGATTAGACAAGTTGCATACTGGCAACAAACAGCATTAGCAACTTTGAAGTCAACTCCATTGATTTTTCGAGGTTGATATATTACGCCTTTCGAATCAGCCGCATCGTCTAGCTCTCCTAATTGGCCCTTGCGGCCGTTGCCCCAGCCATAGACATCGCCGTTATCTAGCACGGCGACAACGTGTCTGAATCCAGCAGCAAGACTTGTAACTTCCGTCCCAGAAGGTGGGAAATTGCAGATTAAGCCCGGCGTCTTCGTATAAGAGTCCGAATTCGAGCCCGCTGCCCCAATATCGGCAACCCCGCATGCGTAAATTTGTGTCACCTTGCCACTGTCGTCCTTTAGTGCGAAGACAGATGAATCCCAAGTGCAAGCTATATGTACGATGGGATAAAGGCGTTCCGAAGTCGATAAGACTAATTCCCGGAACTTGGACATTTGCAGGTCCTCGGTATTAACCACAACTCCGCAGGCACCGCTTGATGGGTCACCAGCCCAGTACGCCCTCCCTTTTTCAGTGAGGATGATCGTGTGGTTTCCGCCAGCTGCGATCCGAACTACATCATCCTGGGGAGCTTCCCCAACGAACTCGACTTGCTTCGGGACTGAGACGTCCTCCTTGTGTCCTATGCCGAGCTGGCCGGACCCGTTGGAGCCGAGGGCGAAGAGACCGTTCATCTTAATCTATCTCTGATAGATATGTCTCACTTCAACTGGTAACCAACCTCGGATAGGTTTCAATGTTGCGGAACTGGATAGATGTGGCTGAGAACTCGAGTATAGCACCAGCCACAGGTACCGGATCTCCTGTTATTCCGTACTGAGCTGCCCCACTGAAACCCCCGAGGCCCTAGCTCCCGGGCCCACTTAAAATTTGCGTATCCTTTAAATTCTTGCCAATAATTTTTTCGACCTTCCCACTTGAGATCTTCCAACACAGTTCCCAACTCTGATGCCGCATAAGCTGTTCTGATTCAATTGACCTAGCATCCGAGTTAGCTGCGCAAGATCCCAAGAATGTGATCTCGCATTTCGCTACTCCCGACGTCAATATTCAGGTGGTCAGTTGCTTGAGGAAAGTTTCGTCAACCATGGCAACAGACAACAGCTCTAGTGTGCCTCCCGGCATGGAGAAATTCATTGTCGGCATCATTGGCATGGGTGACATGGGGAAGATGTACGCGCGGAGGCTTAGTGATGCTGGCTGGAGGTAAGAAGTTGTCAGTATTGCTGCAATTCTGTGTGTCGCATCTAGGCCTCCGCCAATTTACTATGGTGAGTCATTTTTCCAATTCAACACAACCCCCCTTCGCGAATGATGACTTGAGTGCATTTGGCTCGAGCATTGCCCTCGGCTTTCGGGGCGGCCATTCTGGCTCCCGGCGGTCGTTGGCTTTCCATGATGTAACTTCTCAGCTACCTTACCAATTTTTGTCTGAAGCTATTCATATCTTCTCATACTGTTTGACGTTATTCTACGTTGCAGTGCGCTAACTTTCCACGAATAGGTGCTATTTCATGACTATGCGAGCCTTTTCTCGAGAATACTAACGATCTATGTTGCCAGCGTAATGGCCTGTGATAAGGAAGAGTTATACGAGGGTCTGCGTGAAGAATTTGCCAGCAGGGTACAAATGTGTAGTTGTCCCTTCTCAGAAGGAATCCATGCTGAGAGGTATATAGAACAATATACAAATCCTCCGAAATGGCCATCTTGTATCTCGCGCAAGTGATTACATTATTTACAGCGTAGAAGCTGCGGCGATCGATCGCGTCGTCGCCGAGTACGGACCTTGTATGATTGGTGACTTGATGCTTTTCAACCATAGATCTAAATTACTAAGTATGCGCAGCAACTAAGCTCGGTGCCATTGTCGGTGGTCAGACATCGTGCAAAGACCCTGAGATCAAGGCATTCGAAGATCACCTCCCTGGGGACGTAGACATTGTCTCGTGTCATTCCCTCCATGGACCAAAGGTCGATACGCGGGATCAGCCGCTGGTAACACCTAGATATCAACCCCAGCTCCTTAACTCTACTTACTACGAATTAGGTAATCATCAAACACCGTGCTTCCGACGACTCATTCAAGAAGGTTGAGAATGTGTTACGATGTCTACACTCAAAGCACGTATACCTAAGCGCACACGAGCACGACCGCATCACAGCAGACACCCAAGCAGTCACGCACGCCGCCTTCCTCAGCATGGGCAAGGCGTGGCATAACATGCGGCAATTCCCCTGGGAAGGCGCGCGCTACGTCGGCGGCATCGAGAACGTCAAGATCAACCTGACGATGCGCATCTACAGCCAGAAATGGCACGTATACGCCGGCCTCGCGATCCTGAACCCCGAGGCCCGCAAGCAGATCGACCAGTACGCCAAGAGCGTCACGGAGCTCTACAAACTGATGCTCGGCGGCCACCTCGCCGAGCTGCGCGCCCGCGTCCTCGCCGCTAAGGAGAAGGTCTTCGGGAAAGAGCACGAACCTAAGTGGGCCGACAAGCCGCTGCTCAAGGACGAGGTCCTGGACCAATTTAGTATCGGCGGTCATCGCATCGATCATAAGCCTCTACCTAATAACCACTTGAGCCTGCTGGCTATGGTGGACTGCTGGAGTGCCCTGGGCATCGTGCCCTACGACCACATGCTCTGCAGCACGCCGCTGTTCCGCCTCTGGCTCGGCGTCACGGAGCACCTGTTCCGCGACCCGGGGCGACTCGACGAGGCGTTGCGGATCGCCGTCGAGGATAACACGTTCCGGAGCGACGACCTCGAGTTCACGTTCGCGGCGCGCGGGTGGGCGGAGTGTGTTGGGCTGGGGCACTTTGAGACGTGGAAGGAGAGGTTCGTGGTCACGCAGAAGTTCTTCGAGCCTAGGTTCCCTGGCGCGATTGAGGTTGGCAATGCGATGGTTAAAGCGGTGCTGGAGAGTACGAAGAATTAGGTTGGTGCTTGGAGGGGAAGAAGAAGGGAAGTATAAAGGAGGGAGGTTGTGCTGTTTTGATATGTACCTATGTACACACTACCGCCTTCGGGAATTCAGATGCTTCTTAGATATTCCCGACATTGAATACTCTTTCCATAAAATGAGCTTGTGCTTCATTTTCATTTTGATGTCGGTAACGCCTGGCCGCCAAAACCAACTATGGTACCTTCAGGTAACTCGGCATTTATATCTGAGCCATAAAATCTAACAAGATTAATTAGAAGGCAAAAAAAATATTATTAATATACCAGCCAACCCTTGCGAAAAGTTGCAATTGTCTAAATTATTACTAAAATATAAATAAAAAACACCCAACGTGGGACTCGAACCCACAACCTTCAGATTAGAAGTCTGATGCTCTACCATTGAGCCAGCTGGGCTTCGGATGCGGATACTGGGATAATCCGTGTTTTACGCATGAATATATTCCTAAATACTCGTTCATCGGAAACCCCACTTCTTTGTTTCGAAAGGTTCTCGATACGTTAACTTTTTGCTCCTGTTAAACGGTAAGAACAATGATAGAAAATTTGGTTGAATTGGCATCCGACTAAACTGTGATATACAAGGTAGGTGGTACCTGTCATTGGTCAATTGGGGCGGCCTTGCCTGGGGTATTTTCTAATGATTCGAGTGTTGGCTTCCGTACCTTAGGTATCCAAAAGACATTGGCCGATGTAGTTTAGCAGGAAGCCCAACTATCCGTCTCTATACACAAATAAAGCATTCAATAAAACTGCCCACTTCTTCGTATAGATTTCGAAAGCCGAAAATCGGGCGACGGATATGACATATACGATTTGGAAAGAGATGAAGGTGAACAAAAGGACAGTGATGACCATCGTTCGATGGAAGAAACCTCGGTACTTAACAAGGGACCACGCCACCCCCCGACGCAACCGCTGTAACTTGTGCTAACCCCGCTGTCTACATGCTTGCTTGTGCCAGCCAACTCATGCTCACGTCTCCAAAAAATCATACATAAAGGTCCCATGGTCTACTCTTTCTGCGATCCTTGAAAGATATCTACTGAGTGAAATCAGAAGGATTTAATGCAGGCAGACTGGAAGTAGCCTGCTTGACTGTATACGAGCTCATCTGTCAGCTGCTACCATTCATTCAATCAAGTGCACATAATACCCAAATAACATTAAGTTACACAAACTTGAAATTACCTTCGGTACCTTAGGTACATATCCCTTATTAGTTTCGTCCTTACGCATCCAATGTGGGCAATTAAATAGATACCACCATTCACCTACATTCATTCACGTTGAAAGTGTTATAAAAAGGTACAATGTCCAACGAAAACGGCCCCTCGGAACAAAAGCTCCCCGTCATCATCGTAGGCGGCGGTCTAGCCGGCCTAGTAGCCGCTTTCGAGCTCTCGCAGCGCGGCGTGAGAACGCTAATCGTCGACCAAGAAGGCGAGCAGAGCCTCGGCGGCCAGGCGTTCTGGTCGCTAGGCGGCATCTTCTGCGTCGATTCCGCCGAGCAGCGGCGTCTCGGCATCAAGGACAGCCGCAGCCTGGCTTTGCGCGACTGGCTCGGCTCCGCACAGTTCGATCGCCTGGATGGTGAAGATGTGTGGCCGCGCCGCTGGGCCGAGGCTTTCGTCGACTTTGCGACGGACGGCATGGAGAAATACCTCAAGGCGCGCGGCGCCGGGTTCATGTTCAATGTCGGGTGGGCTGAGCGCGGCGATGGGAGCGCTGGTGGCCATGGAAACACGGTCCCGCGCTTCCACATCACTTGGGGTGCCGGACCTGAGGTCGTGCGCGTCTTTGCGGAACCCGTCAAGGAAGCTGAGAAGAAGGGCATTGTGGAGTTTAAGTTTAGGCATAGAGTAGATAAGCTACTGGTCGACGAGAATGGAAGAGCTTCCGGTGTGCGAGGAAAGGTCCTTGAGCCGGATTCGTCGCCTAGAGGAGTAAAGACATCGCGGACGGAAGTTGGCGACTTCGAGCTTCATGGCGCAGCTGTGCTTGTCTCTTCTGGAGGCATCGGAGGTAATGTGGAGGCGGTGAAGAAGTCTTGGCCGGTAGACCGCCTAGGTCCGAAAGTGCCGGAGAACTTCGTTATCGGTGTTCCTGCGCACGTCGATGGCCGGATGGTGGGAATCGCTGAGGAGGCGGGTGCGCACTTCATCAACCGTGACAGAATGTGGCACTACACAGAGGGGTTGCAGAATTGGGATCCTATTTGGCCAGGGCATGGAATTCGAGTCCTCCCGGCGCCATCCTCACTCTGGCTAGATGCCAATGGCAAGAGGCTACCACCATTTCTCTACCCCGGGGCCGATACCCTATCGACGCTGAAGTACATCTGCAGCACGGGCTACGATTACAGCTGGTTTATCCTCGACCAGAGTATCATTGCGCGGGAATTCGCACTCTCTGGCTCAGAACAAAACCCAGATCTGACGTCGAAGAGCGTCTGGCAGGTGCTCATGAACCGGCTCTTCAGCTCCAAGGGGACAGTCCCGGTCCAGAACTTCCAGAAGCACGGCAAAGACTTCGTCGTGTGCGACAATCTCGAGGACCTAGTTGCCGGCATGAACGAACTGGCCAAATCAGCCGGTGGGCCTCTTCTCGACCCAAAAGCTATTAGGGAAATCGTCGAGACCCGCGACGGCCAGCTAGCGAACGAGTATTGTAAGGACTCCCAGATAATGCTGATTCGCAACGGCCGCAATTACTGGATTGACTCCAGAAGCCGTGTTGCGCCGCCGCACCGCCTGCTCGATCCAAAACACGGGCCCCTAATTGCCGTGAGGATGAATCTGTTGACACGTAAAACGCTCGGTGGGCTTGAGACGAATCTCGAGAGCAACGTGATGAAAGCAGACGGTGAGAAGTTCCCTGGACTGTACGCGGCGGGAGAAGCAGCTGGATTCGGCGGTGGTGGTGTACACGGTTATAATTCTCTCGAGGGAACTTTCCTCGGCGGCTGTATATTTTCGGGTAGGGCGGCGGGACGGGCAATCGCTGATGAGGTTCTGGGACCCGCTTAATTGTGAATGAATGTACTCTGATATCTTCTAAGATTTTATGTACTTATATGGGACTAGTCATCCGGAGTTTATCAATGCGATTGGAACTTGGGAAACTGGGATCTTCTAAATGGAAGACCGCCTCCACCCCCTTTCCCTATGTCGCTGTCGACGGAGCCAGCCACTTTCTATGATGATCATTAGAGTTGCCTCATCGGACCATTTCTTGAATCCAGCTGCCTAGGTTATCTCCTGATACCTCATGATAAAACTACCCTCACTAACGTCGTGTGGGTTAATATGTCTCCATGAATGCATGCCATTTTAACTTCGTTGGTAAAGCATTGATCTAGATGCTAATAGGAGGCGATGGCTAGTATGTCACAGACCTACTTCTTCTGCTAACAATTCATTGACTAAAAAAGACTATAATGGAGGTTGGTCAGGAAGGATGAGGGGGTAGAATAAGAACATACACGTCGATATCATCAATACAGCTACGCTGACTAAAACCCCTCTCACTGAGTATTTGAGTTCTTATGTACCTTAGATAGGTAAACAAGTTTTTCTTTAGCACCTAGACGAAATATTTTCTCCAGCCTGTCTATCGCCAAGAAAAGGAATTCGCCCCAGACTTAGTAACCTCTTTTCCGGCTCACTCTATTCAAGAACTCCTTGCCCTCGCTTAATCTATGTAGATTTATGTTCAAGATATCCAGTAAGCGATGATTATAGCCATTAGAATTACCACTAACATGTGGTGTAATTATAACGTTCTTTGCATCCCAAAGAGGATGCTCTTTCGGTAGGGGCTCCGGATCCGTGACATCTAGAGCAGCTCCTCGGATCCATTCCTCATTGAGTGCCGTTACCAAGTCATCGGTATTAATGACCGGGCCCCTCCCGATGTTGACCACGAATGTGCCTTTGCCCCGGAGAGTCTGGAACTGCGGCGCAGAGATTAACCCCTTTGTTTGGGGCGTCAGGGGTACGGAAAGCACGAGGAGATCAAGATCCGAAGACAGGAACTCGGTAATCTCTTCCGGCTTCGTCCCCGAAAACCACTTCGATGGTAATGTACCATCCGGGTCACCCAGGCCAGGGACAATGTAAGAATGGTCGCGGCGAGACTCGGGGGTAGGTCTTGGACGGTTCGTGTATGCATACACGTCCATCCCTATAGCCTTGGCCACTCGTGCCACCTGTCTGCCAATACTTCCATACCCAAGTATGCCACTACATGGTATAGTTAGTATGAACATTTGGGACCCGGCTTTCAGAGCACCCCTGAACACTTACACTCGCTGGTTTACGGCGTCTTGGGTATCCGAGTCATCCCAACTGTGTTCCCATTTATGTTCCTTCATATTATCAAGGAATCGTGGAACTACAGACAATTGGATGAGAATTTCATCATGAGCACCTCAAGTTGGGGAGCATCTTACTGCGATGTTGGAAAGCAAGATATGTACAGATAATCCATTCTGTGATCTGAGGTCTGTCACGAACAGAACGAGGTCAGCTCGAGAGGGATCCAGACTTGACGTGAATGGCACCCAGCCCAGTTGGGCTGGAACTTACGGATGCACGCCATTCGCCGTACAAAAGGCAATATTCGTATCGGTGAACAGCGGATTGTTCAAGATATAATTTGCGCCGGCGCTCTGGAGCTGGACTAGTTGTAGATTCGGTGCCGCCTCCTTGGTAGGGAACTTAGGACCCGTTAGAAGAATCGTGACCGTCTTCCAATCTTCTTCTCCGATGTGGCTGGGCAGTGCTTTTTCCTGCCACGTATCCCAATTCGCATGCACCACCTGTAAGCCCGGAAACGTCTTGTGCAAGTTTTCGATATATCCTGCTGGCGGTTCCCAGGGTACAAGCATGAGCAGCTTGTGGCCTGTTAAATCCTTGTTCGGAGCCCCCTCCATGACAGCGGTACCTGATGGGTTTTCTAGAAGAACGTTTCTCATATCTTGGGTTGTTTGATGACTTAATATCAATTGAGGAGAGTTCGAAGACTGTACCATCAACCACCTTGGAATGATGCCGATGTCGATTGTGGTACATATGCAATTCCCCGCTGCTGCCGACTTAGGCCAGGCCTTCGTACCATGGATGAAATCAAAGAATCCGCCAAATTGCCAAATTATTTTAATTATATATTTAAACTATATAAGAAATTATTAATATAAGGATATATATATATGAGTATTTTTTATATAATATATTATATAGTTATAAAGTATATAAAGGGAATATAATAATTATTAATTTATATTAATATATAATAAATTATAAAGTAATTATATAAAACTATAAGTAAATTTAATATTTTAAGTTAATAATTTAATTTATAAATATTAATAAATAGGCTTTAATATTATATATAGTTTTAAATAAAGTATTAAATATATCTTATTATTATTTTTTAATTAATATAGTAACTTTAATATATTTTTTTATATTTATAAAAGTTAAAATAATAATAATATTTTATTTAATAATATAAAATTAATATTTAATATATTAATTTTATAAATATATTTATAATTTTTATTATTATAATGGTATATAATATAAATATTATTTAAATAGTTTAATAAGATAATATATTATTAAAATATGTTTTTATTTATTTAATAACTTTTATAAGTATATTTTAAAAGTAAAATAATATTAATTATTATTATGTATATAATTAAAATTTATTAAAAGTTAAAATAGAAAAAAGTTAATTTAAACTTATTTTTATAATTAAAAATAGGTAAGGATATAAGTTTAATCTTTTAATAATAATATATTTAATTTAAATAATATTTATTTAAGGAAATAATTTATTTAATTTTAAGTTAAAATTATTATTAATAAATCTTAAGAAAATATAATAAGAATATTTATATATTTGAATTATTAATTATTAAAGTAATAATATTATTTATATTTATTTTTTTTATTTTAATTAAAACTTAAGCCATATATTAGTTAAAATTTATATTATTTATTAAATTTAGCTTATTATTATCTTTTTTAAGAAGAGAATTATAAATGGGTAGTTTAAATTAAATTAAGAAATAACTTTTCTTAATTAAATTTTAATTAAAGTTATTTACTTAATTTTAGTTAAGATTTAAGTTATTATTAATTGGTTTAGGGATAATATTTAAAATTTTATTATTTAGCTTAATAAAATTGATTTTTTATTTCTAAGAGTTAATATTTTATCTAAGATTAAATTTAAATTAATTTAACTTAATAAGGTTATCTTTTTATTTTTAAGAGTTGGTGTTTTAAATAAGATTTAATTAAGATTGTTTTAATTTTCTTAAATATATTTTAAGCTATTTAAGTATAATTAAAATCTTTTAAAGTTAAATATATATTAAAAATTAATAGGTAAATATAAATTAATAAGTAAAGAAATATTTATAAATAAATATTATATATTTAATATTAATAAAAAAATCTTTTATATAGGAATAAAGTTATATATATTTTTAAAATATATTTTATTTAAATTAAAAAAATTTAAATTAATTATTTTTAAAAAGAAGTTAATATATGCTAAATATAATTAGGAATTTCCTATTATAAGTGTAAATATATATATATTTTAAAATAATTATTTATATATTTTTATATATTTAAAATCTTATAATAAATTAAAGTTATATCTTATATAAAAAAAAACATTATATATAACTATTTTATATAATATATAAATTAATTTTAAATTTATTAATTAAATATTAAAATTATATACAAATATTAATATAATATTAAAGGATATATTATATCTTATTAAATATAAAATATGGTATTTTTTAATTATAATTTAAATAAGGGGTTAATTATTTGATTTATTTTATTTAGATTATTTATAATTAAAAGGTAAATATATAATATAAATAATATTAAGTTAATAAGATAAATATATATATATAAATTTATAATAGAAAATATTAGAATTAATAAATATAAGAAAAAAAAATAAGCTAAAAGATATGTTTTATTTATATATAAATAAACTTTTACATATATTAAAATATGTTTTAATATATAATATTTTATTATCTTTTAAATTATTAATAATAAAGATATAAGTATTTACTTTTATTATATTTATTTATTAATCATTTTTCTTTTTTATATAATTTATCCTTATTTTAAATTAAGGCCTTTAAAATATTAATATAATTTTTAAAAACCTAAATAATATAAATATTAAAACATATATAGCCCTTATTTTAAAAGTTTATAATGAATAAAATATTAATAAGGAAGATATAAAAAATAATAAGGGAATATAAATAATATGGTAATAAATTAAATAAATTTTTATTAATACTTAATTACTAATGAAATAAATAATTATAGATTAAGGATAAATTACTAGCCTATAATATATTAGCTTTTAACCTTTTAAAATAAGATAAAGCTTCCTATAATTTCCCCTAATAATCCTCCCTTTCCTTTTTAAATATAAAAAGATAACATATTATTAAATTATAATTTTTTAAATATCCTTATTTTATCTTTTTATATTAATCATAACTTAATTCTAGCCTTTATAAAAATATTTTAATATTTTAAATATTCCTTTATTATATTACTTATATTATTTCTTTTTTTATAAAAATATTAACATTTAAAGTATTTTTTTATCCCAAATTTAACATTAATTAGTTAATAACTAAGGTATTTACAAAGCTATAAAATACCTTATAACCTATATAACTAACTTTTTATAAACCTTTTTTTTAATATTTACATTTATTTTTATAATAAAATTTTTATATAAGTTTACCATAAGATTTAATCCTATTAAAAAACTCTATCCTAATAAATAATAATTATTTAAAATATTTAAATTAATAAATAGGTAAATATATTTAATTAAAACCTATCTATTATTTTAAAATATCTTAAATAAAATATTTAAATAATTTATAATATTATTATATTAAATATATTAAGCTTAAAAATTTAATTATAATTATATAAATAATTTATAATCCCATTCATAATATAAAAATAATATAATTAATTATATATTTATATTATATTAAAATACTAATTATAAATATTACATATCCTAATTACTAAACTTTATAACTTTAACCAATAAAAAGGAATAAAAAAAGAAAAGAAAAGAAAAGAAAAAAAGATAATAATAAATAACCATACCTTTTAATAAAACCCCTAATATATAAATTATAAGAAAAGCCTTATATTAACTAAATTATCTTATATAATGAGGTTATATTAAATAAAAAAATATATAATATTTAAAATATTTTTAATCTTATTAAATATAATTATAAATATAATCTTATTATTTTAAATAACTTTATTTATCCTATCCTTATTATTATTAATATTTATATTAAATTTATTAAATTTACTACTTTTATTATTTTTACTATCCTTACTAACCTTACTTATTTAACTACTTTTATTATTACTAAAAAAGATTATTAAATCTTCCTTACCTTTTATAACTAAATTATTAAAAAAGGAAGATAATTTTTCCTTTACTTATTTAATCTTATAAATAATATTTAAATCATTTAAATAATAAAAATGTTTTAATAAATAGTTATATAACTTTTTATTTATATTATTAATTTTAAATATATTAAGAAATATTTTCTTTAAACTATTTATTAATAATTTATATTAGAAATAATTAGATTTTTTATTATAAAAATCTATTTTAAATTATAATAAATTATAAATAATATCTTTTATAAGCCTAAGTTTATTATTATTATTTATTTCTTTATTATAATTTTAAAAATTTAAAATGTTAATATTTTAAATTATATAATCCATTTTTACTAAAGAAGTAATACTATAACTTATATATAATTTTAAGAATTTAAAATTATTAAACTTTTATTATTTAAATTTTACTTTATTAAATTTATTATAAGTGGTTAAATATAAAATATAATTTCCCTTTTTATTTAAAATTTTTTCAAAAATAAGTATATATGTTAAATAAAATTTAAACCATATAAATTAAGTAAAAAAAAGCTTTCTTAAAACCTAATTAAGGTTAATATATTTATAATTATAATAAAATAATATTAATTCCCATATAATCATAAAAGCCTTAACCATTATATCCTTTTATATATATATAATAAATATAACTTTCCTATTTAATAAGTTGTATATTAAAAATAAAATAATCATATTTTTATTAAAAATAAAATGGGCATCTTTACGTAACCTTATTTTATTATAATTAAATTTAATAAAAATATCTTATTTAAGAATTTTAATTATTTAATTTTAAATCTATTAAATTAATATTACCTTAAAAATTAAATAAGCTTTTTTTATATAAGCTTAAAATCCTATTAAATAATAAGAGAATAATTTTACTTTAAAAGTTATAAAAGTTAAGTATAATAAAAGGTTTATTTAAAATTTTAGCACTTAATTATAAAGAAAAATCTAGTTCTTAAAATTTAATATAATAAGATATTTATATAAGGGATTAGTTATTAATTAATAATTATTATTAAAAGAAAATATAATATAATAAAATATGTTAACTTATATTTAATCTTAAGCTTTTAAAGAATTATTTTGAATATATAAAAATATAAGTAATTATAATATATTATAAAATTACATTTTAAAATTATTATTACTTTATTTAAATTTAGGGAAGTAAATAAGAATAGGCGTATTTAAGATATTATAATATTTAAGAAATTATTTAAAGGATTATTTTATTAAATTTATATAATAAAACAAATTTAAAAGGTATTTAAAAAATAAGCTTAAGGGATATTTAAAGAACTCTTTTACTTAATCAAATAGGAAGGATATAAGTTATATATAATACTTATCTATTAAATTTAAGATTTGTAATAAATTAATTTAATATTACCATATTATATTAGTTTAAATTTAAGCTTAAATTAAGGATTATTATTATTATTATTATTTAATAATTTATTTTATATTTATTATTATAATATATTAACTTTATTATTAACTTAATAATTTCTGGTTATAATATAATATAAGTAATAAATAAAATTATAATAAATATTTTTACCTTAAATTATATAAATAAATAATAATATTATATTATAATTAAAAAATTTGGGGTAATAAATAAGTAAATATTTAAGGGTATTAATATTAAAATAATTTAAATTTAAAAAGGATAATTAGGATATTATATTTTATATTTTAGGGATATTTTAATAATGTGAATAAAATAATTTGGTTTAGTTTAACAAAAGTAATAAGATATTATTTAATAAAGTTATAATGTATTAAAATATTTGTATATACCTTAGTTTAATAATTATTAACTTAAAAAAATATGGTATAATAAGAAATATATTTTAAAAAATATATATAATAAATTTAAGAAGATTTTTTTAAAAGGATAATAAATAACTATAAAAAATAGTAATTGCATATATTTATATATGGTATATATGGGTTAGAAACTATTTTTACTTTTAATTTAATACCTTACATTATTATATTTAGAAAATAATAAATTATTATTATTAATTATATTGATATTATTATCCCTTTACTTATTTGTTTTATATAAATAACTTCTTATAAATATTATCCTTTATATCCTTTATAATAAATATAATATTTTATAATTAATTTAAATAAAAAGATATATTTTTATTACCTTTATAATAAATTAATGTGTTGTATATAATCTTTATTTTTTAATCTTATTATTTATTTTTACGTTTTAAAGCTATTTGTATAATTCTTTAATAAGATAACTATATATTACTTTATTTTATTAATATTATCATTTTATTTTCCTATTATATTTATTGTTAATTATATTTTTATAATTTTTTAATATTAATGTATATTATTATATCTTTATAGTTTTAATATATATGTTATATTAAAAATATATATTATTATAAGAGTTTAATATATTAATTAATTATTAAATTAATTGTTAATTTAGTAATATAATTTCTTACTTATAAAATATATTATTATTATATTTCCTCAGCTTTTTATTTAAATAATAACTTTAAATTTTAACTTAAGTTAAATATCCTTTCCTTCTATTACCTTTTTTAAGAATAATAATAATTAATTATTAATTTAATAAATATTTATATTTCTTTAATATTTTTTATTATAATAGATTAAATTGTTTTAGCTTAAATATTTGTGTTAAATAATTTTAAAAGCTAATTTAGAATAAAATAATTAATAAAATAATTGGAATATTTTTAAAGGTTAAAATTAATTTTAGGGAAATTATTAATAAATTTTGAAATAAAATTTACTTAATTTATAATAAATTTTAGTATATAACTTTATTATTTATTAAATATATAAAGAAAATGGTAGCTTTAAAAAAGTATATGTATTAATATTTAAAAATGGTAAATAAATTTAATATATTAAAAGAAATAAGTGATAAAAATATATTAACTTTATAAGAAAAGTAAAGGAAATTATTTAAAGATAGTAATAATATATAACTTAATTTATATATTAATAATTTATTATAATTTATTATTATATAAAATAAAGTATTTTATAAATTTATAATTAACTTTATTATTTAACCTTATTATATTTAGCCTTATTTTTAAAAACCATTTTTATTTTAAGTATAAGTAATTATACTACCTTTATTATTTATATTTTTAATCCTTATTCTTTTAACTTTATACCTATTCTTATTCTTATTCCCATATTTTTTTTAATTCTTTATATTTTTAAGCGATAAGGATATAAAAGATAAATCTATTATTAATTTATCATTTATACTAATATATCCTTTAGGCTATAATAATATAAATTTATAATAATTATTACTTTTATTATAGTTAAAAAATTAAATCTATTATTTTAGCTTATTAATTAATAACTTATTAGAATTAATATTAAAATTATAATAATTATATATATCCTTAAAAAATATATTATAAAATATAAATTTAAAGATATTTATAAATAAGGTATTATAATTATCCTTTTCTAATGATATATTAATTATAATATTTTTATTATTAAATTTATTATAAGTTTTAAATTACAATTTAAGGAATATTTTTTTATAAAATTTCTTAATGTTTTTAAGATTATTATTAAAATTATCCTAAGTAAGTTAAAGTTAAAAGTTAATATTATTTATATTTTTATTGTTAAATATTAATATAATAATATTATTAAAAAAAGATTAAGTAAAATAAGTAAATAAATATTAAATGGGAACCTTTAGTATAGGAAAATATAAAAGATTATAATAGGAAATGATTATTTTAAGGTTTATATTTATTAATTTATTAGGTGGTTAAAGTATATAAATAAGTATTAAATAAGATTTATAAGCTTTATAGTATATAAGAATATTAAATTTTAAAACTATAATTATATTATTATAATTAAGGAAATAATAAAACTTTATATTAAAAGATATTAAATTAAGGATATTATTTAAAAAGTTATTATATGTTATATTAATTAAAGCGTATTTATATATATAATTAATTATAAATTATTTTTTATATATTATAAGGATAATATAAGTAAAATTAATCTTAATATAAATTTTAATAATATAATAAAGTTTATTAGGTATTATAATAATAGAAGGTTTATTTTAAATAAGAGGATTATTTAGGTCCTTACTTAAAGGATTTTTAGGCTTATATTAATTATTAATTTTAACCTTTTTATCCTTTTTATCTTAATTTTTAATATTACTTTTAGTTATATTTTTTTCCTAATTTTTCCCTTTAGTTTAAGTATTATTTTTACTTATATCCTTATTTATATTTATATTATTAATTTTTTTATTATTTTTATTTTTATTATTATTATTATTTTTATTATTATTGTTATTATTATTTTTATTATATTATAGTAAAGATTATTAAGGTAGTAATATTATTATTAGAAATATTTATTAGTTAAAATTTAGGATAATAAGATATAATCTTATATATAAAATAATTAATAATATAAAAATTAATAAAGTAATTTAATATAGATATTTATTATTTTAATAATTAGGAATATAAAAAAAATATCATTTTACTTATAAAATATTATCCTTAAAAATTATAATAGGTATTACTTAAGGTAATTTTAATAAAAAAGTATTTATTTCTTTTTAAGCTAATTTTTTTCTTTTATTTTTAGCTTATATATTTTTAGCTATAATATAATAAGTATAATATATTATAATATAATTTATGTCGTTATTATTAAAAATATAAAAGCTTAGTAGTGGTTTAAAGTTAAGATAGTTTAAATGATATATATTAAAATATTAAAGAAATAGTTTATACTCTTAGCTAATAAGAAATGGTATAAAAGTTATATATTGTTTTAATATTACCATAACTATTAATTATATAATATAAAATAACCAAAAAATATATAATTTAATATATATTTAAATAATTATAAAAGAATTAATTAATACTTTATAAAGTTTAATAATAAGATTAATAATTAATATTATTTAAAAGCCTTAAAATATAAATTATTTAAACTTAATTTATTAATCAAACTATTACTTATAAAATAAAAATAACCTTTAATATAATCTTATAATATAATAAATTTAATTTATAAGTACAAAAATAATTTAATTAAATACTTATTAATTACAATTCTATAATTACTTTATTAATAGCTAACTTTAGCAATTATTTCGCTTAAAATAAAAATAAATTATATAATATTTTACGCAATATTTATTAAATATCTTATATTTATTATAAATAGGTAAAAAGATAACAATAATTAATTATATAGCTTTTTTAAAAAGCTATATATATTTATAAATAACTTTAAAAATATATTATATACATATTTAAATTTTATATTTTTTAAAATAATTAATTAAAGC